>CM042756.1:9549152-9564152 GCA_022496165.2 Catalaphyllia jardinei
TGCTGTTGTTGTCGTTGTTGTTGCCATTGTTGTTGTTGTTGTCATTGTTGTTGTTGTCGTTGTTGTTGTCGTTGTTGTTGTCATCATTGTCGTTGTTATTGTCATTGTTGTTGTTGTTGTCATTGTCGTTGTTGTTGTTTTCATTGTTGTTTATGTTGTTATTGTTGTTGTTGTCGTTGTTGTTGTCGTCGTTGCTGTTACAAAACATCGATGGGAGAAATGTTTTAACAACTTGTAGGAGATCGGGTTAAACGTGCCTTGTAGCTTTGACTTACCTTTTCACTGAAGCTAAGCAACACTGAAAAGACACTTACTTGTAATATTTTTTAACCCAGGCATCATAGGCCGGTTTTTCTCGCGACATACACTTTTTTACGTCGACTTTAGGATAATACAGGATAAATGACAGACACATCTCATCAGTTGTTGAAAGACCTCCCTTAATGGAAAATAAAAAGAAAGAAAAGATAGTCTGTGCTAGACAGCTTATGCGTTTCTTTAAAACACAAAATCTCAGCCGGTTCTTCAAACCCCTTTCAATACAGCTCTCCCTAGATGTGGGTGAAGCTTGTGCTAAGCTGACCGATAATATCAAGAGAACCAAAATTGTTACTTTAATTGTTGTTGTTGTCGTTGTTGTTGCATCGCATGCTTCATTTTGTTGTAACCTGCGAGCAGGCTGAGGCTAGAGCTCAAGCCCGCGCGGCGTAACCACGAGGCGAAAATTTGGCGCCACTTCATCAGGCTCTGGACGCGTTGCTGTTTGCCGTTCACGCGTGCGACTCAAAGATGAGCGTGCTCTCAAGCTGGATTAGTTGTAAAGTGTAAATTAAAGCATTGGAATGTGCCTGCGTATGTTGTTTTGTTTTGGCCAGTAGGTGGTTTTTTTTTCTACCTTAGCAGTGAGTCATTTAACAACAAGCTATATATGCTATAACATTATATACCACCATGAGCACCACTACAAAAAGTGAATGATAAAAATTGTTAAGAATTTCTAAGACTTAAAGAGGGGTGTTATAGTAAATTAAGAACGCACGAGCTTTTGCTAACTCCCTCAAAACGTTGCGTCTCTCTCTTTCTGTTCCAGAAACATTTCTTAAGTCGTCATTTTAAAACCCTTTTGACGACCACAATTCGGTAAATATGCCCAATTCCAAACCAAATAGTTGACAAAATCTAATACAGTACTTTCAGCCAAATAACGGTATTTTCAGAAAAAAAAAAACTAAGAAAAAAAAAAACTAAGGTATTTTCAGAAAACACATACCCCTAGAGGTGGGAGGGGGCTGGTGGGATGTGGGCACATACCTGTGTGCCTATTGCTCGATCCTCCGTATCGTAAACACAGACATTTATCATCGTATCACCCTGCAAACGAAAAAAAAAAGAACCAATGAAACAAAGAAAACACATTAGAGGACAAATGCTTAATAAGATATCATCTAGCAAAATATAACAAAGGAAATGACAAGAATAGTAAGGTTCGTTTTGCCTGAATTGTCAGCTTGTCCTTGCCTAATTCCTAGGTACATACATTTAGGGTCACGTGGTCCGGGACGAATAGTTTGGCCAATACAAAAAACGAAAATTGAGACAATTTGTCTCATTTTTTCACGCACCAGATTACGTCTCACTCGTGGGAGGATTCTCTGGGCATTTCTGGTAGAGTGACCGCTAGAGAAAAGCAATCTAGACTCTTCGCTTTTGTTTGAATAGGTCAAGTTAAACGGCTCATTTGGATCCAAACAAACAGTCTGTTTTGAGCCACCTTAACCTTGCACGCATGAGCGGTAATTTCTAGACGTACATTTTTCCAAGAACCACTTAACCACGGGTTTATATACTAAACAACGACTACAGCAACCTTCTCTAAAATTATCTTTAATATAAGAAGATAAAATCAACAAAAACAGCAAGCTAGATCGCTCTGCACCGGCCTTTGACTTTGCACTTAGATCACATTGACAAAGCAGCGACACAATTATTATTTTACCAGGACAAGCACTATTAGATCTAAATTCTGCGGAACAACACATAGACTCTACAGAAATTGATACAGGAGCGAAATATTCAAAAGGGTCGGAACTACTAAAACATTCCGTAGTTGAACAGAAATTATAAGTCGCAACCTTTCAAACATTCCAAACTTGACACAATTTGTCGCTTAGGGCTTCCAGTTGACGTGCATGTCAAATAAAACATTTTGAGTGACAAGCATAACAATAGTTCAAACTGTAAGTTCTTAGGAAGTTGCTCCCCTGACCAAACTGCAGCAAACTTGCTAAAAGATAAAGTTTTCATCCCTACGAGATGCAATAAAATGATCACCTTCGGTTTCCTGCTGTACATAAAAATTTACGAAAGAACAGGAATTGAAATCCCTGAAGGTTGAGGCGCCACGCACCTCTCGTAAGGTCTAACAGGATTGGCCGAGAAAACAATAGAATAAACAACAGAAACAATGGCCCTAGTCCTGAAAACAATAGAGGTGGATGACTCCGGGAGCAAATAAAATTAGAGGTTCCGAAGAGGTGCATGACTACTGTGAAGGTTAGTCAAAAATCAACAAAGGCATTTTTGCGGCATGTGCAGTCTGTTATTCTCTAGGCTTCTCCGGTCTGTTCGTCTGAAATACGTCACTGACTGAATTCAGCTGACCGTGAAGGCCTGGCAGAAAGCCGTAAAGGAACTAGGCAGAGCTTAACCCGTTGGCTGGAGACAATTAATGTGGACAGGCCTTACCTTAAAGAAGTTCCGCCACGGTTTGTGCATCTTGAAAGTTAAGCTTACTTCTTTTTTCAAATTCGTAGTAATTTCCGTGTCAGTCTCCTGCATCATTTTCCCATTACGTTGTATTACTATTTATTATTTAAATTTCATACACTATACGAATTCCGATTTTCTGACTGGTTGATTTGTACCACGTGACACTGGGTTATCACGAAACAACCTCCTTGACGTCATTATCGTGGTGTAATATGGCTGTGGTGTAAATTCAATACACCACTGTCATTACACCATGGCTTCGGCTGACTAAGGTTTGACGATTTTTGTTTGTAGTGTATTTAATTTGAATAATTAAAATGTAAACGCACTCATAGCTCGTGAATTATTGGGATATACCTACACTCGTTCACTAACAATGAACTCGAAATTCTCAATAGTCTCGGCCTCGTGCGGTATTGACATTTCTCGTTCATTGTTAGTGAATCCCGATAATTCACTCGCTGAGTGCGCTAACCTGTAATTCTCTGTTGTTTTTTCAGTCTTAATAAACAACTCTTTTCAGCTGCTTTTTTTCAATTTTCAATTTTACTGTACGAGGCCAAAATAAGGTGACTGAGTTCTTTTAATCAGTGCTTTATTCAAACTAGCTGAATGAAGAGATACCTGGCAGAATTTTTTTAGAAGGGAAACTTCTTACCGGCTTTATGTGAACCTCGTTCTTCAGTGAGTGATATTCCTGAAAGTTGAAGTCATAATGGTCATCTCTGGCTATTTCAGGAAGCTCTTCGCCATCTCTAACGTGACGAAGCCAGGTTTTACGGCCTGGGAAACGAGAAAAAGCAATTCAGATAGTTAGCTATCAGCAACAAAAAGACACATTGAATTCAAAAGAACAAATTATGCAAAGGTGTAAAGGAGAAACTATGTGAAACAGTCTACCTGTTGAACTTAAGAACATTGATTGTTTCAATCGTTCTAAAAAGGCTTAAAATTATATAGTCAAAATCAATTTTACAATGAAGAGTAGAAAAATAAGAGTTAATTAGTAAGACAAAACTTACAATGTAATTAGTTTAAAATTGTAATTAGTCCGCCTTCTGTAATTAATCTTCTAAAATGCTCATTTGAGCTTGCTCGATCTCCTGCCATATGAGGTACTATGTGATTATAATGTATGTCTCAAAGAAAGAAGGCCAAATCAAGAACAGTTCGTGATTTAGAGAAATGAGGGCAATGGTATGCACCCGACAGGCTTGTAGGAAGGTAATTAATTTAACTATTCAATGTTTTTTTATGTCTCCATGCGATCCCTAAGCACCTGTTGGGATCTTGGTATTAGTACTCATCATGAAGTAGTCTACATTTTTTGTTGTAAGTTAGTTAATTCGTTTAATTACCTGCCAGATGCGTATGCAACAATGCAGCAAATATGTTAATCCCTCCATTAGGTAGCTTCGTGTCTTTAAATCCCTTCGGATCAGAAAAATAGTTAATAAATGTTTGTATTTACTTTGTATTATCAAGAAAAACTTTTGTTTCCATTAGCTGTATATGCAAACATCTTTAAGCTGACGATAGAAAATTCTTCATGGCGGCAGTTCTGGCTTCATTACATTCCAGAAAGTTAAAAAAGTATATCTACATTTTGTATTTTTTTTCGCTGTGCACTGTTTCATTGCAGGTTTTTAGTTCTCAATACCATTTAACTGATGTAACCTAGAATTCTTTGGGTAAGAAATTCCATGAGTGAAACGTATTGGTATAAAGTGTGAAGAACTGTGTATCTTCTTGGGCACATTTGTAATCGTCGCAAGTCATCAAAGACCTTTAGAACTGGCCAAAAACAGAATGGAGGCCTGTCTCCCCTGTTATTCTAATTAATAAATCTCCAAGCCTCGTACCTTCATTGAACAGTCCTTAGTGCAGTAGCCATTGGTTTGCCAGTCTCTCTGTCTTGGTGGGACAAGCATGAAATGGTCGACACGTGCCCCGACTTCAAGAACTCCTGCGTCATATTTCCTCAACTGTTTGGTGTGGTAAATTCTCATACCAGAACTGTCAATCAGTCCTAAAACAACAAAGGTGCATGTTATTAAAGGTTTACTTACATCCATACACATGCATACACCACTATTTGACAATGCAGGTCTACAGATTTTGGCAAGCCAAGGCTGGCCTGATGCGGACTTAACCTACAATCCCAGACAAAAGAGTTGGGACACGAAGTAAGTTCTCCCCTCCCCTCCACTTTCAATGTTGATAATCAGGTGATTTTTTTTTCCCTTTTTGATGGAAAAACGCGATCTTCTCCAACATTGATTAGCGGGGATGGGGATGCATGATACAGCTCAACTTTAAGCTGCGTGTATCAGTTGTTTATGAAGTGTGATCGTCAACAACAACAACAACAACAACAATAACATCAGTTCTATTCAGAACAGACTAAGATCTAGATGATCACAACACAGAGGAGCTAAAGGTTCCTATTTGAGACAGTAACAAGAGATTTCTGTTCAGAGCCCTATTCAGGGTAGTCTGTCACTATCAGAGCATTAACAAAACCATCTAATAAATGAGAGGAATAATAGCTTCTTACGCCCATCTTCCCCCACAAACGTCTGCTGAAGCCAAGGGAACATTCCTTGCCATTTGTTTGCTCGCGTCCCGATCACGGCTGCAGACTTTGGACCCAGAGAAGTTCAACGGACACCAGCGTGACCTTACCACGATTATAAGGACATTAAATCAGTCGATTTAAATACCTCATCGGCAAAAAGCTGTAAAGAAAAATAATGAACATTTTCTTTTGCAGACATTCGTTTGCAGGGCTTGTTTCTATAAAATCCTCGCTTAAATGCTGGAGAAGAAGTCTGCTTAGAACTTGAAAAATGATCGCAAAATATGTCCTTTTATCGATTGTGTGAGAAATTATAGTTTTTTCGCCATGAAAAGAATGAAGTACTCTTAAATCTACGAACGCAGTCTTTGACTGCGTTGACGCTGACTTGAGTCTGTTCAGTTTATATTTAGCTTTTTTTACACAGTACGCCGGCGCCGATTGGCTGTAAAGTAATTTTACACGTGATCTCAAGCCGATCTTTGGGGCAAAGTCCGCAACCGTGATAGGGACGCGAGCAAACAAAGGGCAAGGAATGTCCCCTCGGCTTCAGCAGACGTTTGTGGGAGAAGATAATTACTTGATTAGGCTAAAGAATGTCTGCGGAGGAGGCTAGAGGAACAAAGCGGGCCTTCTCATATTACGCGATGGTGCGATTTCGCACAATCGACCTCAGATCGCATCTGATCGTACAACTCACAAAAAATCGCATAATTCACAAAAGATCGCACATTAGTCACAAAATCAACCATAAATAAACAGTTTTCTTAAAAGTCCGGCATAAACATGCCTTTTTTAAGATAATTTATCTTGAAAAAAGCCTAAAAAACGTCGTTCACGTTCCATTTTTTTCAACATTCGAAGTTCAAGGCGTTATTTTGCCTGTTGGAGACCTGGTACGAGTCTCATTCTTAAAGAGTTGTCTATTGGTGTAACACAAACAAAAAGAGAAAACAAGCAGCGGTTACAAACATAGTAAAGTTTCGCATGGTATATTATACTTGACGTTTTGTATGCTACAACATACATCCTCAGAAGTGACGGTTATAAAATATGACTAAATTTAAAAAGACGAAAACAAAAGCGAGGTATTGGTAACTAGCTAGAAAACAATGAAAAAAGAAACTACATCCGGTGTGAATTAATACAGAAGAAGATTTTCACTACCGACGTTTTCATTAAGGGCGGGTTTCAAGTCCCGTATGGTCCCATTTGATGTTGTGACCGGTAGATATCGAATGCTCAGCAACAGCGGAGGCGTGACCAATTTGAGTGAGAGCTTTGAAGTGCTCAGTCTTTCTATCATGTAATCTTCTTTTAGTTTTGCCGATGTAAAAAGCATCACAATCCCAGCAACTTGCTTTGTAGACAATCTTCGATTTCTGCGACCGGTTGAAACGATCTTTATAAGGAAAGAGAGACTTAATTCTGCGAGTGTTCTGAAAAACAACCCTGAGGTTGACGAAACCATAAAACTTATTGACACAAGATTTTAATCGGCGTGTAATAGCATCGCTTTGGAGACCTAAATAAGGTAAAACAAGGATTACATCTTTCTTAGGAACTGTGAGAGTAGGTTGTGAAGGCCTGTCCTTATGTTTGTGAAGCACATCATTAACATTGTAGTTAATGACGCCTCTCGGATAACCATAAAGAAGCAAGGAATTCTTGAGATCGGATAAAGTGGACTGCAACAGAGTGGAAATTGAACAGATGCGTAAGCAGCGATAGGTAAGTGTTCGGATGAGATTGACCTTATACTTCCTAGGAGTAAAGGAGTCCCACTTGGTGTAAAGACCAGTGAAAGTCTTTTTATGGTGTATAGTAGTTGAAAATGTGTTGTGATCACGCTTGATACAAACATCCAAGAAAGGCATCTCACACTTCTCTTCAAGTTCCATGGTGAATTTGATGTTGGGATGTCTGCTGTTGAGAAAATCTAGAAATCTGGAAGCGGTGTCTTTACTGTCAAATAAGGAGAAAGTATCATCGACGTATGTAAACCAAATGGACGGTCGCGACTGACTATTAGTCAGCCAGCTCTCTTCAAAATGACACATAAAAATGTCAGCTAAGACAGGGCCTAATGGAGACCCCAAAGTGGCTTTTCTTCGCCGCGAACTCAAGCAAATCTTTGAGGACTGTTCGTGGTAGTGTAGGAGGATCAGGAAGAGAGTATAATTTGTTAAGACAAATTTGTGGTTCAAATGCTGGTGTTCTTTATGGTCTGCCTAAAATTCATAAAACTGGCTGCCCTTTCCGACCAATTGTCTCATCCGTGAACACATATAATTACAACCTTGCCTTTTTTCTCGTAACTGTTCTCAAGCCGATCTCCACTAACCAGTTCACAATCAAAGACTCCTTCACTTTTGTAGACTGGGCGAAGTCGCATAAACATAACAATGAAACTATGTGCTCTTTTGACGTATGTTCCTTGTTTACCAATGTCCTACTAGACGAGACAATACAAATTTGTCTTAACAAATTATACTCTCTTCCTGATCCTCCTACACTGCCACGAACAGTCCTCAAAGATTTGTTTGATAGAAAGACTGAGCACTTCAAAGCTCTCAACCAAATTGGTCACGCCTCCGCTGTTGCTGAGCATTCGATTTCTACCGGTCACAACATCAAATGGGACCATTTTGAGATCTTAGCAAGTGGTCAATGTGATTTACAATGTAAAATTAAAGAAACACTGTTAATACGGGACTTGAAACCCGCCCTTAATGAAAACGTCGGTAGTGAAAATCTTCTTCTGTATTAATTCACACCTGATGTAGTTTCTTTTTTCATTGTTTTCTAGCTAGTTACCAATACCTCGCTTTCGTTTTCGTCTTTTTAAATTTAGTCATATTTTGTAACCGTTACTTCTGAGGATGTATGTTGTAGCATACGAAACGTCAAGTATAATATACCATGCGAAACTTTACTATGTTTGTAACCGCTGTTTGTTTTCTCTTTCTACTGAAATTGAAATGGCCGAAAAACAAGAATCAACACAAACAAACCTTTGTTCGGGTTAGCCAATCTGAATGGCTGATAGATTTACATTACTGAAATGATTGCAAGATAAGCGAAGTTGCCAAAATGTATTTTTTTTTTCGTTGAAAACCGATAAAACCGTACTCATGGATAAGTTTATAGCTAAAACGCCTGCTGTTTCTTCGACCAAGAAGGCAAGTTTCCACCTTCCGCCTAATATGACAGCTCACGATTGAGCAAGAAAGTATCCCGAAGGTACGTTCCATGTGGACGATGGACTGATGTGTTGCTTGTGCAATATTGTTATAGTTCAGAAATAAAATGCTGCACATAAAAACAAAGCCTAAGAAGGTAGTTGTAGCATGCAAGAGTATCAATTTTGATCAATTATTTAGCCGCATCTTAGCTGTTACCTTTCAACTTTTAACGTGGCGCACCAGTTGATAGTGCAGAAGACCTCAGTCAGTTTCAATTTATCCCAACTAATGTCAAGATACAATTATTGTTCCTTTGTGTTCAAAATGTCATTAGGGAAACACAGAAGTGTTTTTCATCTTCTGAAACATTATAAACCAAGCTTTACATTGCTTAGAAAAAAAAATCACACAATTTACATAATTTATCGCACAATAGACCATTTTACAGTTGTCATGCTCAGTGGCCTGGCCTTTGAATGGCAGCGAGGCTGCCGGTGACCTTGTTTTGATACAGACGTTACTGTTTTTGTTGTGTAAATCAAGGTGTTCTAATGTTAACTAGGTGTATTTACATGACAAATGCCATTCAAAGGCCAGGTCACCAAGGAGACAGCTGTAAAGTGGTTTACTGGCCTTTCTAATCGCACAATCTCCCCTGAAAATTTTGCATAATTTGCAATTTTTAATCGCACCCTATCAGAAGGCCTGACAAAGACATTCGGGAACCAGACAGTGTCCACGTAACGAATGATAGATATTCATTAAATTCAATCTTTCAATAAATCATTCTAAAGCAGGGTCGTAGGCAGAAATAAAGCTATGAATGATGCAATGGCCATGTTCATGACTAAATTCACTTCCAATGTATTTTGGTTGTTTATAATGACTATAAAGAACAAAAACAAAAAGAAATGACTGAGACAGGTACTTCGGTTTGTCTCTTTATAGCTAAGGCCCTGCGACAGAATAAAAATAAGTTAGTGCAATATTTTTAACATAGTACCTTCCTTCTCCTCTGGATTGTCGTAATGTATCTCCAATATCACAATCTTTGGACTGTCGGACCTTCCGAGTGGAAATCCAGCGTTCTCGGGATAATAGAATTCCTTGTAACAGAAGAGAAACAATTTCCTGCATTAGCAAGAGACATCCGGAATGATACGAACTCAAGATTCGACATCTACCAAATACGACTACGTTCAAAACAATAAATGTTTAGAAGTCGTCGTTTCTAGTGATCAGTGCACTTAGCTAAACCTAGCTTGTCTACAGGCATGTCACTTTAACCAGAAGAAAAAATATATCAAAAATAGGCTTAGTTCTGCTAGTCGGATGGCTTTCGCGGCTCTAGAGTTTTATCAACCAATGCTCCCTATGCAAATTCAATCTGACACGCGTCGCCGACAAGAGCCAATCACCAGGATCCTCCAACTATTCTATACTCCTGTCGCGGCGTTTTCACAGACCAATCTATTTTTAGTTGGTATAATTCTACTAGTATGCTAATGCAAATGCTGTAACTGATTGGCTGAGCCATTGCACACTATCAGCCATTAGTGTGCAGTGGCTCAATGTAGTCCACTAAAGTCCAACGTTTCTTCGTTTCTCCGAAGTTTTGAAATACCATTTAGAAACAAATACATGAACAAAACTCCTGAGAGAATTAAAAGGAAGGCATTTACGGTTTCTTGAATTAAGAAAAAAAAATCGAAATTTTTGAAAGAAACTGATAAGCGTAAATAGGCAACGGAAAATGTCAAATTGGCCATTCAGTGCGCTCGAATTCTCTAAAGCGTGAAGTTAATTGTCAGACCAGAAATAACTTGAATCGTTTATTCAAGGAAATTTTAGTATGAATTCTACTAAAACAACTACATTATTCGCCCTCGATTTCTATGAGGTGATAGCTGATTTGGCCTTCGGCTTCATCAACTATCACCTCATAGCTTATCACCTCGAGCTTATAATCTAATTGTTAATTAGAATTCTCGAATTTAGATCCTCACAGGAACCTCAGAGAACAACTGCAATCAAAAGCACCGACTACACACGTCCACCGACCGCACACGTCCACTGACCGCACACGTCCACTTGTTCACGTGAGGCCGCATTGTTTTATCCTTACCGAAGGGTGCACATTTACATTGGAACTGGCCTATTTCGGGGGAAAAATGTCTAAAAATAGACTGGTCTGTAAGAACACAATTACACTGGCTTATTATAGGAGTTGCAAACACCAAACAATGGGCTTCTGTCGCCAATTATTATAGCCTTGCAGTCTAAACAGAAGCCTGGCACATTAATAAAATTCTTTATTTTATCTTAATTCTTTTGTTGTGTCGAAGCAGAACTAAACTTTCCCTACTTTTCCACCAATGGCCCAAGCGGCCATAGCTGATCCTCCTGTACATTTTGCGATCGCTGGAGGCATGTTACGAGCATAACAGTGGCCAGTATAGTTCAGGTGGTGATCTGGGAAGGTATCGTTGCACTCGTACAACAACATATGATGGACCACGCCTTCATGACCTGCTTGAATGACTGGCTCAACCTAAGTTTGAATCAGAAGCACAAATGGTAACAGATCTTTGTCAGTAAGTTGGGTTGATTGAAACTTAATATTATCCATGAGGAGACTTTTGCCGCTAGTGGCTGAATCTCGAATAATCGCGACGTCACAAATGTTGCTACAAACTCCAGATTGCTCTTGATATCCTATAATGATTAACCCTCAAAACGTACAGAGAGGGGGAAGGTGGATGCACTCCCATAATGTTTTTTCCAAGCTTTTGAAAGAGAATTTACTATAAGGGGCTGAAACTTTCAGTATCAGAAAGTTTGATATATCAATTGTGTGTCCACGATTCTTGACGCGACCGTGGCAACCGCAAATTTAAGATAGGTTTGGCCTAAAGGCAATTTTTTTGACATTATTCTTTATTTTTCCTGGCTCTCCTCTTCAAATTGCGGACATTCCTGAACATTGTACATTCCATAAGAACTTTGTCTCTATTTTCTATTAATTTCCCTTATTTCTCTACTTTTTAACCATAGTACTGAAATTTAAGATGGCTGATCCAAGATTGCGGATCACATGACGTCGTTTTATTGTCGTCAGGCTTTTTAAATCAGTGGGAAATTTATCCCACTGCGCCTAAACAGAACTAAAAGCCAGCGAGGACTTCCCTCCACCTCCCCCTTCCCTCTCCTTGAGCCGCGGTGGGGGTATGAGTTAGCTTGTACTTCCGAGGGTTAATTACTTGGAATTACGATATAACTATCTATACTCCTCAAAATGTCTTTGGAAGTTGTCCTGGAGAGTTTCCACTGACATTTTCCTTAAAAATACGTGATTTACTTCTCTCCCTACCTACTCTGGACGGGAATAATCACCGACAGACCAACCAACTTACCGACAGACCAACCTACCTATCTACCGAGCGTCGACGACCGTCGGACCGACTGACTGACCTTCGTATCTACCTACCTACGTACCGCACGTACGAACGCCGACCGACCGACCGACCGACCGACTGACCGACCGACTGACCTACCTACCTATTTACCTAACTACCGATGTTACAATTACTCAACCAAGCAATTGTTGGTATTCTGTTAAAGATATTCTATTTTGTTCTTCAAGTAGTTGAAATGAAGTATTCCTACCTTAATCATATGATGGGTTTCGTTGAATTTTGGTATCTCAAATACGGCACACATGTAACTGGTTCGTTCCTTTGGTATGGCCATCTGGAAAATAAATATAAAAAGAACGCATCTTTAAGTAGAAAAATATTAACAATTATTCCATGAGCGCGCGCTGGATATGAAATGATAGATAGCCAACGAGGCGCGTAGCGCCGAGTTGGCTATAATCATCCCATATCCAACAAGCGTGAGTGGAATAACTGTTTCATTACAAACGCCCCCAAAATATAGAAAACTAGACTACGATAAAAATAAAAAGGCCCAAAAAATCACGCATGCATACGCTCACCATTGTGTAGATCATAATATAATGGCTCATATACCATGATGGCTAAGCCAATGAAAGCACTCGAATTGCATTATCCAATGATCCAGTTTTTAATAATTTGTTATATACGTAAGAATATTCAAATGCCGAGAGTAGTTTTTTTTATACTTATATGTTCATCTCAACACGTCAAAGGCTTAATCTTTACCCTACTCAGACCAGGGGAGGGACACTTGAAGCCCTCACAAACTATGGTGACCTTTTACGTTTAAAGTCTCTCGGTTAATGAATGAATGCATCTGAAAATAACTGAAGTAATAATTTAATTACTTATCAGGGATCTTAATACATTTGTTTTCGGATTTCAATATTTTTTTTGTTTGCTGTTGTTGTTGTTGGTTTTTTTTGTTTGACTTTCATAATTTTAGTTTCGCTGGGCTGCGTTCGATTCATTTCCACGATTTTTTCCCCCGGAAGATAGGAGCAAATGCGATCCAAGAAAAAAGACCTGGAACTAGTAAGGACAAGCCAATGGAACGCACATTTTCCATTCGGAAATTCCGTTTGCGAATTTTGGTCTAACTTTCAAGAAATCCCGTTTCCGGGAGAAAATTTCTTTCCATTTACATTCCATCGGAAATTTTCAGAATTTTTGGGCAAATAATGGACAAGCTATGTCTAGCTGATATGTCACTATGTCTGGTCAACTTTATATTAAGGTCCTTTCTCTATCGTCGGTGGAGTTTCTTCCGATAGCATGATTATCTCTTTATCGGAACTGCGTTTTTCTGAGCGTTAGTACAGCCTTGCTTAAAATTGGCCGTGCTTGTTTCGAGCATGTAAGCCTCGACTTGCCATTAGTAGACGAGCCAAACAAACAATCAAAAAAAAAATCCAAAACGTCTTTGACAAAATGTAGACTAAGTAGTTCAGTCGTTGCATAGCTTTAATTTGATATTCTTTTATTATTGTCTGTCATGGACGTTTATAGAAAGTTATCAAAGATCTTGTAAGATAATGATGAATGCTGGAGCTGTTTCGACATAGATTGCGAATTCACTGTTGCCTGCAATAAATGGAAGGTGAAAAAAGTCTTGAACCACTTCTCCTTTAGGGGAAACAAAATGGAGCGCAAAAGATATGTTAGATAACAAGAACATTTTCAGATTCTTACCTTGTCGTGCAATATATCGAATGTCTTTGTGTCAGATGGCAAGGTTGGTATGTTTTCACGACTGTTCAGCAGCAGGATGCTTCTCGATCCCTTGTCTTTCAGACTATGGCCTGTAATGCTATTTTCCGTGGAAGGATCGTCTGGATGATAAGCATAGATAACTTTGGTTGTTCCCGCCTGGAAAAATAATGGAAGTGAAACATATTGTGAAGACGTGAATGATCATCGCAGTTATGTGTACAACTTAAACGAGAAACGTCAAGGTTTGCACATCTTGAAAAGTTTAAGTTCATCATTTGTAATCCGTGTTAACCGTCTCCATCCTTAACCATTCAGACCTTGTGATAAGTTCATTACAATGGCTGAAAAAAAAAGGTGGGGTGCCCATACTCGTTGGTGACCTATAGCCATTTTTCAACTGACAGAGCTCAGTATCAAGGCAAGTTTGCCATGTTTTCAGTATGCACGTGCACGAGGCCGCGCTAAATGACGCCATAAATTATGCACAGAAAGGAGGCGCAATGCAAATGCGAGGAATGACCTTAACCGAAATTACTCATGACAAGACCATCACTATTTGTAGGTACAGCTTGGTTTGCAGGTCACCTGGTGGGCTCTTGCTCTAGTGCTAGTACTAGACCAATTATTCAGCCTAACACAATAGACTTCTTGACGAGGCTCCGGAGACTAACTGTTGAATCTGGGGTTTATTTCCTGGAGCCTCAAGCTTTGTGCTAAAGTCTACTGACGTCTTAGGCTGAATTTAAACAAAAACGAAATATGAGTTCTGTCATTGGACTCTACTTGTTATTAGTATCACCCAACAAGTGGACTAATGCAAATCCTCATTTTGATTGGCTACGCTACTGGTGTACTATTAGTAATAGTCCTCGAGGGCTATTGACCCGTAGCCACATGGAGGCAACGACGTCACGTGCAAACGCTTTTTTAAGAAGGAAACAAATTTACCTCAATTTTGTTGTCTTCTGAATCGCAAGTGTCAAGCTTTCTTGAAAACTTCATTGTGGTTTTCCCGTTCTCCTCCGTGAGGGAAATCAACTGATAGTTTTGCTGGGAATCAACCGCTGGCATTATGTAACCATCAGCATGTCGATCCTACAGCACAGAAAGGGAAATTAGAAATCTGTATTCAACACAAGAACCAATAAACTTTTGAAAATAAGATGATGTCTTGTTTGCTGGCAATCACGTCATTTGACCTGCCATCTTGGATCCGCCACCTTGGATTTTGCATGATTTTTAAAAAAGTGTCGAGAAGCAACAGAAATAAACATAAAATCAAGCCAGGATGATCATG
>CM042756.1:9582699-9598972 GCA_022496165.2 Catalaphyllia jardinei
GTTTCCAACCCATTTTAATCCTAACAATTTCCTTTCAATATTACCTCAAAATTCACTGCTATTAATGTTTACCCCCTCCTTAACGCACGGTGTTCGAGGAGTATCACTAAAATAATTATTCGTTTTGATTTTTTGATTGTCTGTTTGATTTATGAAATGGTTTTTTGTTTTCTAAAATTTGTCCTTTACTTCCAAAATTTGTCCGTCTGATTTCTGAGATGAATTTTTGATTTCCAAAATCTGTCTGTTTGATTTCTGAAATGACTTTTTGATTTCCAAACTTTGTCCTTTGATTTCTGAAATGATTTTTTGTTTTCCAAAATTCGGCTATTTGATTTCCCTTACTTGCCATTTTCATTTCTAAAGTGATTTGTTTGATTTCCAAAAATTGTCCATTTGATTTCCGAAATGATTTTTTTGATTTCCAAAATTTTTCCGTTTGATTTCTGAAATGTTTTTTGGATTTTATTCCAAAATGTTTCGTTTGATTTCTTAAATGGGTTTTTGATTTCCAAGATCGTTCCGTTTGATTTCTGAAATGTTTTTTGGATTTCATTCCAAAATGTTCCGTTTGATTTCTCAAATGGGTTTTTGATTTTCAAGATCGTAGATCGCAAAAAGTTCTGAGATCGTCTGCGATCATATGGAAACACACTTCTACGATCGTCTGCGATCCTGCGATCGTGATCGCAGAAGATAGAACCATGTTCTATCTTCTGCGATCGATTCGTTTGCGATTTTCTCCGATCAATTGCGATTGCGCGATCATATGGAAACCAAAGTTCAGTGATCTGCGATCGAAACGTATCCCATAATATTTTAAATTCCGAGCCATCAGGATTCAACGCTTCTTAGCAACAAAACCCGAATATTCGTCTGTAGCAACCGTTAATTGTAAACATGGCTGGCAATGAACAAGGTATCGCTAGTAACGAGGAATTTACGGAGGAAATTTTGCGAAATGAGTGCGTTTACCACCGTAACAGTAAAGATTTCAAAGACAAAGACAAAAAGGCTAACTGCTGGGAAATAATCGGGGAGAAATTTGATTTATCGGCGGCGGATGCGGAGGTCAAATTCCGCAACATGAGAACTGCGTACGGTCGTTATATGAAGCGATTGAAGAAGTACTCTGTCGGAAACACAAAGTTCTCTGGCTAAAGTGTGGAAGGCCCCGAGAACTTGTCTCTTCAAGAGTATTTTGCGAAACCGATGTTTTGGACGGTTTTGAAGCTGAAGATGACGTCCCTTAAGGACAAAAGAAAGAAAGAAATCTGCTTGCAGCAAAATTTCGTGCTCGACTCCTGCCATGTTGTTTTGATGCGATTTTCCCGTCAGCACAAAGCGCCTGTAATTTTGACACTTCCGCTTTCTGAAATGTAGGCAAAAGTCGGCTCTGCAATCGTTCGCGATCGTCCGCGATTATATGGAAACGACTCTCTTTGCGATCGTCTGCGATCTGCGATTTGCGATCCGCGATCGTCTGCGATCATATTGAAACCAGCCTTTAATGCTACTGTGCTCTACCAACTGAGCTATGAAGTCTGCTGGGAGCAGACCAATTTATTGAGTTCATCTTGACCCGTAAATTCATCTATAGACCGCTATGTCTCTTTACTGTTAAGTGGCAGTCCCGCTAAAAGCGGTCCACTCGACTTCGGGACCAGGAATAGTTTTCCTTTATATTTTGTCAGTAAAAAGGGTTTGGCACATATATATGTATATATAAAAAGCAATTTATTATTTTCCAATTCCTAAATTTTGCTTTGCTACGAGCCAAAATTGAATCAGTTCGCCGAACTGAGATTGCCAACCGTGATCAGAAAAGTAAAATGCACTAATTTTGTGAAGCGTGGTACGTCTCGTAAAATGCAGCTCACGGAAATTCGCTTGCATTAGAATTCTAAGGTACAATCATTACTTTGACTGACGAAATATGGAGACTTTTCGGAAAATTCTAGGCTTTCCACCGAGGCTGGAAGACACCTTACTCTGAGACCATGGTTCACCTGCTGACATTTAGCCAAATTTGAGAAAGACATTCTCAAAAGTTGGGTCTAAATGAACGCTAAAAAGCACATGACTGTAAATTTCTTACCTTAACAAACCATTGTAAAAGTTCAAACCAGAGGGCATCTTTGTTGGATTGCGCGCGAAAACATATGAAAATGTGCCAGTCAGTGTATTAACATAACTATCGCTCGTATCACAAAGCTTATTTGCATAACCGTTGTACTCGGTGAAAACACCGGCGGGTCTAATACGCAGGTCACAGGTCGCAGGCGCAAACCGCGGGTCACGGGTCA
Source organism: Catalaphyllia jardinei (assembly GCA_022496165.2). Taxonomy (NCBI): domain Eukaryota; kingdom Metazoa; phylum Cnidaria; class Anthozoa; order Scleractinia; family Caryophylliidae; genus Catalaphyllia; species Catalaphyllia jardinei. The sequence continues at coordinate 9,585,006 of CM042756.1, forward strand.
TGGGTCTCAGGAAACTCATATTCATTTCTTTACTTTAATGATGTTATCCTTTGTTCGCAACACAACAATTGCAATAGTCACACTACATACATAGCTGTAGAAAATGAATTAAACCTCAACTGTCAGTGGCATATATTGTCTTCCTTTCATTACCGTCTTTTCTCTATTTTTTACCCTATTACACAGCTTGGAGCGGCCTAAAAGAGTGGTGAAATCAAGGTGAAATCGCATTCTTTAGCACCGTTTTCATAAATCCAGACGTATGTATAGTTAAATAAGAAATAGCACACAAACTGCAATGACAAATATGACAATAAAACGCATATTGGAAAACAAAAGGGATCACAAGTACTTGTCATGCATCTGCTCTCACAGACCACGTCAAGTCGATTGGTCACAACTTTGAATGGGGCCACTTTGAGATATTAGCAAAAAGGTCGGTCTGATACTCACTGCAAGATAAAGGAGACTACTAATTCAGGGGCTCAAACCTTCCCTAAACGATAATGTCCGCAGCGAAAAGCTTTATCTGTAGTAATCTGCATCATACAAATTTTTCTCAGCTTTTGTCATTGTTATTGTTAATTAGTTGATTAGTTACTTATCGTTAATTTAAATTTAGTTTTTACTTGTATTTTAAACGGTCACTTCTGAAGATGTATGTCGAAACATACGAAACGTCAAGATAAATAATTTTGTTTTCCAACATCGCTTTATTCTCATGTTTGTTACTGCAGTTTGTGTGCTATTTCTTATTAAGCTAAGATGGCTAAAGAAAAAGAATTTTTCATGTATAGTGTGCATGTATACTAGAGATGCTTGTTTGCATAGATTCGCAAGTAGAGTATTTTTTCCGGATCCTGGAGAAAACCTGAAAAATCTGGCAAAAATTAGACTTGTGACCCGTGACCTGCGTATTAGACCCGCCGTGAAAATATTTCAGCCTTTTAGGTTTGTTTCTTGACCCACAGGCGTCCCAAACTTACGATTCGAGGAATCGATCAAATATTAATGATTTATGTAGGCGTATCGAGGGAGACGTGACTGACTCAAGTGGGCGGTGTTGTGTTACACACTGGGCCGTTGAGAATTTGAGCACTCTACAAGGCATTGAGGTAAAAATTATCGGGAAAATTGCCCGACGTTTCGACCGACCTTCGGTCATTATCAAGCCTAAAAGTGGAGATAAAATTTCCATACATATAAATATAAAACTAAGAAGTAAGGGTAGGTCAGGTCTTTCGAAACAGCATCCTAGACTTCGTCTATAGAAACCCCCAAAATCGACGAAATAGGCCAAATAGACAACAGAAATCAGGTAAGGTGAGTTCATTTACTTAATTTCATTCCAAAAAAAGGAACTTTTTATTTCATTGCGCGATTTTATCCTTCGTTATTGCCAACGAGCCAGCTGAGCGAAGACGCGAAGCTGGCGAGGCGGCAGCATCATAAAGCTGTGTGCGTGAGTTGTTTGGTACAGGGAGATGAAAGCTCGAATGAAAAGTCAGCATAAGGTAATGTAAGGTAATGTAAGAGTGACGTCATTGGTGATTGTTTTTTATCCAATAGCATCGCGTTACTTGTGTAGGCTACTCGGCAGGAGAAGGTGAGTGGAAATATAGATATCATTCACTAGTGAGCGTTGTCTTGTGCTTCTTGCGTGTGCTTTAATTTAGTGTTTTTGCCGAGGAGCCAGAGTGTCACAAATCTAGCGACGAGCAGGCAGAAAAATCGCCAAGCGAGACAGTTATCGAGATCAGCTCGAAAACGGCGAGTGGTAGCTGGTGCCACAGTCACGGCCAGCTTACCAAAATAGTCAATTACCTTGACAAGATCGGCCAGCGTGCCATTTAAGAAACAAAAAACAAAACCACTTGAACATAATCACTATAATCTCAGTCAGAGCGCGTATAAAGCCTCTTTTTTATCGAGCTAGTGTGCTCGAAATTACAAATTTGACAGTCACGGCGAGTGTGCCAAAACAACAATCTTGCCGAAACAACAGACAAAATCGGCCAGCGTGCCATAACTAAGGAAAAAACACTTGAATATATTCAAATATATTCACTTTAAACATAATCAGAGGGAATATAAAGCCTCTTTCTAATCGAGCTAGTGTGCTCGAAATCACAAATTTGATCGACGAAGGAGTCACGAGTCACACGACGTGTCGCTGTTAGTTTGTGCCCGCGGATTATTTCACAAAAGTGAAGAACAGTCGAAGCTCTGTTTGCCAGGAAGCCACTATCTGTCAATCTTCAGGGAACTTCGCCAATCAATTTGGATAGTCTTCTTATTCCAAAATTTTAGGGAGCTTGCAACTGTAGCTTCGTTTGAAAATTATCCGATTGGAAGTGCTCACGTCCAAAATCCAGTTGCTGAAGTGCGTGCACCGAAGTAACAGCTCACGAGAATTTATTAAGCTTCTTCTTTTGTGTATGTTGTAAGTCGTAAATTATTACAAGGGCCATAGTGGTGTGACTAATTTCGATTTTTCACGTGGACTTAAAAGCAAAAAAAAAAAAACATGTGAGTTTTGCAGTGCTTTTTTAAACAATGGCAGATTCAGTTTAAACAGTGGTCCGTACTCTGGTTATTTCTTAATTTTCTCTCGGCGCACAACTGTGCCAGTGTTTACTCGTTGGCACTCTACCGGCAGGTATTCCTAGTTTTAAATTCCATACAATGCCTTGTAGTAAAAATTATCGGGAAAATTGCGCGACGTTTCGACCGACCTTCGGTCATTGTCAAGCCTAAAAGTCAAGATAAAATTTGCATACATATAAATATAAAACTAAGAAGTAAGGGTATGTAAAAAATGACAATGTACTAAAGGGGGTGTTAAAACATGCAAGAATAACATAATTACCCAGGTAAGAAGAGATTAAAACACTTTCGCACGAATTGGGTCCGACTGACTGTACATTAAGACTTGGCCTCAGTTCATTGATTAAAAACGTTTCATAAATGAGACAATCAAATTTGCTCTTGCACTTCTTTAAGATGGTAAAATTCTTCGTAAGATCATTGGGCACATAAGAATGTTCCAAACGGAAATGCTTTCCAATGGAAGAAGACACTTTAGTTGCGGTTCCACTAGAGCTTTTGCCCACGGGAAAGTGAGAATTTTCCCATTGGAAGTCTGTATTTCGCGTGTGACTTAAATTCCCACTGTGAAACTGCCCATGTGAAATCACTATGGATACATTAAAAAGAACAAAAGAATTACCCATGACATGAAGATGGCCACCATATCCCTGGTAAAGATCAATCATCCGAAATTCCTGAGACGCCTATTCCTTTGCACCGGAAGAGAAGGAATTCACTCGACTCGCCTCGGGGACTCTCTGTACGAAGTAAAGCATCAATTTCTGATCTAAAAACAGTAGCTGCTTGAATCGGACCTTGCTGAAGTTAAAACGGAACTATCGAATGTAAAAGCAACACACGATTTATGCGCTTCCAAATTTGGCTTCCGGGAAGACAACATTTGTCAACAATCTTCAAGTGATCCTTCAAAAACAGGGGGATACACCAAACCGAACCAGTCCAGATAATAATTTAACAAACAATCCCTTCCACATTCTAACGGAAAATGAAGATGATAATTCACACCCAAACGACTCCAATGCCCATCACACTCATTCAAACAGAAACAACTCCAAACCAAATGATAACAGCACTCATCCAAGCGGAACTAATCCAAACCACAACGATCACATCCATCCAAGGCAAACTACTGACACCGGCAGAAAAGGTGACATCATACTACTCATGGATTCCAATGGGGAATTTATTGACCCGAAGAAATTCTCTACAACGTTCGTTGTGCACAAATTCTTCTCACCTACTATCGCATCTGCAATTGATCTCTTGGACAAAGAACATTTTGGCACTCCTTCCGCCATAGTTATTCACACCAGAACAAACGATGTTGAGAAGTCACCCCTTGACGCATGCTTTGAACATTTCCAAACACTTACCGACATCGCCGCACAAAAATATCCACGATCAAAAGTAATCATCTCATCTCTTCTCGTCCGCAATGATATATTTGATACCCAAAGATCACAACTCAACAACAGACTAGGGCGTTTGCGCTCATATCCAAACGTACACTTTGTTAATAATGAAACAATCACAAGAGACATGCTACATGATCAAAAACATGTCAAACGACGAAAGATAGGCGTTTTGATCACTCAAATCTAAAAGACTGCACCTTCAACAGAATCTCCAAACGTCCTTACGTGATGCCAAATAATGAAACAACCCCAAAGCAAAACTCACCTGCGCCGCCCAAGTTAAATCATCACCCTGCTCAATCCTTGAACCAACAGCTAAGATTCTTTGCAGATCAGTCTGCTCAATCACCCTTACACCAACAACCAAGACTTTTTGCGGAGGTGGTTAAGTCATCCAGGAATCATTTTGACTCCGTGGACGATGAGATTATGTTGAAATTACTTAATATCTATGAGATGATCCGTCACTCATAAACTACCTCAATGGCAGCATAGATGGTAACTAGCCGTCTCAAAATATGGTAAATAACTTCTGTAATTCATCCATCTTCTAAGTAGAGCTCACTCAATAACCATTGAGTGATAATAGCTATATTAATGAACGTTCATCGACATTTTTCGGACCGTTCTTCAGACCGTTTGAACATTAGTTGTTGGAACGTAAACGGTTTGAGCAAAAATTCAGTGTTCGATAACAAATTACAAAACAGTCATTTTATTCGTCAATTTTATAATAGTGATGTCTCAGTTATGTCGGAAATCTGGGGATCGGAGGTAAATGAAATACCTGGATTTGATATCATTGCACTAAGCCCTGCTAGAAAACTCAATACTAAGAAATCTGGTAGATCCTCTGGTGGTATTTTAGTGGCCGTAAAAAGATCCCTTACACCATATTTTTCCCTCATAAATCAAACGTCAGACTATATATGGGTAAAAATAGATAAAAATATTCTTCAGCTAGACAAAGATATTCTATTATGTTCATGTTATATTCCACCAAGTCATTCATCTTATTTTAACCCCGATACTCTCCCAAATTTAGAAAATAAAATTAACCTTTTTAAAAAAGATTATTATATAGTCTTGGCAGATGACTTTAATGCCCGCACGGGTGTACAGCATGATTTTATAAACTATGACAATTGTAATCTTGCACCTGTGGGAATTTCTCCTCCACCAACAATGATAAGGCCCAGGAAAAGTTTTGATACTCATGTTAACGATCTAGGAAAACAGCTTCTTGAGATGTGTAAATCTCTAGATTTACGAATCTTGAATGGTAGATGCAAAGGTGACTCGCTTGGACAAATTACCTTCTACGGAAATCAAGGTTCTAGTACGGTTGATTATATTATTGTCAGCCATGAAATTCTGTACCTTTTCGAAACTTTGGCAGTTCGTCAGCCATCGCCTTTTTCAGATCATTGCCAATTAACCCTTTAATGCGCAAGGGGTCTCCCTTTGACGAGTAAAATCGTCTGGCGTTAGACAGAGTAAAATCGTCTGGCGTTAGACAGAGTAAAATCGTCTGGCGTTAGACAGAGTAAAATCTATAAGTCAACATTGCGCATTAAAGGGTTAATCACTTGCATAAGAGTTGACTCGACACTTTTAAGAAATAATGAGGACAGTTTTGAAAATGAACTCCTCAGCCTTCCAAGACAGTTCAAATGGTCCACAGACTCTAAGGATTCTTTTACTTCTGCACTTAATTCCGATGAGATAAAGCAACTCATTCAGGATTTTGAACATTTAAACTTCGAGCATGTAGGGGATATCAACATCATTGTTGAGAAATTTTCGCACATATTAGAAACTGCTGCAAAACAATCGTCGAAAATTGTAAAACAGAACAAAAAATCAAAACCGCGTAACTCCAAACTTTGGTTTGATATCGAATGCAGCCGCGCCAGGAAAAATTTAAATCGCCTTTCCCATAGAACTCAAAAAAATCCTTTAGACGAACAGACTCGACTTGAATATCTCTGGACAAGAAGTCAGTACAAACAGTTATTACGAACTAAAAAGCTCCAACATCGAGATAATAAATTAAATTGATGAACTAGTTAAAACTAGACATCCACTTAATTTTTGGACCACTCTGAAATCTCTTTCAAACCAAGTAGAAAGTTTACTTCATCGAACGGTTCCTATACGCAAACTGTATAATTATTTTCAAAAATTACATTCAGAACCAAATGCAAACCTACTCAAGAAACAAGAAGTAATATTGAAAGAGTTAAAATACAAAAAACAACACTATCACAACTTAATAGTCTAGATAAACCTTTCTCTGAGGAAGAAGTTAAACAATCAATCAAAAGGCTTAAAAATAAGAAAGCAGCTGGTCTTGATCGAATAAGGAACGAAATGTTAAAAAGTGGAGCGCATTGTCTGACCACTTCTCTAACAAAATTATTCAACTTCATACTTAGCAAAGGAACCTACCCAGATTCATGGTCTACTGGGCTTATAAGTCCTATCTTCAAGTCTGGGAATAAATCTGATCCTTCAAATTATAGAGGCATTTGTGTCACTAGCTGCTTAGGCAAATTATTTTCCGCTGTCTTAAATAACAGATTACTTACTCACCTTCAAGACCACAATTGAATACATACCTCTCAAATCGGTTCTCTTAAAAGTTTCCGAACATCAGATCACATCTTCTCGCTAAGAACACTTATTGATAAATATGTGACCAATGCAAACAAGGGAAAATTATTCTGCTGCTTTGTAGATTTTCAAAAAGCTTTCGACTCTATTTGGCATGATGGTCTGTTACACAAACTATTATACAAAAACATAGGTGGAAAATTTTATCATTTAATTTCCGATATGTATTCAAGGACAAAATGTGCTGTAAAAAACGGTAGCGAAAGATGTTCCTTCTTCAGCTACAACAGAGGAGTGCGACAAGGGTGTATCCTTTCTCCTTTACTCTTCAATTTATATCTAGATAAATTTCCACGCTTGCTAGAATCTTCATGTCTCACAGATTGAATTACTCTACTAAACGGGTTCCCTCTTAACTGTTTATTCTATGCGGATGATCTAATCTTAATATCAAGAAGTGCAGCTGGTCTTCAAAAGCAACTAAATATCCTCCACGATTATAGCGAGAAATGGCTACTAAAAATTAATCTTAAAAAGACAAAAACATTAATTTTTCAAAAACAGAATCGCAAGTCAACACGTGCTAAGTTTTCTTTCTTTTTAAATGGAATTCCAATTGATAAGGCCTCACAGTATAGTTACCTTGGCATTACTTTCAGCACAAATGGACGTTTTGCTAACTCCAAAAAAGTTTTGGTTGAAAAAGCCAGAAGATCAATATTTGCTTCTAAACGTTACCTAGACTTTAATAAACTATCTATCAATACCTGTAACAAATTATTTGATACTTGATTTCTTCCCATTCTTTTGTACGGATCTGAAATTTGGGGAGCTTATGATAACTTGAATATCAAAAAATGGGAAAAAGACCCTGTAGAAATTAAAGGCTACATACACAATTCTACAAAAATTGTCTTGGCCTTAATAAAAGAGCACCTAATGTAGTAGCTCGTAATGAAACTGGACGACTTTCTTTGAAGTTGAATATCTTATTAAGTGGTCCAGTGGAGTGGAAATCCAAGAAATACCAAAGAAACCACGGAATCCCAATCGTATAATGATTAATTTATTCGATCTAGAATTAAATTATCAAGTACAACGGGAATTAACAAAAAAACAGCCATGCCAAACGAAGGCAAAAGTACAACACAATTGCGTAATATTTGCAGTAAATAATACTTGCTTTTAAACATGTTTTAACCGAGTAACAGACGTTTGATACCAAGCATAAAATACCAAAATAGTAAAACCAAAGAAACTTACTTCGTGAAAGGATTCCAGGTTTCATTTAAACGAAAAAGGGGGTTGCGTGCAAAACCAAACCTCGTGAACCTTCCGATCGCAATGATACTAAATTCAACCTTATCTGACTTAATGAAATTCTAGACTTATTAGTTACGTATTTTGACAGCCATGGCCTTAAATTAAACAAAAATCAGTTCTCTTATTAAATTATTAAAATGTCACGCAAGCGCCAAACAGTCATAGAAACACTCTCCGCCCCGATGAGGGCGTAGTCCTCATCTTCTTATGGGTCGTCTTCAAATCCTTCTGCTGGGTGGATAACCGCAATCTTGGTTATTGGTCTTTCATATTCTCCCGTTCGGGTCTTGACTTTGACATTGCGGATCCTGCCGTCATGCCCAGGAAACACGTTGATCACTCTACCGACGTTCCATTTACCACGAACTGCACCGGGTGTTTGAACCATGACGAAATCATCCACACGTACATTCCGCTTCTCTGTATGCCATTTTTTTCGTGGGATTAGGGACGGAAAGACATCTCTCGTCCAACGGTTCCAAAATGAATCCACTATCTTCTGAACAAATTCTATTCTGAGTCGTGGATTCTTGGTTTGCCTGAACGGTCCTTGAGGAACTTGGGAAGACGCTCGCCCGAGCAACATGTCGTTGGGACATATGTAGGAGCCATCGTCTGGATCGTTCGGAATTCGGCCAATCGGACGCTGATTAACGAGGTTAGCGATCTCCAGAAGACACGTTTGTAGTTCCATGGGCGATAATACTTGGTCACCAATTGCTTTTTTGAGCGCAATCTTGCAGCTCTTGACCAAAGCTTCTGCGCACCCATTCTGGTGTGGCGCTCCCGGGGTGCTAAACTGCCATGACATTCCCTTTTCTGCTGAGTACTCGCGTAGCTTCTCTTTATCCAAGCCTTCGATCATTTCTCGAAGCTGTCGCTCTGCTCCGATAAACTGGGTCCCACTGTCGCTCATCATCATGGAGGGTACTCCTCTCAAGGCAAAGAATCTTCTAAGGACTTGTATGAACTCCATAGTTGTCAAATCAACAGCCAGTTCCAGATGAACTGCCCTGGTGTTTAGGCAAGTAAAAATGACGCCATAATGCTTAGCGGTTGTTCTACGGCCAATCTTGACGCTGTATGGCCCAAAGTAGTCGCAAGAGGTGTAATAGAATGGCGGGGTTAAAGGAGCCATACGGCTGGGCGGAAGGTCTGCCATCACTTGAGATTCCGTTTTCGCTTCCATTTCACGACAAAAGACACATTTGAACTTGACTGACTTGGCAATATCGTGTACTCCAATTATCCAGTATCTCGTCCTTGTCTTGGCTACTGTGGCAGCTATACCGGTATGACCACACTGATGAACATGGCGCACGATCAGACGAGATACCCAATGCTCTCTGGGGAGTAGACTAGGATGTCTGGTTTCATAGGAAACGAGGGCTCTGTCGACTCGACCGCCTACTCGATAGACACCTTCCGTATCTGTATATGGGCTGAGCTTGCTAAAGTCTCCCTTGTTGAGGCGATCTTTCAGGTCCGTCTGGCATTCTCGTATCCAGTGTTTCTCGCCATTTTGAAGCTCTTCGGGTAAAAGAGGGCCTTCTTTAATGGGCTTCACGGCAGTGCCTCTCTCTTTTGATCTGTTGTTGGAGCGTGCACGCAGATTCCACACAAATCGCAGTACGTACGCTGTCACTCGCACTAACTTTCGCCAACTTGAAAACCTTTTGCAATCAATGGGCTGCTGTAATTTGGTTTGCTTGTAGACAACGTGGACTTTGACCTTTTCCTTTTCTACTTCGGCTATGTCAGGATATGACAAATCATTTGGCCACTCTTCTTCGGGACGACGTAGGAAGTCAGGACCACGCTGCCACCTTCCGGCTAAGGTTTGAACAGTTATGCCACGAGAGACATCGTCTGCAACGTTGAGTTCCCCAGGGATGTGCCTCCACTGAGCAGGGTTTGAATTGTTCTGGATCTCTCCGATTCTGATTGAAACAAATGGCTTGAACCTTCTTTCTTCGCTACAGATCCACGCTAATACTATTCTGCTGTCCAGGAAGAATACTGTTTTCACGAACTGGAGACGGGATTCTTCTATGATCGTCTTGTACAACCTTGAGGCTAAAACAGCTCCTTGGAGCTCCAGACGGGGAATGGTCAATCGTTTTAAAGGTGCGACTCTTGATTTTGCTGCTATGAAACGAACTTCAAATTCTCCGCTGCTCAGCTGCCATCTCACGTACGCACAGGTACCAAATGCTTCTTCAGAGGCGTCAGAAAAAATGCACAGGGTGGGTTGTCCAACTGCGTCGGGTGGTGTAAGGCATCGGTTAAAGCTTGTCTCGTTCAGTTTCACCATTTCTTTAAATAAGCTTAGCCATTTTTCCGTGACTTCAATAGGCAGTACTTCGTCCCAGCTGATGCCTCTTTTCCAAAGTTCCTGAAGGCCTATCTTAGCTCGGATCAGGAATGCTGCTGCAATGCCGATCGGGTCATAGATGCGCGCTACTTGGCTCAGGATCTTTCGTTTGGACAGGTGTATCGGCTCTTGGCATTTCAGGAAGTCAGCTCTCACTTTCAACGTAAGCGTGTCGGTAGCACTGTTCCACACCACGCCCAACACTTTCTCTTCACTTTTGCGCTGCAGAATAGTGGCTTCGTTTGCTTCCTCCGGATCAGTGTCAGATTTGCTAGGTGCATTTGTTAACCAGCCCTTTACTTTGAATCCTCCTGTTTCGAGAACGTTGTCGATTTCTTTAGTAAGCTTCTGAGCCTCTTCTTCTGTATGTACAGAATCGCAAATGTCATCCATATAGCTGTTGTCTTTGATGACCTTTGACGCTTTGGGGAATGTTTCCTTTAATTCATCTGCTGTTTTGCGTAAGGCTATTTGGGCCATCGCAGGAGCTGGCTTGTCTCCAAAGGTCAAAACGCTCTTCACATAAACGTCTGGCTTGCGATGCGTTTGTAAATTCCTCCAGAGGAACCTGTGTACATGCTGGTCTGTTTCTGGGATAAGGACTCGATGATACATTTTGGAAATATCTCCTATGAAAGCGACTTGATTTTCCCGGAACCTTAGAACTACTCCAAATAAGTCATTCAGCAGGTCGGGTCCTTTCAACCAGTAGTCGTTCAGTTTGTGTCCCTGAGATACTGCGGACGAGTTGAACACAATGCGAACGGGTGTGCTCTTGCTTTCCGGCCGTAAAACCTCATGATGTGAGATGTAATGGACTGGGCCTGTGTATCTCCTGATTTCTTCTTCCGTTAATTTTCTGGCAAATTGTAGTTGGCTCATCTCAACCATCTGAAGATCATAAGCCTTCGCGTGCTCAGGCGTTTTCAACAGTCGGCGTTCGGTGGCTTCTAATTTCTTGAATGCTTGCACCTTGTTGTCGGGTAAGTCGCTCGGATTTCGTTTCCAAGGGTACGGAATCAGCCACTGATTGTTCACCTTCTTGCAGGAATCTTCTATAAGTTTTGCCTCCTTTCTTTCAATCTCACTAAGATTTCCAGTGTCGCAGTTGCAAGGCTTCACGGACACGCCCATACTCTCTGTTGACCAGAAGGTTGTCAAATCTATGGGTGTTTCCAGCTTGACATGGTACACCTGGCACTCCTGTACCTTTTGGTCGGGCGTTGCTCCAAATATCACCCATCCAAGTGGCGTGTGTCGCGCAACCATGTCTCCGCTTTCCTTTGTTTCTCCCACGTGATACCTTGCATGATCAATGCCGATGAGCAAATCTGCCGTTCCAGATCCTCGATGTAGCTGTGCTTCATTAAGGCCAAATTTCCTCGCTATGTCGTCAACACGTACTTCTGAAATGCCATCGCTGATCCACGGAATTCCTATAGCCTGAATCGTGTAAACACTGTGGTTTTCAAGTGATCGCATTCGAACTTGGTACATCTTTGTCTTCAGCTCCTCTTCCTGTCCGCCCACTTTAGTGATTGTAATTACAATGTTCTTTCCCTTTAGTCCAAGGTCTTCGGCGATTGGCATTCTTATCAAGCTGATCTGCGCTCCTGAATCCAGCAAGGCGTTTCCGGTTTTTCGTCGGCTTCCTGTTCCAAGGAGGTCCACTTGCACTATTGGTAACAAAGCTCTTTTGTTTCCAGTCACGGAAGAGATAGCTGCGCCGGTTGGTTGAAAGGCTGCATGAAGCAGCGGGTGATGATAGTAAGTGCACTGGATTCCATTCAAGTTTTCAGGGCACTGTCTTCTCCTCGAACATGATGTTGTCCGATGATCTCTTCCGGCTCGCTTTAAACAGCTGAAGCACGCATGGTTTTCTTTTGCAGCCTTTAGTCGTTCTTGCGGATTGAGTGAAGTGAATTTTCGACACTGATCGACCCAGTGGCTTGAGGTCTGACAGATCCAGCACTTGGGTGAGGACGAGCTATAACGTGGTTAACAGGATGTCTTGGGTTATGACCTACGTTTCTCAGGGGTGCTGTTGCTCGGACTCTGGACTTCATTTCGGTGTTCATCCATGTTATCAGCTGTCCCAGAGTTGCCTCTTTGCCGTGGCTTTCCAAGTGACGCGCCCATACTTTGCGATCATCAGTGCACATTCTTTGCTCAATTAAGGCTAACATATGATTATTATCCATATCGTGGGGACGACCAACCTCTTTAAGCGTGTTGAAACTTCTTTGAATGAGATGGAACAAATCGCAAAAACGTGCATCTTCTCCTTCGCGAAGAGGTCGGAATCTCACGATATCCTGAGTGACGGTGTCAGCTACAAATCTGGGGTCTCCGTATATAGAGTCAAGATATTCCCAGGCTGCGTCATAATCCGTGCCAATGCCCTTTATGTACTCCAGCGGTCGTCCCTGTAAACTTGTACGCAACAACGAGATTGCATCCCTCTTGCTGTATCGGGTATCAATTGCATGCTTGAAGTCAGCCCTGAAAATTGCATATTCTCTTACGTCACCACTGAACTGGGGTATTTTGGGTTTTTCCATTTTGAATCCACAGGGGGTGTGACCATTGTTGTGCGCTTCGTTACTTGCTTGACTATTACTTTCCACTCCGCTGATAATTACATTGTGACTGGTGAGCGATGTTGTTGCCCCTGTATTATTGGAGTTTGTTGCCGAGGTTTCAGTCCCATTCTCCACCGTTTCACTCTCATTTTCGCCAGTTTCCCCATGGTTGTTTTGGTTTCCATTGTTGTCTGTGGGTGGGGTTTCGATGTCGCCATTGTTTCCATTGTTGTCTGTTGGTGGGATTTCAATTTCGTTTTCCAACTCCGGTTTTCCTTTTTCCACGTTCAATTTAATGTAATCCAGAGCATTAGTTTCCAATTCAAGAAAGGCGTTTTGGCAATCCTCTAACCATAGTTCTTCCTGTTCAAAGGCTGTATCGTCTTCTATCTGCTCCGTGTAAGCGTCATGCTTCATAATCAACTCTCCATATGCATCCTTCACCAGTTGAAGGGCTTCCGTTATTTCTTCTATCGGCCTGTTGTCGGTCAGTTTTTTCCTCAGCGCTTTGCTGTTTCGGGTTAGCGTCGCTTTAGCTGTCCTTCGCCTGAGTTTCGCTGCTTCAGCCATCGTGTGTCTTCACTCCCACGTGGACTCCAGGTTAGCATAAAGAAATCGAATGAAGTGGTCCAGTGGGGTGGAAATCCAAGAAATACCAAAGAAACCACGGAATCCCAATCGTATAATGATTAATTTATTCGATCTAGAATTAAATTATCAAGTACAACGGGAATTAACAAAAAAACAGCCATGCCAAACGAAGGCAAAAGTACAACACAATTGCGTAATATTTGCAGTAAATAATACTTGCTTTTAAACATGTTTTAACCGAGTAACAGACGTTTGATACCAAGCATAAAATACCAAAATAGAAAAACCAAAGAAACTTACTTCGTGAAAGGATTCCAGGTTTCATTTAAACGAAAAAGGGGGTTGCGTGCAAAACCAAACCTCGTGAACCTTCCGATCGCAATGATACTAAATTCAACCTAATCTGACCTAATGAAATTCTAGACTTATTAGTTACGTATTTTGACAGCCATGGCC
>CM042756.1:9613875-9658875 GCA_022496165.2 Catalaphyllia jardinei
TAGCAAAGATTGATATTATGATATTCTGCAATATCGCACCTCACTCCTCGATGGTCGCCTTGTGTCACGCACCGCCATAATTCAGAAATTGAAAGTGAACGAAGCACGCTATTGCGCTTTAAAATTGCAAACAGATATACATTTACCGCCTCTTATGCCTGATGAGGATGAAAACTTTCGTAGCTCTTTAGTTTTGGATTTTAGAAAATGATGAAGTTATTGCGATTCGATTCGATTCGCTGCGAATCGCACCTTGAAATTCGGATCGTTTCACCGGAAGTCGATATTCCTGGTATATGAGTATAGGGGGTGCGAAGTTATTGCGATTCGATTCGATCGATTCGTTGCGAATCGAACCTCGTAAACTTCGCGTATATGAGTATAGGGGTTGTGAAGTTATTGCGATTCCAGTCGATTCGATCGATTCGTTGCGAATTGCACCTTGTAAATTCGAATCGTTTCACCGGAAGTCGATATTCCTGGTATATGAGAATAGGGGGTGCGAAGTTATTGCGATTCGATTCGATTCTATCGGTTCATTGCGAATCGAACGAGTCACAGACAGGCAGATACAGACAGAACTCACAACTTCTAACAGAGTTCCCAGTAAACAAAAAAGGAAAGCCTCTTATTCTCTTTGTGATTGCATTTATCCAATTTGCTTTCCAATGAATGTCCTAAAGATAATCGGACTTCCTTTAAAGGAGAAGGTCACTCCAATGAGCGTACTTTATTTGTCATCAGCAATAAAAAGTTTATATTGAGTTAAGTTACTCACCGAAGTTTCAGCTTCTAAAGTGCATTCTATCCCAAGAAATTTGTCGCCAAAGAAGGCGACACCGACAGCCGCCATTTTGAAACAAATGCTCAGCGGTCAGGTCGGGCTAGGCCGCTAAGCATGCCGTCATCATTGCCATTTGTCTTGGCAAGTGTATTTGTTTACTCGAGGTCATGGCTGATCTTCAACGTGGCCATTTTGAGCCAGAACATGTTCCTAATCCTGAGGATAGCTAAAGCGAAAACGAAGAAGTAAACGATCGGTTAGAAGGCACATTTTGGTGTTCTAACAGAATGTGTTTGTCGCCGAGAACAGCCAGAGGAAGAAAACAAAATTCAAGGTAGAATTTTAAGGTTATACTACATCGGTTGCAGTAAATTGAACACACTTTTCTTCGTAAATTGCTTTAGACATTGAAGGGCAGTTTAATAAAAGCCGTAAGCAGTTATTTTTTATGTCAACTGTTTGAATTTTTATTTTCGCTGTGTCTAAGTGACCAGCAGCCGAGGAAGGTCTAAATAGACTAAACGCCCAGTAGTCTCAAATATTCACCGAATTCATCGAATGTAATTATAAAACCAAAATACTTTTTAGGATCGCTTGACATTTCTGAAGAAACACCAAATACTTTTAATAGGTTTGATTGAGGATTTCAGTCAGAATTCGGTAAATATTTCTGACTTAGACCGTGACCGGCAGTCGGATAGAGACCATTGCGATTTTATGGTACGCACAAGCTTGCAGAAATCCCTAATAATTTTTGGAATCGCTTGGCTATTCTAAACAAACATCGCATCTTCTCATTAGGTTCAAAAGAAGCTTTCTGTAGCAATTCGTTAAGTATCTCTAACTGCCGATGTATTAAAGTGTAAATTTCTAAGTGTCAAACACATGCTGATTTTATAGTATGCACAAGCTCGGTTACTTCGTCATCTTGCACACTAACATAATTTTTGGAATCGCTCTGCATTTCTGAAGAAACATCAAATACCATCAAGAAGTTTGAAAGAATCTTTCAGTGGAAATTCTGTGAAAATTTCTGACTGCCGAGCATTTAGTCCATTTAAAACCTTGCCCGGCTGCCGGACATTATCAAACACAAACAGTTGACGTAAAAAATAACTGCTTACGGCTTTATTAAACTGCTTTTTAATGTCTAAAGCAATTTACAACGCAAATTGTGTTCCAATTACTGCAACCGATGCAGTATAACTTTAAAATTTTACCTTGAATTTTGTTTTCTTCCTCTGGCTGTTCTTGGCGACAAACACATTCCCTTTGCGTTGGCATGATTTGACATCGCTCACAAAAACACCAAAATGTGCCTTCTAACCGATCGTTTACTTCTTCGTTTTCGCTTTAGCTATCCTCATGATTAGGACCACGTTCTGGCTCAAAACGGTAAGGTTGAAGATCAGCCATGACCTCGAGTGAACAAATACGCTTGTCAAGACAAATGGCAAAGATGACGTCATGCTTAGCCGCCTAGCCCGACCTGGCCGCTGAGCATTTGCTTCAAAATGGCGGCCGTCGATGCCAAATTTTAGGCTTCTTTGAAGACAAATTTCTCAGGATATAATGCACTTTAGAGGCTGAAACTTCAGTGAGTAACTTAACTCAATATAATCTTTTTATTGCTGATGACAAATAAAATATGCTTTTTGGAGTGACCTCCTTTAAAGAGGTTCCAATTATTTCAGCAGTGTTCGGGTCACGCAAGGTAAATTGTCTTTCAATTACAATCTGACCGGAATTTCTTGATTTTTTGGTGAATATTATATAGCAGCTTTAGATATGAACACAGAAAACTTAATTAACTAAAATAGCCAGTTCTATTTAGTCGAGCATAGTTTCGGACGAGAGTTAGCAGAACAGTGGACTAGTCAGCAGACTTTAAGCTCTCTTAGACATACCATGCACTTGTAACGTGGAAAATACAAAGCTATTTGTATTCTTCATAAACAATATGGATTTGAAAAATTTGTGCAAGGTTGGTTTTATTAAATGGCTTAGAACGCTAATTTGATTTTAGTATCTGCAACCTAATAAAATATCGTGTGATAACAGTTTGGATGAGGTCACATAGTTTAGTATGGCACCATTAATGAGATGTCATCAGCTATAGAATTGACATATTCTAAACGCTTTGTGCATAATTATACAATACACATTTTAATACCTCTGTAGGTAGATAAACTCCTTCATAAAGCTGACAGAATAGATTAAGCTGTTGCAGCAGTTTTTCACTCTTTAAGAGAAACATTGAATAACCGATTGCATTTTAGAATGACACGTTGCCAGCTGGACAACGATCTAGCTTTTGTATCTGCTTTTGAAGTACTTGGAAGTGATTGACCATATGGTATAAACGACTTTAAATAAAGAACATGTCGCTTGTTCTTCGGTTGTTTTTCATTGGTTGCTGTGTCTTGGACAGATTTTAGTGAGAACTACCACGTTTCCGAAACGTCCATATGACAACAGCAGTTTTAGATTGAAGGGGAAGGAAAAGATTTTAAAAAAAAAGTGCACAAGATTTAGCGCGCAAGTGAAAGAGCGAGTTTTAACTCCCGTCACTGATTCTCGTTGCTCGTTTGGGAACTGACGTAAACTGACAGCTTACTTGGAAAATGAGAGGCCTAAATGTATTACAGACAACATTTGTAAAATCCAGTGCGGTATAAAAGCAGCTACGTCATGGTTTCCGCATCTTGAAAAGTTTAAACTAACGTTCGCTAACGTTTTTCGCTTGTAATCCGAATCGATCTTTTCCATCCTTAACCATCTTCGATCCTTTATGTTTTCTCTTTAGTGATTTTCAGTTCAGTAAATTATTATTTCAGGTTTCCTTCAATTTCAAGGTAGCTTTGTACGTGGCTAATAGGCCCTTTGCAACTAAGCCATAACGTGACTCACTTTTCACAAAATTATGGGCTGCAACTTTAAGAATTCCAGAGATGGAAAAAGCATGTCGAAAACATCAAAATGGCCAAGATTGAAGCCAATGGCATTAAAAAATGAGATTTTACGACAGTTTGGATTAAAAAAAACTACCTGAAGATGTGTATGGAAAACGTTGCTGGAGAGCAAGACCTTGCTCTTCAGCAACATTTCCCACAGATATCGTGTAAATTTTCCAAAAATTTAAACTGAGGTATAAACGTACTCTTTAACGCTAGGGGCATCAAACCATTTTGGTATTTTTGATATGTTCTTTCCATTTCTAGCATTCTTTAAGTTATAGCCCATCACGGAATGTATGATATTTTTCAGTAGGAAAATTGACATCACGTGACCCCATTTGCAAAGGGCCTATAACTCAGAATACTGTGAGTGAGCTCCCGGACCCATTTGAAATACTTCACATCAAGGTTGCACAGTATTAACCTTATGGATGAAAAAGAGGCATGCCGACAACATTATGTACTAGTAACGCTGGGTTGACAAGAGATTTCTCCAAGGGAACATCAATGTCAAATGCACGACGTAACGGACCTCGCCCTGATGTCTTGCGGGCATTGCGTGCTGGGATTGGTAATTCAGAATGGTGAGCTGGAAGAGGTTCCGTGAAGAAATATGGATGAAGCAAAGCCTGCAATCAATTCATAAATAACCATTAACTCTATTACGAGATCGTCGCCCAGTTCTACTTGAATCCAATAATGCGTTGCCAAATTGATGGTTATAATTAGCAGCAAATGTAAATTCTGAGCTGCCCACCTTTGCCTTAGTGCTAAAAGCGACACTTTGTGCCTTCATCCGCAGATACATTTTCATGAAAATCAGTTATTTTCATAGAACACATTTTGCACGATGACTTGTCTTGAAACAGAAACAGAGGACACCTTACTATTAACGAGCCAACAAATTCTTCTAAGGGGCCGACCATTTAACTCTTGAGGGGAGGGGTGGGGGTGGGTGATTTTGAAAAAACAATTCGTGCAAGCGCTTGTTGAAAGAAAAAAATGCATGGGGCATAAATGAAATAGAAAAAATTCTTGCATTGCTGCAAGCAAGAAAAAAATGTTGCAAAGCTATTTCATCATTACAGGGGGGGCTTTACAAAATCCCAGCAAAACTGCAACCATTCCAGATAATCTGCGAGCCAGTGAGCCACTCGGGTTAGCCTAATAAATAACACGTATTGATTGGCCTAAAATAACACTCTGGTTAGCCTACACAACACACCGGTTGGCCTACAGTAAGCTTAATAGGTAACTTGCAGTTTACCCTTATAATGGGATAAGGGATTTCTTGCTTGTCGCTCGGTTCACATAGCTCCAAGTCATAGCAGTCATGCAAGCCATTACGGTTTAATAGCCTAAATTACACATTGGCTAGCCTAGTTAGTACTGCAGTTAGCCTACAGTTCCTTTATAGGTAGCTTGTAGTTATTGGGATCAGGGATTTCTGGCTTGCTGGCTCGCACTGTATTCAAACTCGTTAGCTTATCACAAGCAGTAATGGAGGTAATTTTTTCTATTTGAAGAATCAAGTTTTATCAGACAAAGAAAAAAATTTGTTTATTTTTAATCTTTTTAACTGAAGCATTTTCAGGTAATTATTTTCTATTGAAATAATTATAAGGTTTTTGCAATGTCTTATATAATATAACATATAACAATATAATAACATACCAATAGATAACAGCATAATTTTTTTATACAACAATCTATATATATTAAGCGTTTTCATGTAATTATTTTCTATTGAAATATAAGGTTTTTGCAATGTCATATATTAAATATAAGATAACATATAACAATATAATAACAATATACAGCTGTAACATAACATTTTTGCAATGTTTTAGTAATGCACCTATCACCTATCAATGCCTAGCCCCAATGAGGGGAGTGCAGGCATACCCAGGGGCTATGATGATTGACATTTTCAAATATTTTGGGTCACTAATTTCAAATTCCCCATCCTCTGCCATTTCAAACCTCGGTTAAATCCTTAATTCTTGTTTTGAAACTACTGTATGATTGTCCCATGCAAGGCAACTGTGACATTTAGACATTTATTTTTTGACATGATATATTCAGTATAAAAAGAAACAGATCCAAACCTGTCTTGTTGTCAACTAACTAAAGAATGACATTCCGAAAACATGTACCTATACAAGAATGATTTTGTATGGCTTACAACATCTGAAGGCTTTGAAGCTCCATATTAGAACTATAACTGCAATAACCACAATGTAAATGTAAATACATTCTGTAAATGTAAACACGACACTTTTTAGAGGAAAGAAAATCTTGCTGAGAAATGACAGAAAAGGATATCCTGCTGTGCATTTAGGAGGGAAAAAATATCCTGCCCACCAGGTTGCTAGAAAAAAACTTGCTAACCAGAAACATCCCCCCCCCCCCCAAAAAAAAAAAACCTCGATCAAGAGTTAAATGGTCGACCCTTAAGTATGGTAAAGACAAATGAATGACTTTCAGTACGGAAAACTTATATCTTTTAAAGGATTGCTCATTTTTGTTGTTGTTGTTGTTTTTCAAGTTCACTATTCTCCAACCACCCTTGAAAAAGAACACTTCCAAATACCCTCGAATACCGCCAAAAATTCTGTAACACTCCATCTCTTCGCTCCAAATATAATCTCGAATTTAAAAGATCCAAAAGGTAACTTAAGTGCAAGAGCCCCCAACAACACAGGAACAGTTCTGATGGTTATACGGTATAACACGAGTCAGTGGCACGAGGAACCTGTTTCCCAAATAGAGAAATATGTTTCTTTAAAAATGATAAGGAATAAGTGCAGTAGTTTATACTTTAATGGGTTTTACTTTGTTTGTTTGTACTAACCTCTGCTGCAGAAATCCTTTCCTTAGAACGATACACCAAGAACCGTTTGAGCAAATCAACCGCCTAAAAATAACAATTATAATAATAACGATAATGTTAATGTTTATGATAATGATACCGATACCGATACTGATACTGATACTGATAATAATAAAGTACAAAAACCAATTATTTGCATGCATAGCTCTAGCAATCCACCAAAAAAGTTTGATTTACATATAAATCTACCGGTCATCCAATTTTAAGTCAGGAATCTGGTTGGTGAGCAGTTTAATATCTAACTTGTGAACAGAAGTCCCATTTTTTTGCTGTGGTGGAGCTGAGGGGGATAAGTCACGAAACAAGTTTACATGTATTTCAGATTCAAAGACGACCACAAAACCACATTATTATCATTCAATGAGGGAAAGTGTGGGAGGATTGTGAGAATAATTTATAGGGGGGCATGGGAAGAGGGAGGGGAAAGGGGGGAAGTGAGAGTTCAAAGAGGACAGGAAGCGGGGGAAAAATGCAAAACGCCGAATTTTGTCATGTATTAATGTGTTACAAATGTACTTTCAAAAGCAAGAAAACAAAATGTCATTTGATTCGCATGCACAATGTAGTGTCTTCTGAGACCTCTGAGCCAACGATCAGACAAAATTATCGCTTGGGTGAAAATCAGGCTTACTTCCAGGGAAACTTTGACCCCTTTCACGGTGGTTGCGTGGTAAGTCATGAAGTGTGAGCGGCATGTGTGCACATGTGTCGTGTAAGTTGCCAAAAGAGCTGAAAAAGGCAAGCAATTTAAAGTCTTAAGAATTGCACAGATTACTGAATAGGATGTGTCTTGAGTCTACTACTTTACAGGGGACCGCAGCAGGACGGAAGAGAGCAAAACTCAAGAGATAAAGTTGCAGGACGTGGCACTTTACGCTTCAGGAATGAGATGTTCTGAACCCCCTCTCCTCCAACAACTACTGACAAAGACTACACATGTATGTGATATTTGTTAGTCACAGCTACCTCTGGTGAGGCATCAGGTACAATGTTCTCAAGTGGGATGGGCGGCATCTCTGGGAACACAATCTTATTGTAATCTGGCAGTTCTGTCATCCCCTGTTACAGAGTAGAGAAAGTCTTAGTTTCCATTTTTTTACTGATTAGAAATATTTCAATCTCAACAGCTTTCACCCTTATGTCCCTGATTGAACACAAGTATTGTTTAATTAGTATTTCATGTATATCTGGTAGGGTTATTTGACAGTTTTATATTACTTCATATTTGAAAGACTTGTGTTTGTTTTGGTGACTTTTTGTACCAATGAGGATACTTATCGTAGGGAATTTGAATCTCATTAGCCTTCAATCCTGGACATATTGTTCCGAAAGCCAGACGAGTGTTCTCGAACATCTTCCAAAATTTTCCGAAGATTGCCGAAGACTTAAATTGAGGAAGGCCCGAAGATGTTTCGATCACACAAACGGATTTAAGTACAATTTAAGAGACAAACTCTATATCAGTGAAATCATTGATTTCTTCACCAGTGAGGATAAGGAAAATATGTCACTCGAGTCCCGGATGTAGTTTCATATGAATTAGTGGTGTGTTTTCTAGTAAAATACTTGTGTCTGTACAATAAAATCGCTTATGTCAGCAATGTGAAGATAGACATTAAGATAATGAACAGATCAGTTTCTTTCCCTCATATGTCATTATGTCAGGATGTTCACACTGCAAACATAACAGCAGAACTTCCTTCTAGTGTCGTTATGTAATTGATTATGTCGTTAAGTCGCTGGTGTGAACGAGGCTCAACTAGTAAAGCACTTGTGTGTATCCTTACAGCTATGAGTAGAGTGGAAGATTTCAGTTAAATTTCAAAATTAAATTTTTTTTTTAAGTGTAGAAAACAAAATAATAAGCCTACAACAAACACATGCAAATGTACATGTACATGTAAATACTCTTCAGTTTTACTTAGGCCTCAATATAACTACAGTGATTCTCTTGCTTCCAAACATTTGATGCGTGTTAACCCCATAATTAACGAGGCATTGAACATTCTCACCAGCGAAAAGGAATTACTATTACCACCCAGCACGTACCTGCCCTTGGCTCGGTGTTCCTAGCACTCTGAGTACGCATAAAAGTTGTGAAATATCACTTTCACCCTGAAACAGAAAAGAGTTATCAGAGACAGAGGTCTTGATCACTCTGTATAAACAAAAACCGAATCATATAATTATTCTATTATACATTGTTGTAAAGAACTACAGTAAATGGTAAAACCACAAAATTTCTATTACAGTACACTTAGTTGCGAGTAGAATCAATTTAGTGGAAGAACTCATTGGTTGGCTTTGATGGTTTACCTTTACTGCAGTTTGATTTCTCCATAACTTTCGCTGCAGGTCAGATATTCTTTCCAAAGTTCTCAGCTACTTTCGTGGAATTGTAGTTTCCTGAGGCCTACATTATCCACTTTCTCACGTAGTTTGAACTCAGGAATGACAACATTCCTATAATTACTATTTATTATTCAACAAATTGTAACACTATCCAAATATGGACATGATGCTCTCGATATCTGTCATCCGTAGGTAACAGATATCCGGCGATATACGTAGCTTCCTACGTGGGAAGAAAAAGTGAAGTGAGAAAATGTCGACAGAGAGATTTTAAAATGTTACGCTGTTTTGTTATCAATTTGTTGAATAATAAAACAATTATCCTGCTCAATCTCGCGGAATATCGTCTGATTTTAGCCGACTCTGCCTACGGCCTCATCAGCTAAGTATCAGACCATATTCCGCACGATTTCGCAGGATAATTGTTAAATATACACATGACATTTCCACTTACTGGAAATAGAGGCGAGTTGTTGAGAAGTTCTCCAAAAATACACCCGACTGCCCTGATGAAACAAAATAATAGCACATAGGTTGAGCAAAGTTACTTGCTTTTAAAGAACTGTTGTGCTCAGTGGTGGATCCAGACCTTAAACTAGGAAGAATGGTGGGGGGGGGGGAGGGTTGGGGGAGTTGTTTTGCCTGCCCTGACTTTTTTTCTTCCTTCTGCGATTGTTTTTCTTTTTTACCCAAAACTGGGGGGAGAGGCGGTTCCCTGGTCCCATCCCTTGATCCACCACTAGTGCTACATTGTCATGCAACTAAAGCACTTAGCTATTTATAAACTGAACATTTCACATACTTGTAAGCCCTAGCTCCAGATGGGCCCATCTTACTTCTTCAAGCAGGGGGTTCATCAACATTTCACCAAGAATGCCTTTTGTTTTCACAGGCAGGCAAACCGTTTTGAACAGAATTATTTATAAGAAAACCTTTGTCTTGATGATCCAAACAGGCAGCCAAAAGCGGCTTCACAGCTAGTCAATTTGCCCAATGCCAGGCCCTTAATGATATATCCGGTCAGGTAACCAATCAAATTTCAGGATTGATTATTCATATTACCCCTTGCAGAGCTACATTGAGTCATAAAAATTACAATAAAGTGCACACCATTTAGTGCCCTAGTTTTTATATGCTCAATGTTTTTTTTTTTTAATTTTTTGCTATTATTCCTTATTTTTGGTTTTGTTTGTTTGCTTGTTTTATGTTTTTTTTTTTGTTTGTTTGTTTTTCAATAACTGCAGTTACTTACTCCTTCTACCTGTGCAGTCCTTAAGAAACAGGAACAGTAGTATGTCCACTTTGAACTATTCAAGATTTCTATCACGTAATAGTTAATGAGGGTGCAGCCCAAGTCAGCTATCACCCATAGAAATTGAGAGGGAATAATCTAATTGCCTTTTTACTAGACAGGACAAATCTACTAATCGTTCAAAACTTTATCTAAATCCTCTTCACAGACACTTCAAATAGACAAAGACGTGGCCGTCATTTTGCTCACAAGAGCACACTGCTATGCTACTATCTACAACAGAATAGATAGCGAGTAGCGTAGCCAATCAGAGAATAGCATTTGTGATAGAACGTCAGTGGATTTATACGAAAACATAGCATGATTGTATGGACACTTTTATTTACCAAAGATCAACTCCTTCGTCATACTGTCTTGCGCCGTAGAGTAACTCTGGTGCTCTGTACCACCTGACAAGAAAAATAGAGAGTTTACCCATCAAGGAACTGAAACTAACCAGAGTGATCAAGCAAGCAGATTTCTTTCAAGGCGCACTAACATCTCTTTACTTTACCATAATTTTATTTACTAATTTACTTTCCATAGACTAACCCTGTTCAGGATAAAGGGGGTAAGTTTCTAAAGAAACTGTGGTGCTGCATCGGTGGGAGTATTACAAGATAATTTGGTTTTATCAACTGAGTTGATAATGTGAATTAGCCACCGTAAAGAGATTCAGAAGCTGACGTTTCGAGCGCTAGCCCTTCGTCGGATCTTTGTAGTGTAACCAACACTTATTAAAGATCCCTCATTTTGTAGTCACTAAGAAAATGTACATTGTACAAGGGTACAAAAAAGTGTTGCTCACAGCTCAAATTTCCTCATAGTCAGACACCTATGATTAACATACATCTCTAAACCAAATAACCCCTATGACAATGGAAATACAGCTTAGCCACAACTACAGTGTAAGTGGTATCTTCGAGACCATTAAAGTAAAGAAAAAAAGAGGTTTGTCAATTACGCATGAACCATACCTTGTAGCAACTTGATGACTGTACTGTCTATTGCCCTCATTGGAGAAAACTCTGGCAAGACCAAAGTCAGCTATCTTCAGGTGCCCTGTGGAACTGATGAGCAAGTTTGCAGGCTTTAAGTCCTGTACAAAGAGAAATACACACAATAGATGTAATTTTATTGTGAAGCGCATTTGAACGTTGTACGTTTTGAACGTTGGAATTTGCGCTATACAAATTATTATTATTATTATTATTATTATTAATATTAATTAATACCACTAAATTGTGTACTGTACATCTACATTCTATAGTAAAATTGCTGTTACTTTTAATGATGTATTTGAAAGCGTATCTGTACATTAAGTACAAAAGCCACTACAGCAAAACAGCATGCACAGGAAGTCATACATGTGCCATTGACCATAATTGAGCTTTGCAGTCAGGCTAGTGGACTTGAAGTCCTGTTTAATCACTGGCCTGCAATAGTACCCTTTCAAATGAACAACATATGGACCTTGTGACTTATATTAATTTAATGAGACAGAAAACTTGTATCATGTTTCTATGGGGTTATAAAAACGTGAGTAAAAGTTTAAGAGAGCAAGAAGTACTGTGGGAACATGAGCCACAGAAGAGTGTTTCCACAGCTCTTTTCGAGTTCTCCCAGACTTTCATTAGTGTTTCTAATACATAATTACATTGTAGATTATGAAATATATCTAAATCCTATTCATAGACACTTTGAAAATGCCAAGGAGCAGCCATCATTTTGTTGACAAGGGCACGCTGCTACCCGCTGCTACCCTACTTGTTATCTATCATAGAATAGAATAGTTAGTAGCATAGCCAATCAGGGGACGGCATTTGTGGTAGAACGCCAGTAGATTTATAATCAAACTTGATAAAAACATGTTAACTTTGATTATCAAAATGTAGATTCTCTTTGCTCTTTGCCATCATTTCGTCAACAGCTCCTAGTTCTGTGTTTCTATTGAGTAATAGAAACATGATTTTTAACCAATCAGCATGCATATTTTCTCAGGACTGTTTTCTAAAATGTGTACACATACCCTGTGCATTATAGAGTTTTCATGGCAAAACACCACGCCTTTCAACAACATTAACATGTAGCTTTTGATCTGGGCCTACAAACAGAAAGAAAGCAAGCACCTTAAGTTTTCAAGCAATTTTCATTAATTAAATTTTGATCACTTAAGATCTACATATGCATGTATTCCATTATACCATTATTTTTTGGGGGGAGACACTTTTAGTTACATGTACCAATACATGTCGGTGGTCTTTATCAAATTGAGTGCTTGTTAGCAGGGGAATGCTTTTAGAAAATTAATACTTCCAGGTAAGAACTTGTAAGATCCGTTTTAAATCCAAAAACATAACAAGAATGAAGCTTTCACAGTATTTGACATACACTATCATCATAAGTGGCTGGCTTCAACTAGTCAGCTACTTGTCACACTGCAATGGCTGATTTTATGTTACATGCCCACTCCAGTATAAAAATCGAATTCCATAACTGTAACAAACCTCAGTCAATGGTCTGGCTGAATTGCGCAAAACTTCAGACAAATCAGAAAGCATGTACTCAAACACCAGCACAAATCCAGTTCCATAGGGAAACACATCAATCAACTTTACAACCTAATAAAATTAAAAGAATAAATGTAAACATAAAATTACAGAGATGAGGTCAACATCTCTTTTAAGAAATTTACAATGTGTACAATTGTGCTCATTACATTACAGTCGAACCTCTCTAATATGGACACCGAAGGGACAGAGCAAAGTGTCCGTACTAGAGAGGTGTCCGTTGTATAGAGGTCAGGAATATTACGTCACTTTAAAGGCTCCATTGATGGTATTAAGTGTTCTTTAAGTCAAAACTGGCCCAAACAAGACAGAAATGCAGTTGGCGTTATCAAGGATAGCCGAGTCATGGGGCACATGCCTTTGATGTTGGTCAATATGAAAGGGGCTTTGGGACTTAAAAAACACTTTCCTGCAAAGCCAGCGTATGTGGGAAGGTAGCTAATCGGGGGGGGGGGGCCCCCCGGTTTAGGCATGGAGATCCCTTGTGGATATAATTTCACTGCATTGCACAAACTCAGTGAGCGTTTGGAGAAGTGCTTGGATCTTACAGAAAACTAAGCTGTCCATAAAGATAGTCTTTCAAGTGAAAATGTCGAGAGGAAAAGAGGCAGAAAAAGGAAAGCAACAACTGGAGAGTCTTCAAAAAATAAGAAATCTTGATGATAAATGACATTGACCTGTCAATATATTATGTTATTTACTGGCCTTGGTCGGTCCGTATTGGGAAAACTGTGCCCTAGGTCTCAAGTATGGCCCGAGGCTGCACTTGAGGCATAGAGCACAGTTTTTCCCAATACGGACCGACCAAGGCCAGTAAATAACATTTTTATTTATGTCTAAATTCTATTTTGAGAAGGTAGGAGAAACTATTAAGGAAAACTGGAAAAGTCATGTTTTTATTTTATGCATTGTCTCATCAACGTGTCAACAAATGTACAATAAAATGAATTGGTCAGGAATATTTTTACACTGTGTGAAGTTTCGCTTTCAAAAGTCAACAAACTTGGCGAAATGTAGAAGCCATTTCAACGTTTTAAGCAATCGCAACTTCACTCTGCGCTTAGCGTAGTAGGTTACCATGACCATGGTCAGGAGATAGGAAAATACTGCCTGCTTCCGGAACCAATCAGATTGCAGGATTCTCAGGAAACCGCCCACTCACGATCAAAGAAATAAATAAAAAATTTTTACTGATTGAAAACAAATGATACTGTTATCGTATGAACAATGAGAATTGATTACACTTTGATATGTAACGAAAAACAGGAAATCGTGTTGAACTAGAACTGTCATCACTGCAGTGTCCGTAATAAAGACAGGCCTTCTGATAGGGTGCGATTAAAAAATGCAAATTATGCGGGATTTTCAGGGGAGATTGTGCGATTAGAAAGGGCAAATGTGCGATAAATTATGCAATTGTGCGATTTTTTTCCTAAGAAATTTAAAGCTTATTTAATACGGTTTTAGAAGACGAAAAATACTTCTGTGTTGCCCTAAAGACATTTTGAACACAAGGAAACAGTAATTGTATCTTGAGATTAGTTGGGATAAATTGAAACTGAGGTCTTCTGCAAAATCAGTGCACCATGTTAAAAGTTGAAAGGTAACAGCTAACATGCGGCAAAATCATTGATCAAAATTGATACTCTTGCATGCTATAACTACCTTCTACTTTATGTGCAGTATTTTATTCCAGAACACAAAAAACTGGCTTTTTAAATTTATTCTTCAAGGATCGTCAATATAACCAGTGTTCCAGATAAGAGATGGGTCTCGGGTCAAAAACCCGATGGCAACTACTACCTGACCCGACACTGACAAAAAGGAAAATAATTTTGTTCAGTTTTGCTATGAATTTTCTGTACCAGAAAAAATTCTGAGGTATCGTATGTCAATCATTTTTAGACTGCTGAAAGTAAATCCTCTATCTGTTTGCACAACAACCCCCCACCCCCAACCCATCCCCTTAGCTTTACGTAGTGCTGCAGCTGCGGTTAGCTAGGTAGACCTATTTTGTGAGACCCCCCGGAAAATGACATGACCCCTTGCAAAAAGAAAAACATAGGCACGCAAGGCGTGCAAGAGTTATTTTTTTTTTATTAAAAGGTTATGAAAATAAGAGCATTTAAGTGACTCTTTCCGGTGATAATTTAGTTAATTTGACAAGCTTTTTGGCTACAATGTAGAGCAAGAAAGAAACTGAGAATCTGATGTACATACGATCTTACATCGCTAAGATAAGAACATTATTTTGAACAGTTTTCATACTTTTTTACCTTCAACAAAAAGATCTCGGACTGAAACGAATATCATAAAATGCCCATGAATTAACCATATCAAACCGCTGCTGCCGACAGCTAAAAGCTGTCCAACATGTTAACTTCTTTTTTGTTTAATATCCTGGAAACAAAGAGGCCATAACTTGTTAGCTCTAATTGAATTTACTCCCATAAAAAAACAAAAGTGTTAAGTTACCAATTGGTAACTGAAAGTAGCAATATCTCGTTTTGTTTGTTCAAACATTTTACGGGAACAAGTGGTGACGATTCGTCAGCTCTAATTAAATTTACTCTCTTGTGAAAAACCAGAAGTGTCAAGTTACCATTTCTAACTAAAATTAGTATAAATTTACCGTAGTCTATTGTGAATCTGTGAATTTGATTGGCTAAATTACTGATTCGATACTGATGACTATCTGCTGATAGTCATCAGTTACGCATCAGCGCACATCGCGCATCACATTTGAACCTGATGTAACGTAATAAAACAGTTCTTTACTTGACATTTTTTTCTTTTTATGCAATGAGACTACAGTAAATTTATACTTCTAAAACAATTAGACTACTCGCCCTCATTTTCTACGAGCGATAGTCAACTCGGCTGCGCCTTGTTGACTATCTGCTCGTAGAAAACTCGGGCTCGTAGTCTAATTGTTAAATAGCAAACATCTCGGGGAAACAAGTGCTCACGATTTATCACCTCTAATTGAATTTACTCCGTGGTGAAAAACAAGGTTGTCAAGTTACCCTTTGTAACTAAAAATAAAAGTATCTCGTTACATTTGCACACAAGAACAAAGCAATTGTCACCTCCGCTTATTTTATAAACATTAAAACTGTTTCAAATCTAAATAGTGTTATCTCCTCTAAAATATGTCTTTTGAACTAGAAGCGACGATTCGTGACCTCTAATTGAATTTACTTGTTGTGAAAAACAAAAGTATCAAGTTACCCTTTGTAACCTGGAATAAAATTTCTCTTCCCACTTGTTTACTACTGACTCATAAACTACTTCAAAACGCAAAGCTCCTCTCGTTCACAACTAGCCACCATTATACTTAAACAACCCAATGTATACTATGTAACTGTCACAATCCCCTCCAAACCGGACTAAAAATCACAAACCCCGCAACATGTACACGTCAGTCTTTATTATTCAATCACCAAAGTCCTTGCTCTTTATACAATCATAGAACTCCCAAGACTTCATATACCTCAATTTAGTTATCTTAAACAAGAAATTTTCTTTTTCTTCTACTACAATTGGTGCTGGCTATTAATTTGATAAAGCGAGAACCCTGATAAGACTGACGAGAAAAGATTCAGTTTCATTTATAACGTATCTTCTCATCCCAGTCGTAAACAAGAACCATTTTAAAT
Source organism: Catalaphyllia jardinei (assembly GCA_022496165.2). Lineage (NCBI taxonomy): Eukaryota > Metazoa > Cnidaria > Anthozoa > Scleractinia > Caryophylliidae > Catalaphyllia > Catalaphyllia jardinei. The sequence goes on from CM042756.1 coordinate 9,630,382, forward strand.
GTAAAATCGTCACAGAATAATTTCTTTTTGTTCTGTTAAGGAAATTAATCGTAGTCTCTTTGCTTTTCTCGTTGAAACTTATCACTGAAACGGATCAATGGGTGCTGAAATTAACGACTTGCCCTCGACTCTGCAGCAGCAATATTTAGGTTTCACTACAACGCGCAAACGATTCGAACCTGGTCACAACCCCTTCACATTCCCACTTGTGCATTCCGCCCCCTCAAATACAATTGTTCCTATCATAGAAACCACATCAACAGTAGTAGAACAGCTAACACTCATTTATTTCAAAACCTTATATAATGAAAAAAGCTCACCCTTCATCGCATGCTCGCAGTGACTGATTATCCAATTGCTAATGACTATCAAACCCGCCCACAAAATCCTCAGCCTAACCCACAGAAAATGTCGAGGTAAACCCAATATATGAATACTTCCTCCTCTTTTAGAGAAGAATAAATATGGCTGTTCTCAACTGTAACTTCTCACATACCATTTACCTTTACAACAAGAAATTCGATTGGTGTTTAAAAGTAGATCCAATCTGATTGGTGTGACATACATACATCCCTCACTGATCCACCCGTCCATAACATACCCAACGCGCCGACTAAGAGGTATTTTTTTTACAAAAAAATAACTCAATAAACTGGAACACTGATAACAAAATTGAATTTTCAGTTTTTAAACACTTCTAAATTTGTGCAGACGTTTTGCAATTTAGAACCGCTTTTAGAGTTTGCTGTTTTCTTCCTTCGTTTCGCTCCACTCTCTGCCTGTGTATTGCTGACTCGAGGTGCTTGTCCACCACAGACTTTCAGAGATGGTCTATAAACAATATTGCAAAGCATCAGTCCATCGTCCACGTGGAACGGGATACTTTCTTGCTCGATCGTGAGCTGTCATATAATATAAGGCAGAAGGTGGGAACTTGCCTTCTTGGTTGAAGAAACAGCAGGCGTTTTCACTACAAACTCATCCGTGAGTACGGTTTTATCGGTTTTCAACGAAAGAAACTACGCCGAACGACTGACAACTTTGCTTATTTTTCACTCATTTCAGCACAGACGTTGTTTGTGATTTACATACGTGACAGTATTGCATTACGTTTCGAGCCATTTAAGAGAATGTATGAAAATGGTTCGAAAATCGCTCTAAATTCAACTTGTAGTACAGGATTTAAATAAAAGAAGCTTACCTTAGTCTGCGTTTGAATTACTTTGAAGTCGTTCTAAGGCCATTTTGACGATTTGAACTTTTCCAGGTTTCTCTTTAATGGAAAGCAAACCTGGAAAAGTTCAAATCGTCAAAATGGCCTTAGAACGACTTTAGAACGGCTCAGCTGTCACAAAGACTTCAAAGTAATTCAAGCGCAGACTAAGGTAAGCTTCTTTTATTTAAATCCTGTACTACAAGTTGAATTTAGAGCGATTTTCGAACCATTTTCATACATTCTCTTTAATGGCTCGAAACGTAACGCAATACTGTCACGTATGTAAATCACAAACAACGTCTGGGCCGCCTGTGATTTCAGTAATGTAAACCTATCAGCCACTTCGATTGGCTTACCCGAACAAAGGATTTGTTTGTTACACCAATATGCAACTCTTTAAGAATGAGACTCGTACCAGGGCCCCGACATGCAATAGAACGCCTTGAACTTCGATTGTTTACGAATCGAAAGCGACAGACGTTTTTTAGGCTTTTTTCAAGGTAAATCATCTTAAAAAAGGCACGTTTATGCAGGACGTTTTAAGAAAATTGTTTATTTATGGTTGATTTTGTGAATAATGTGCGACCTTTAGTGAATTATGTGATTTTTTGTGAATTGTGCGATCGGATGCGATTTGAGGTCGATTGTGCGAAATCGCACCATCGCGTAATATCAGAAGCCCTGTAAAGAGGTTAAGTTTGTATGAATTCTCTCTCTGGGGCCGAGATTTCTTGTCCGTTGCCCAAGGGTTGTATTATAGAGGTTATTTTTACACAGAATGTATGGGCATTTTCCCGGGACCAAGTGAACTGTCCGTATTAGAGAGGTGTCCGTAAAGAGAGGTTCAACTGTATTTTCATTTACATTGTGTACCCTCGACTCCAGATCAAGCAGTCTGGGTTCGAGCCCTGCACGGGAACATTGTGTTGTGCTCTTGGTGAAGAAACTCTTCTCTCACAGTGTCTCTGTCAAGTCCTGGGTGTATAAATGGGTACCAACAAATAATTTAATGCTGGGGGTAACCCTACAATGGACTAGCATCCCATCCAGGTAAGGGTTAGAAATACTCCTGATGAAACCAGAATAAGCTCCTGCCTAATAAAACACTTAGCTCAAATACAGACTTAACCTTTGCCTAATACAATACATGATTGTACATGTAAGTACTCACATTTTGATTCTCTTCTATTTCTTGGAGTGCCTTGATTTCTCTAGATTGAAGGCAATTGAAAGTCAATCAATCATCAGATTTATTAATTAGTCAAGACTAGACTGAGAGTGTAATAATAGTTAAATTCAAGATTTTTGGGAAATTGATCAATCCATTGCATTTCAGTAAATAGGTGTTAGTAATAGGGAGATTAACATGGTCAACAGGTCAGGCATATAACAACACTTGTTGCCCAGCCATAACAATTTACTAAATTAACTGTTGGGCCAGGCAATAAGTATATCTAGTTTACATTTACTGGAGAAATCCAGTAACAGTTCACTGTTTCTGTTAGACCGTGTCATTGTGGAAATCCCAAACTGCAATCAGAGATGGTCCCCAGCAAAATGAAAAAAGGCAAATTTAGCCATTTACTTTTACATGACTGCAGGCATAGTATTTGAAAAGCCATCCCAGGGCTCAAAATTGTGACTGTGAAAGTCACAAAATTAATGCAGCTAACATTTCATCCTTGGCAACCAAATATTCTGGTTTAGTCGACTACATTTCTCTGTGTTGACAATTACAGTAATAACAGTAATTTTCTCCCACATTATGCCGTTTGTAGAAAACCATTTTGAGATACATGTATTTGAATCTTTGCTTCTTAACATTCAACATAAGATTTGCTGTATTGATTATCTGGCATCAAAAATCTTCCAAATGGCTAACCATGCATGTACAAAATCGCCCTATAATTGCATTGCAAACTCTTGATCATTGACTACATCATGTATACCTGTCGATCAATTGTTATCCTGTAATGCACACATCCTTCATACTAGTATCTGGTGACCATAAATTTGGATTTTGTGACTATTTTTATCAATATTATTCATTGACCCCTAAAATAGGTATTCAGGGGCCACTATGATCCCCTCCCCCCCAAAAAAAAAAATTTCCTGCCTGTAACATTGAAGGTTGCAGGTTTAACACTACACAATAAGAAAACTGATATATAAACCTTATACTGACAGTTAAATGTCTCAACCCAGGGTGCAAAGAAAATTAATTTTACAGCTTGCGCTTCGGGCAAGCTGTAACCAACATCTACCAGCCCGAAAGTCATTTTTACTAGCCCAAAAAAAGATCTTGCACAAGCAGAATGAAAAAATAATTATTAATTATTCCTTTCTTAATTACACTGTATTTTTACAAAAAAAAAAACGGCCCAAAGTTCTCAATCGACACACTAAATGACAATGTCGACAATGCGAAAAGCTTCCAGTGAAAGCACTTCATTCTGCAATTTGCCACCAAAAAAAATTTCCTGCGGGAGTATTTCTTAGCCGCTAACAGGGGAGATGTTTATCTTATTAAAGGACAAAAAATTTGAAATCTTTCATCAGTTTGCTTCTCATTCAAAAGTAGTGCATTCAGAAGATCACTTTTCTGAAGAAGGTTTGTTTAGGGGTCAGTTTTCCAAGTCAAGTTTCAAGTTTAAGAGAAAGTGGAAAGTGAGAGTGCCAAGTAACGCATCAGTGCGCAAATATTATGCAGACAAAACTTATGCAAATTTGTGGTTGATCTTGTTACAAGTAACCAAAGGTTTTATGTTTCAAAAGAACAAAAATGTATGTTTCATTTCTGGAAACGTTTCATCTGACAGATTTTCGTGAAAAGAGAAAACAATACGATATGGTCTACATATTTTAATCAACAAGCACCTACAGTTTCGGTGTTTAGAATTTATTTACCATATTGAAACGTGACGAATATTTGCTAAAAAAGTAATAAATTTCTCACTTGAATTCAGGATCAAAACCTTTTGTTTACGTTCCTCACAAATGATTATGAAGTAAAATCTCGACAAATAGCTTTCTCTGAATCAGTAAGAATTAGGCACAGGTAACATTTACCTCCAAAGTTTTTTTCAATATCTGCTTTTACTCTATGCGCCCCGTCTGACATGTAATGCGATACCTCGTCTTGTTTTAATTCTCCGAAAAATCTTCGCTTGCCCTTTGGGCAAGTTAAGCACAAAATTCCCTAGCCCGATCGCAAAATCCACTAGCCCCGGGCTGTCGGACATGACTTTCTTTGCACCCTGCAACCCAAAAGCTAGAACTTACAAGTCAGTAGCTTATTTTGTTTGTGTCATTCAACATTCAGGGTTCTCCGTAAGCTCTAGTAACTAGCGAAATTTTCCATCTAGTTGTTCTTCGCTAGATGGCTACTCAAAGGAAATAAACTATGAATAATTTTTGTTTGCAACAATGTGAGCCTAATTGTTCATCATCAGAGAGATCAACTCTGATATGCCTATCCTTATAAATGTATAAACAGAACAAATGCAGGAAAAAATGAAATGCCCTGAGCGGAGTTCAAACCCACAACACTCCGACCTCATGGAAGGTGCTCTAACCACTGAGCTACCGAGGCAACCACAGTGGAGTGAGTCGAATATTAGCTACAAAGGAACATCAATTACCAGACATTTGCTCCCAGGCCTCTCAAACTGGAAATTACTTCTGTTGATTGTCGAGACAATGCTCATCAGACCAGATGTTCTAGACCATACACATTATATGTAACAGCCATATTTCAAACAAATTTTTCATCATCAGAGAGATCAACTCTGAGACACCTATCTATATATAAACAGAACAAATGCAGGAAAAAATCAAATGTCCCAGGCCGGGTTCAAACCCACAACACTCCAATCTCATGGAAGGTGCTCTAACCACTGAGCTACCGAGGCAACCAGAGTGGAGTGAGTCAAATATTAGCTACAAAGGAACATCGATTACCAGGCATTTGCTCCCAGGCCTCACAGACTGGGAATTACTTCTCCAGAGTTGATCTCTCTGACGATGAACAATTTGTTCGAAATATGCTGTGTTGCATATAATATGAGCCTAATTGTCAATAAAATTGAGCATTTAAAAACACAATATGTGTAACTTTCTTCTCAGCAAATGCATAGCAATTAAATACAACTCTTATAGCTATAAGATAAAATAAGTCCGAAATCATTTGGACTGTGAGAATTGCCGCCAAACATGTGATGTGGGGACCAAGCCATGATGGAAATAGCGAAATAATTGACTACTGGGGTTAAAGCTTGGTTTTTCCTCTGAAAATTAAGTGAAAAACCCAGCAATCACTGGTCAGTGTCTGGGACAGATTGAAAAGATATTATAGAGATGGAACAAGTGAAGGCAAGTTGTTTTCTTTCAAATATATAATTAAAATTAGTTCTTTTATCCCCAGTGAATGTAATACGCATAATTTAATTAGTTCTTCAAACACAATAGCATGTAGCCAAGCACTTGGCTGGCACATGGAGAATTTTCGAGAGCAAATAACTGCAGAAAAAAAATAATAAAGGGAGACTTCTTTCAACAAAACAAACAAACTTTGCAAGATCGTGAACAATCTTTAGACTCTGCAGCCATAAGATGTTTGTGTACACTGTAAATATTGAAAGTAAGATGTAAAACTGGCCAGCTTGTCAAAGCCGGGAAGTATGAATAAATACATGCACTCTTTCTAGGCTTCACTGTAAAGAAAAACATTTGCAAAATATGTCAAGTTTAAGGTTGATTGTATTAATTTGATCACTTTTGAAATCAACTACTGCTGCAAAGGTTCAATGAAATCAAAAATGGTCCACACACTTTATGAGAAGAAATTTTGAGAAACCATGATTGCTTAAACTACACTGAAATGCACTTTATAGAATCCCAATTTCAAAATTTTCCCAGGGAGGCTCCCAGAACCCCCAAGAAATTAAAAGGTAGGCCCCCCTCTTCCACTTGGCCTTGATAAAAACACTCCACGTCTTTTTATCGGCATTTTGTGTTACTCTCCCTTTACTTCAAATGTTTTGAGAATCCTGAACAGTGTTTACACATCTTTGTCTTCAATATTGTGTTTTGAATTTCATGGGATTGATTACGTGTACATTCCGGGGTACCCAATCAATGAAATTGATAACAATTGATGACAATCTATAACAATCAATATCAATTAATCGATTTATATTGATAATTCCTGTGACCGTTTACCACTATTGATTGGTCATTAATAATCAATGCCAATGGATGCCCTAACTGGTATTGATTGGTCATAAATTTTGTCACATTTCACAATCTACAAGCTGTTTGGAGTATGCACCTAATGTAGATCATTAACAGATTTTTGTTGCACTACTATATATCATAAGGTTCCTATTATTTTTTGCAGTTATGGTATCCTTTTATATACTAGTCAGAAGTTGGGAGGAGCTGCCAAACATTTTGATTGCTGGTAGGGAAAATATGTTTGTCGGTTGAGCTTTGAATTTTAGAGTTTGCATGTTACTGAAAGGCACAGTGAGTTAGTCCACACTTTTTTACCTAACAATTTAAGTCTGCATGTCATTGAAAGACCCAATAGAAGACTGGCCAATTGAAGAAATAAATGTTTGAACACTTTCTAAACATATTCATTATGAAATAAAATAAACATGGAAAACCTCAGAGCAGTGTTTGGTATCCCATCTTCCAGTTTTCTTAAAGGAACTTTCTTTAAAGCAACAACTTCTCCACTCTACAATAGCAAGAACAAAATAATGTTTGTTTATTTTGTTTCAAATTCGTTAGCATACATTACTCAAACCCAAAAAAGTAAGAAAAATTCGTGAACCAAGGATTAATAAATTTAACTAGTTCACCGCACAAAAATTCGAGCTTCTCCATATAATTGCAGTTATTGCAATCAACCATACTTTCTCGGAGATTAAGGAGCAGGGCAACGACTACCAAAGATTTAGTTTAATTTACGAAAGATCTCAAAAATCGTATGCCACTATGACTTGACCGCTGCAATCATTTATGTAGATCTATACTATATTAAATTCAGGTCATTGACAACGAAACATACCTCGATATGCTTAGCTTTGAAGACAATTCCATGAGCTCCCTCGCCGATATTGCCAAGAATTGTGTACTGTCCACAATGTTCCATGACAACCAAATGCGTACAATCGTTGACACTAGTTCACGATCTCACATAAGCTTACTGCAAAATAGACGAACCCCTTGCATAAAAGAACCACTACTTATTAAAGATCATTTCTTGTCTTCCTAAATCTGAAGCACCTCAGCCGAATACAAAAACAAAAGATGTGCAATCCTTAGCCTCTTTGGAGAAGTCGCCATTTTGCATCGCTACATCGGCGTTGCAATAGAGCCGCACAGCGGCTATGGTGAAGATTATGCGTAGAAGCAGTTTTAGTGCCCAGTCCACGGATTTAAAACGTCTTCTCTTGCATTGTCACGTTTGTGTTTCGTCTGTTTGTAGCTTTGTGTATACGTGAGGCCTTGCCTCGAGCGCTTGAAGCATTGTGAAGACAAACTTATGCTGAATGGAGTAATTTTTAATAACCTCCAGATGTTTCTTTTAAGTTTTCAAACTGAGTAGTGCTCGCGTTCGGGAAGGCCTTGTTTCTTGTTGTGTTTGTATTTGTGTGTTCGTTTGTCTCTCCACTTCCACTTTGGTTAGATTATGTTGTGTGCTGTGAATACTTTGTTTCGTGATAAGTTTCGTTCTTTGTTCGTTGTCGTTTATATGTTTTTAATGTACTGCCAATGATGACAGAAGGCGAACCAGAGATTGGCAATGGTGAAACCAATTTAGTTCTGAGGCAGATTGACGAACCACGACTGTAACGGCTACGTATTAGTCATCGAAATTTGTTTACCACGAACTTCCCGAATCAATTTCAACGCAAGTACGCCGTCTGAATCAGCCTTCGCTCCAAAGTCGAGCTTTATTGAGTTTGGTTCGGGACATGGGTGGAGCGGCGGCGTTTAGACCGGGCGTCAGTGTCCTCGAACCTTCCATCATAGTTAAGGCTTGGTTCAGACCTCGTGCTTCTGTCGTTCCGAACTTAATTGCAATTAGGTTCGACTGTAGCACGGTAGAAACACGACTTTGATTCAGACGTCGTGCCATAGTAGCACCAAATTCAGTTTACTGAAGCCACGCAACATTTAATCAAGCGGCGATGCAACAAAAACAATTGCAGAGAAGACTCCTGCTTGTAAAATTATTGCAAGACTCGAGAAGATGACGGAAATAAAGCCTGTTGAAAATACTTCACCTTTCGCAAACGAGACGTGTGCTGTTATTGTAAGTTTTCTCCTTAACGACACTCCTGACTCCCTCCGAAACTCCATTGCCTGATTTCAAACCGAAAAGGTTTAGATACGAGTCTGTAAATTATGGGATAACCAACCATTAATCCACATGTTTAGAAAGAGCACACCGAGATTCACAAAATTCTCAAGTTTGGTGTTAATCAGGCTAGATTTGACTGAGATACAGCGATTTAAAAACGTCAAACTTAACAAAGAAATGTATGGCCATCCGCCGGACGCTGTGTTCGGTAAGCGTCGAAAGAATGGCCGTACATTTCGGTATCTTGCTTACTATTGGATCTATTTACGTATGTACTTTGTGACTATGTGGATCAATAGTTGCTAATCCCATAATTTACAGACTCGAACATAGTCCTTCACGACTTGAAATCAGGCATTTGCTGTTTGATGCTGGCCTGTCCTGTCAGGTTTAGGGAGACATTCTCGAAAAGACTCTCGCATCACGTGTCGATATTCTGTCTGAAAAATGTGCGCCGCATCATTCCTAAATCGATTAGAGCACGGTTGGATAACAAAATTTCTCCCAGGAGACGATTTTCAGTGGCCGGTTTCCATAACAGCGGTATAACCATTCTCGTCCCCAGAGGCCGCGCTCCTTTTGGTCAGCACCAAGAATCGCGACCTCTGGCCAGGTCCAACGACATTCTGGTTTTGAATGGCTTTGTAAACACAATAGATTGAGACCAGAACCAATCAGATTTGTCAGACTTGGCTCTGAGCATGCGCAGACTGACAGGAAGTCCATGAATCGCGGACTTCCGGTGTTCGACCTGGCCAGAGGTCGCGATTCTTGGTGCTGACCAAAAGGAGCGCGGCCTCTTGGGACGAGAATGCGGTATAAAAGTGTCGTTACTTTTAAGACTTTTTTTCTCTCGGCTTCACAGACGTGGCAAAACAAAATATTAAATGGGTCTGGGGACGGGGATGATTTGCAATCTTTTCAATATTGTTCCCAGAGCCTTCGTTGCCCTTGTCTTGGACAAGGGTAACGAAGATTGCAATCTTTTTTGAATGTATGATTTTTTGCGCATGCTCACGAAAGTACTCGAAAGATTATTTGTCCCACATGTCTTGCAGCATCACGTTAGACATGGGCACGATTCTTCAACTGATTAATTAGCTCGGGTTATCCTTCAACACGCATAAATCTTTCGCCTTTTACTAAAGATTTCCGTGGAGGAGAACAACTGAATGAGTCTTTCGACTAATTTTTCGTCGCCTCGCCTTTTGGCGGGGCTCCTAATGAATGCAGGATGGAACGTTGGTCACGTCTAAATTATTTACATTCTCTTGCCGTTATGCAAGTCGGTTCCTAACTACACTCCTGTTTTCTTCCGAAACCCCATTGCTCCCAGGAGACGATTTTCAGTGGCCGGTTTCCATAACAGCGGTATAACCATTCTCGTCCCCAGACGGCATTGAACGTTTGATTCAGATGCCGTGCTTCCGCCGCGCTTTTTTCAAACTTAGTTCCTGAATTTAGTTCGGCACGGCAGAAGCACGACGTGTGAACTGGGCCTTAGGCTGGTACAGTACTGAAAATCAGACATTTTTGGTCTAGAATAGGGTATAATGTACACGGGAATTGGCCAGCGTATAAATAACTAACTCCAGAAATAGAATGCTGCCAAAGACCAAGACCAAGGCCAAGAAAAGGCCAAGGCCAGATCTGATTCATGACGCCACAGTGGCGGGAAGATTTCGAAAACTTTTAATCTGGAAGAACTCTGGAATTTCACGACTGTTATGTTATAAGAAATTTCTTCCTCCAGACAACATAAGGCAGGTATTAGTTGTAGAATATTTTGCCGATGTCAATCAACTGTAAGGTAATGTTGTGATTTGAGACGGCGAGGTTTTCGTCAATTGGCGACTTTTTCGGTCCTGCGATTCAGATCAGCGTAAAAATTATGTTGTCGTTCGTTTGCCTCTAGCGGTTTGACTGACTGTCAAAAGAAAGTGCTGGATGTCGTTTTCGCTGGTCACAATACCTTTATTGCTGTGATCGCCGGTAGTGGGAAGTACTTTCTCTTAAAGCAAATTTTACAGTGTGCGACGAAAACGGTTTATGTAACAAGCACGACTGGACGCGCACCGAACGTTTTGAAAAATAAAGCCAAAACAATCCATTCATTTGCGGGAATTGGTGACTGGCATGAACCTAAAGAGGTATGTTTTGTCTGGCTGGGCTTTTTTTTTGTTTGTTTGTTTGTTTCAGAAAAATATATTTTAAAATAAATAGGTGCACGCTGCTGGTGTACATGAACGTAACAACATGGCAATGCACGAAATTCGTAATGATCACACAATTGCATACAATGTCATGTGGGGCGAAAAAGTCGCTAAACCATCAAAGCCTCTTTTTTTGCCGTGCACATTTGGTGAAGAATTTTGTAACTCAAACATTTTCATTCAGCTTCTTTCTTTAGTGACTTTAACCGCCAAGGATGATGGATGCAAATGTTGATCGTGTAAAAGTGGCCGGTGGTTCCACTGCCCTTTAAATTTTCACAAATCAAGTTTGAAAAAAGATTAAGTATACACAAATGCTTTCATTACCAACGATAAATTTTCTTCCATTTTTCCCTGGATTAACTAGTTTCGGCCGACTTTGCCATTGTTTTCTCGAGAGATGCTTGACTTGGTGTTGTTTTTACTTCACTGAAGTGAAGTTTTTAGTCGTGTAAACACAGTAATAAAGCTCGGTAAATGGCGGCAAAATCAAAACTAAGCCAACCTAGGTTTGTCGACAGATAAACGCCTCATCAGGCATGGTTTAGCTCAGTAACCGACGGTAAGCGAGGAAAAACAGACGTTGCCGCGACATCTTGGCAGCAAGTGTTCACGCGTTCAGCGTGTAAGAGAAAGATTCCTTCTAATATAAGTAAGCTTCAAGACAACGGGCAAAGAGGCTAAATTAATTAACTCATGTTTACGCAAAAAAATCCTGGACTGCAGTTTCCCTTTCATCGTCAAGTACCGTAAGTGTTTCCTTTCTGTTGGAAGTTCACTAGCTCGTTAGCGGTCTACAGGCAGGCGCAACTAAAAGAAGAACTACCCCAGAGAGAGAGAAAATAATAATAATAAACGAAGTCTATGGAAAAGAAATTAAATTGTCAGAGTGGCCCTGAATAAGAAGAAGTACGGTTCAACGTTTACGTAGCCAGTGCTCCGCGGCAGATGCCGTTTCATGTGTTTTGCGGGAAGAGGCTCGGCAAGGTATCAAAATTCCTTGCCACCACCATTCATCCACAAAGCTTTACATTTAAGGAGGGTTTGGGTCGACATCACCGCCTGCAAATTGGCAAAGACCTGCGTTCGACATTGGAGTCAGAAAATTTATAATTTTCCAATAGTTTCTGTGAAACATTGCAGCACTTGCTTTCCGAGAAAACCTCAAACCGCCTGTTGTATGCGGCCTACTTAAGTTAATAAGTTCCGTGTAAGCGGCGTCTCCAACAACTGTGCTTTAGTTACGAAACTTCGGTAAGCAGTAACCGTAGTAAACCTCTGTCGTGAAAACACGGCACATGTGCAATTTGCTGTTCCTGAAGTAAATCCGAACCATTCATAAATATTGTCAATAACCCCAATACTTCCGGTGAGTCAACTAACAAGCCTGGGCTGTATTTCTTTCAAATTACACTGAAAAATAATTGATATTCTTAAGTTAAGACCAGATTTTGTCCGATCACATTTTAAAGGATTTCGCTGGAGCAATTTAAACACGCGTCAAGTACAAAACCCGCATTTTGACTTCCGGTCTCTTTTTCACATCTTACTTGCGCTCCCCCCCAACTGGCAGAGACATGCGACGAAAACAGGGGGAAGTTTCATCCCTTGTGACTTAATTATTTTCGGCGAGCGATCGGTTCCACCGAGAATTTGCGAGTCCCAGACTTCTAAGATCTCGGTTCTAGACCTCACAATAGCAGACCGCGCAATTTACCGCGCTCGCGCGTATTAAAAATTCAAAATGGCCGCCACAAAACGCAAAACACAAGCGATAAGGGTAGTTTGATCTCTTATTCATATTCTAAACGGATGTGAGAGCTCCCTGTGCTTCTTTTCAAATCACGTGAGACAGATTCCGCCTTTATTCATCCAGTTTTTGTAGTTGACATTTTTTGTTTCTTTTATACGGGGAAAGGAAAACATTGAATTCCATGTCTTTTGTGTTAACAAATCAATTCACTTTTCCATTTCTTTTAAGCGCCAAGAACCACATAGCATAAAATATTAAAATTTCAATGGGTAATTGTGTGAACGAGTAGGGAAGTAAACAAAGTAGGTTTTATTTCGAGAAAAAAATAACCAAAATCTTTGTAAGAAGATTCTACAGTCTCAAGATTGTCGTTTTTTCCAGCCAAATTGTGGTGTGGATTTATTACTTGGAATGCTACTGAACACTATTTTACTTTTTAAGAGCCGTCCTTTCACAGAATAAATTCTGAGATATCCGCTCGTTAATAATTAACAGTATTGAGCCAATTCTGAGTGACAACAACAATTTTATTTACCCCATAAACTTACTTACATGCAGATAAATTATTCAAATAGATAGAGATAGATATAGGGGGTCTGGCTGCCTGAAATAACTAAAAAGTTAAAAGGGGCAGGCAGCCAGTATTACAATTTGTTTAGGATAATTTAAGTCGGACACACATACGCACACATATACATGACAAAAAAAATCACAGCTGCGGTAACAATACTAGGCAAACAAATTCTGAATTGTAATTTAACAATGCCAAAATTCAAAATAATAATTGAAGAAAAAACCTTTGCTGTATTTGAAATCCTTCTACTCAAATACTGAAGCCACCAATTGTTGTGTAAGTCACAGAACGAGAATTTAATCAAATTGCAGTAAGAAATAATTAAATGAAAGGCAATCTGTTAGCCAATTTATGATGTGTTGTTACTGTGAAATGTAGTTTTCAAGCGATTCTAGCTTTTAAATAACATTCCCGACAAAAAAATTTGCAATTTACGATTAATTCGAATTTAAAATTCACTTTGTTGAGCCTCCATCATATAAATTTTTTAACCTTCTGAAAGACAGATAATGAATGAACTGGCATTCAGAAAAGCTGATCATGAATAAGCCCCCAAAAAATAATAAACGCAGAATTTGAAGGGCGGTAAGAAATTTTTCTGGTGCCCCGACGTCTCTTTTTTCCCTGACTGTTGTGACTTTAGCCATAGCAGTCTTAATTTTATTGTAAATTAAATCGGAAGAGCCACTGGCTGGAGATTTAATAAACCTACTTACTTACTAATGGCATTGACTTTGTCACTGAAATATCTTCGGTAAATCATCGCTTGTTGATGAAAAAGGTTGGTTTCAGTAGAGGTTGAAAGTCAGCTGGGGAAATCATTTAAGGTACCTGTATTTAAGTTCATACGGCGTCGAACGTACTGTCATAATCTTTGATTACCACTAGTTTTTTATAGTAAGTATCTCATCCGGACGGCGGGCATAGCGCACAAAACACCTCTCATACCCGGGGTAAGTAGAAGTATTGAATGGGTAATGTAACACAATCATTTTCCTTTCCTAGCCCCAGACCTATTGAGTTTTTTTAAACTGCGAGTGCGACACTAAAATCGGCGAGACTGAATTTTCAAACTCTATTATGATTAGACGTCATTTTCGAACACAAGCAAAAATGTTGGAACTTAGAGACTTCGCAATTATTGGTCTTGCAAAATATCGTGACTCCGGGACAGCTTCGTCATAGACATTTTCTCTTGGTGTGGTGTTAACATAAATAATTATTCACGCTAAAGCGTTCTAATTTTCGCCGACGGCTTTGTAGTCATTTTATCTTCCGTGACTTTACCAGTCGTTTAATTCACTAATAAGTATTCCACTAAATCAAATATATTGAAAGAAATCATACGTTGTAAGTGTGCAAACCACTACTTGTGAGCGGCAAATAGCCAACCGTGATAAAGGAAGAAATTTTAGCAGCCTAAGAAGCGACTGTCCATACTAACACAAAGAAAAGTTCGTAATTCGCTTAAGCAGTAAGCTTAAAACCGTCAAAAAAACCCATTTGTTTAAAATTGTAATTTACGGCAACTTCGACAAAGCATCTCAAGTGCTATATTGTTGAGCGAAATTAAAACAATCAAATATTGTAAATGACTCACAGTATGGTTTCAATTTTGACATACTTGACAAGTCCCATTGAAGATATCTCGCCAAAGAACAAAACGCGACGGCAGTAATAAAAAGTCGCTCACCGCAATTTGGTAATTCACTTCAGAGTGAGTCTTCCCCTTCAGAAACTTCGAGCAAATGATCAAATCAAAGGATCAGAACTAAGGATCAAATCAAACACTTTGCCCAAAAGTTTTCGAAAACGCTCGAGTGGTCCTTGTAAATTTTTCGAAGACTAAACATTAAATTCGTCCTATGGGCTTGAGTAATTTTGTTGGAAAATTAAATCCAAATCGCACCTTAAATCACGGGAGTTACCTAGATGAGAGGGAATTCCTACGAGTGAACAATTACCGCTCTGATCTTAACTCTTAAGAAAAACGCACAATAAACCTTGGGTTTTGTAAAACCAGGATGTCTGATTTTAGATGAATCCCTGTAAACAAGGAAAAGCGAACTGATACATCCATCGGTTAAAAGATAATTTTCCTATTCCATTAGACTGAGAGCAGCTTCTCTTTAGCTCGAAATTCCTTTCTGAAACGCAACACAAGTGAGCGGTCGGGAGACATGCACGGAAGCAACGAGTCGCAAGCGCGATTCCATAAAATAACAGTACCGTTTTCGCCAGAGCGCACCATTTGCGTTGGAATCAGAGATGGCCCCCTGAAAAAGACGTACGTAAAATGGCCAATTTGGCCCTTTCCTTTACAAGATTGCAGGCTTACAACTGGCATAAAATTATGAAAGCCATCCCATGTCTCGAAATTACGGGCCGATACGGTCGCCAATGCAACAAACATTTCATCCTTGGTGATAAATATTCGAAAAGTTCTTGTTCGTTGCCTTTTTTAGTCGTTCCCAGGGCCTTTTCCCTGGCGTGGGGCCGCCCCGCCCTCACGCCAGGGAAAAGGCCCTGGGAACGAGGTTGGGAATAATTCCCCTGGTTTGAAAAGCGTTTTTGGAAAGCTCTGGTTCTGTGACGGATTAGTGTGAATGGTACGTAGGCCTAGCCGTATAAATGAAGTTGCGTTTTTATTTTTCTCTAATGTAGATGACCTGTCTTTGGTTCCCAATACAGTCACTGACCTATCTTTTATCAATCTGAAGACAAGAGGCACTTCAGGCAATGTTTTGGTAAATGAACAAGTTTGGAGAATCGTGGATGCTTTACTTAAGAGATAAGTTTGGTGATAGTATTGTAAGCACCTTTGGAGGGACATAGAGGGGAAAAACGTGGCTCCAACACCCACGCGAGATTAATCATTGAATATATTGAATATTGCAGCATATCACAAGTCAAGCCCAGATGGTTGTCACCGCTGACCCACCTTCTACAGGGAGGATCGCCTAAATGATTAATGAATCAAAGTTTTCTAGCGCCAACGGAAATGACTTGACAGAAGAACTTGGAATATTGTACACACAAGTGGTGTCTCAAATACAAAGTCATCCTTCTCGACATCAAAAGGGTCAGTTATGGCAAACGCGATAAAGGCGTTTGTGAGGAATATTTTCCCCTCTTCCCTATTTGAAAAGAGAAATGCAGCACAGCATGGCAGTAAAGAATACCTTCATGTTGAAAGTCAGGAAGATAGCGGCGAGGAAGATATAGTTTATCCGAGTGAGGAAATGACAAGAAACAGCCAAGAAGCAGAAAAATCACAAATTACCTCGGCTTTGCAAGCAGCTTGGAACGTTTTAAACTTGATTCAAGGTAAGGAATATTAAGAGAACATTAAATTACTGTATATTTTTCAACTCAATTGGAGAATCCATTCTTTTTTGTAAGGGACTAGCAAAGAACCTAAATTCAGTTGTAGTGACTTATCCGATGAGACCTTTTAAATGCAATGTTCAATCGACTTTTTTTTTAACAACAATCACCAGCTTAATGATATTAATGTCTGAAGAACACTATTTAAATTTACATGCAGTATGCAATCTGCCCATGCAAAATTTTTGAAACCATCGGGTAATTTTTGTTCTTCAGTTATTATGCATAGATGAATGGAAATGTTTACCGGAGCAATTTGAAACATAAAAACATTGATTTGAAACATACCTATGGTAAATCTTGACCTTATCTATATATCAAGGCTGAAATATTACATTTTCAACAGGACTGCTTGTCGATTTCTCCTCTACTACCGAGTTTCAGATCTTTCCTAGGAATTTCCAGATATTACTTTCGCCCAAAAGTTGCTATGACTAAAATTGTTCGAGAAACGGTAATCCAAAGTGAAAAAGATTTGTCTTTGTAAATACTTAGATAAATAGTCACAACGTCAGATCTGGTTTTGAGCTGCGGTTTTAATTTAACAAGTGGAAGTTTCTGATTCAATCCTTCGTTTTTTTTCTAAATTTCCCAGCAGAAAAATGCCAAATTTTGGTTATTCGTTTATACTGACAGATGCAAAATTAATACATACAAGAAATATTCTAATACACTTCAGTTATTTGCCTGAAAGTTCAACGTTAAAGGGAAATTTTACGATTTCAGAAAAACTAATCATTTTGTAACAATGTAGGAAGGTTATGGCAAAACAATATGGCGTCAATTTTATTTAATAAGACGCACATTTCGTTTTGCGTAAAATAAACTCGATTGACCGATATATACTATTAATGACAAAAAAATGGTAATAAATTCGAGTGTGTTTTGCCACAGTGATTTTATTTTTGTATTCTATAAAAAAATAGAATTCTTTGTAAGTTTGATTTTTAGCAACTTCTTTTGAAATCAACTTAGATTCGGCCTTTATTCATCCAGTTTTTGTAGTTGACATTTTTTGTTTCTTTTATACGGGAAAAGGAAAACATTGAATTCCATGTCTTTTGTGTTAACAAATCAATTCACTTTTCCATTTCTTTTAAGCGCCAAGAACCACATAGCATAAAATATTAAAATTTCAATGGGTAATTGTGTGAACGAGTAGGGAAGTAAACAAAGTCGGTTTTATTTCGAGAAAAAATAACCAAAATCTTTGTAAGAAGATTCTACAGTCTCAAGATTGTTGTTTTTTCCAGCCAAATTGTGTTGTGGATTTATTACTTGAAATGCTACTGAACACTATTTTACTTTTTAAGAGCCGTCCTTTCACAGAATGGATTCTGAGATATCCGCTCGTTAATAATTAACAGTATTGAGCCAATTCTGAGTGAATTTCACAGCTGAGGTAACAATACTAGGCAAACAGATTCTGAATTGTAATTTAACAAAGCCGAAATTCAAAATAATAATTGAAGAAAAAACCTTATTTGAAATCCTTCTACTCAAATACTAAAGCCTCCAACTGTTGTATAAGCCACAGAACGAGAATTTAATCAAATTGCAGTAAGAAATAATTGAATGAAAGACAATCTGTCAGCCAATTTATGATGCGTTGTTATAGTGAAATGTAGTTTTCAAGTGATTCTGGCTTTAAAATAACATTCCCGACAAAAAATTTACAATTTACGATTAATTCGAATTTAAAATTCACTGAGCCTCCATCATATAAATTATTTAACCTTCTGAAAGACGGATAATGAATGAACTGGCATTCAGAAAAGCTGATCATGAATAAGCCCACCCCCCCCCCCCCAAAAAAAAAAAAAAAAAAATAATAATAATAATAATAATAATAATAATAATAATAACAAAACTCTATTAAGAAATTCAAAGAATCTTAAATTTACAATAATAATAATAATCATACAATTACGAATTTAAACTCTTCTGACTTGAAATAATTTTGTACCTATGTGTCTTTACAAGAAGTCAAAACAGCTGCAAACAAGATGATAACACAGTATAAAAAGAATATTAAAATTTAAAAATCTAGAAAGTTTTAAAGTAAAAATGATTTGAACTGGACGTTAACAACAGACTTGGTAATTTTTTGTGGGATTCCTATTATTTCAAAAAGCACTAGCTACATTTATTTTACAGTCTAAAGATTGCTCTATCTTGCTACGAAACGGCGTTCGCGAACCTCTAACGCATGCGCTGCCTGTACCGATCTTAAGAGTTCAAACGAAGTCTGTGTCCTGAGCCAAGTGATTACAATATGATAAGGCTCGGTATCTTTCTGAGCTATCTTGTCTGCGAGATGCTTTAAGAACCGCTGACACTCGTTTCCCATTCCGCCGTTGGTTCCAAACACTAAAGGTGTAAACGAACCCATTTCTACATCTAACACCCGCTGCTGGTACTTGCGCGTCTTCTCTTCTTCTTGCTCCTTGAACACTTCCGATGTTGGCTTGCTCTGGTAACACTTGGAGTTGACGTGCGTAACTCTGACATCAAAAAATGCCGTAACTCCTCTTGCCCAGAACCCTCCCGCTTTGATGTCCAACCTTGCCTCAGAACTTGTAACAGCGCTCCTCAAACGAAATCGCTCGTTGTCCAGGGGTTGAAGGCGTGGTTCGATTTCAACATTACTGCAGATCTTGTCAATGAATGTCGTTAACAAGTTCCGTACACCATCGTGCCTCTGCGCTACAAACCCCCCCTCTCTTTTTTCTCTGACTGTTGTGATTTTAACCACAGCAGTCTTAATTAGTCCTAGCGAAACAAGAAATGTTTGGAAACTTGAACGTGATCAAAAATTGTTTGGTTAAGAATTATTTTCCCGTTTGGGCACCTTCTGTCATCGTGTTTAATTGTGTTGGATAAAATGTGACGGTGTCAACACGTTTGATACTATATTTGGCAATGCAGTGCAACATTGATCACCAATGACACAATGTTTGATCGTGTTAGTCAACAAACATTCCTCGTATGGACAGAGCAGAAGAGAGGTGATTCAATCTCTATACAGAAGAAAATGCATAGAATATCTTCTAATTATGAGAATAGCAGGATCTCAATTCCACAAATAAGTAAAATCCTGGAAAAGTAGCTCTATTTTGGATCAGGATATAGCAAACTGAAATTTGTGCCATCTCATTGGAAGTCTAACTACACTCACTAACGGTCTAGTTGTGAATAAACATCTGCCGCATGAAGAGATATTAAGGGGGGAGGCGGGGCAATCTCTTCGAGTCTTCACGACTTGACACAAAACGAGTTGGCACAGCTCGTTCCTTCCAGAGTCGTCTCGACTAATGATACGTTTCAAGCGATTGCGAATGTATAGACAAAATTAAACTACGCATGCAAAATAGGAATTTTTGTATGTAACCCAGTTTTGTAACTGCGTGTAGACAGGTGATTACGCTTCAGATAAGTAAGACGTTTTAAGCAAAAAGCTCATGTAAAACTATGCGCGATTTAAAAACATCGACAGAGCCCAAAAAGGAACATTTGCCACGTACACCTCGTTCTGCATGAGCGCGTGCAGCCAAGTGATACGTTTTAAGGGAACAAGTCGTATCAACTCGTCACGATTGACATCTCCACCTCCTTCCACGTCACCTACAAGTTGGTATTATACAAAGTCTTGCTTTATGGAGTCGACTTTTCTTTATTAAGGTATAAGGTGGTGTTAAACCTATACTTAATTTGTCCACTCGAGTCGAGTTGTCACCTGCTGCCAACTCTTTATACACCACCACATAGTATGTCAGGGTTAACTTGCGGTAAGCAGATAACACCAGTGTGTAATAGACGACTAAATTATGTTTTTCACCACATACCTTCCTTTCGGTCGAGTCAACTACACATTTAGACGACTTGACTCACTTTGGGTTTATTGGACAACCCTTTAAAGTTTACCGGCAGCAAAATCTCAGTCCCTCAATGCCCAGCCCCACCCACTCCTCCCACTACCCTGCCTTTGTCGCATTCACAGCGAGATAACTACAGAGATAATTTTAATGGTATTTTTCAGTTTTTATCTACTTTATTCTCAATGTTTAGGTACAGGTACCCTTGGCGTTCCGTTTGCTGTCATGCAAGGTGGATACATGTCATTAGTAGCCATTGTCATCATCTCAGTAATCACTAACTACACTGGCAAACTCATCATCGAGTGTTTGTACGAGAAGCCATTTAACGATCAAGGCACACGTGGAGTCCGCCTCAGGAACAGCTACGCCTTGATAGGTAAGCGAGTGTCAGCTTCAAAATAATGTGGTTTTTTTTAAGATTACGTGTAACGGATTTATAGTCAAACCGGCCCCTGGCAGCCATTCTGTTTCTGTACACTAAACAAAGGCCAGGTTGTTCTGTACATAGTTGTTCTGTACATAGTTGGTCAACTAGTATTTCATGCTATTTGTCTGTCTTTCTGTCTCTTTGTCTGTCTATTTGTCTTCCTGCCTTCCTGACAGTCTGTCTTTCTGTCTCTGTTATCTGTCTGTCTTTCTATTTGTCGGTCCGTCAATCTGCCTGCCTATCTGCTGTTGGCTAATCGATCATTCGGTCAGTCAATTAGTTTTTAAGCCAGTTTGTCCAGCTGTCTGTCTGTCTGTTGCTGGCCAGTCAGTTAGTCAACCAGTTGGTAATTAAGGCAGTAACTCATTTGTTTCTTGTTTGTTTGTGTTTTCCCAGTCATTCTTCTTTCTATTCTATTTCAGGTCAGGCCTGCTGGAAAAAGTACGGTTCAGCGGTCGTGTGCGCAACTCAAGTAATGCAACTCGCATGCGCATGCGTGCTGTACCTCTTACTTGTGGCGGACTTTTTTAACGACTTGTTCGAGCACCACTCCCTGTCCTATTCCCTGTGGACCATCATCGCTGGCGTTATTCTCCTGCCTTCAGTGTTCCTTAATCAGTTCAAACGCATCTCTTGGCTCAGCATGTTTAGTGTCGTGGCCCTCGTCATGGTTTTTGTGTCAGTGATTGGGTATGGCGTGACAAAACGTTACGAATGGGATTTCAACCTTGGCGTGACAACGCTGGAGGGCTTCCCTGTGGCATGGGGTATTATTCTCTTCAGTTTTGTTTGCCATCCGTATTTACCAGGCATCGAAGAAAGCATGGAGAAACCAGAGGAGTTTAACAGCATCATGAACTATTCTTTCCTGGCGTCAGCTCTCACCAAACTAGCTTACGGCTTTATTGCAGTGTTGACCTTCAAGGACAATACCCAACAGGAAATCTCTGAGAATCTGCCCGCAGGAGCTCTACAAAACACCGCCAACTCCCTCCTCGGACTGAACGGCATGTTTTCTTATGCCCTGCCTTTGTTCACGCTCGTAACCATTGTACACAAAGCCCAGTTTTCATTTATGCCCCCATGCATCCCTGACGAGAAGCATCCGCTGACCGTTAAGGAACGCGCCATGATTTACTCTCTGCGAGCAATGTTCGTGATTTTCACAGTCATGGTTGCAGTGTTTCTGCCACAGTTCTCGTTGTTGATGGCAGTGATTGGCAGCATATCGGGTGTTCTCCTAACGCTAGTTTTCCCGTGTCTTTTTGACGTCATTCTTCACCTTGATCACATCAGCACCAGGCGTTACGTTATTAATTTGCTCATTGTTTGTGTAGGGGTCCTGTCGGGTGGTTTTGGTTTGGTGTTCTCGTTGATAGCAATAATGAAATCGTACGTCCAGTAATGTAAAATAAGAAACAGTATTAGTTGTACATAGTAATATGGGTGAAATAATGTAGGATGTTATAGGATAAGAAACTCTAGTGTTTGTTAAATGAGCGTTCGCGGGATGAACGCGGGCTTGTTTCCCCAGTAGTGGCTAGTAATCGAGCTTATACGCTCACAATGGGATGAAGCAATCGGATGCTGGGAGCAGAATCAGCTGGGCTCGAATACCTGCCCCAGAAAGCTCTCATAAAGGCACGGCTCCCGTAGAACATGTTGGAGAGGAATATAGATTGGGCTCGAGAGAGCGGAAATCGAGCCTTTCTATAACTGTGAGAGCTAGGAGCCGGAATCACCGCGATCCTCTTTTATAACACTTTGGATTACGTTGGCCGGCAATTTGAGGTGCAATTACTTCACTCGTGATCACCGCTGTCTTGTGACCAAAAAATTTAAAAGGCCAAAACTATACCGTATCGTCAGTCGGAACATAACATGGTTGGAACGATCGCAATCAATGTCTGTGATGGCACAAGACCGTTGGTATTGATCAGAAATGAGGCTTACGGCAGGCCTCTTCCAGGCATTCAGTTAGTTGGGCGCAGCGCAATAACGCTCCGCCCAACGCCGTGAGGTATGCGAAGACTCTGGGCACGACAGTGTTTAAGTCTCCAGGGCCAAATGGTGTTTTTAGATGTCGTGTGATGTTGGAATGCAATCTGATTTTGGTCGGGTGCAGCAGGTACAGTTCGGGTAAGATTGTAAGTTAAGAAAGCCACTGTGACTGCGTAATATTTGGAACTCGTAGCCAAGAGACAATGATATGGCCATAGCTCGGTTCCAAAAATGTCATTTGCTGTTTTTTTAAATACACTGGGGAGTTTTCCAGGGCTCAAATAAAGAATGGAAACGTACACCTTCTCCATAGCGACTTGCTAATTTTCTCCTTTAATTCACTCTAGCTGTGGATTACACCAAAAGTTCCATACACGGAAAAGAGCAATCTTTTGTTACAGAAAACCTTTGAAGGTCAAAGTTTTCCCGTTTCTATCTAGACGATAGATATCTATCTATCTTAACCAAAGTCATAGTGAAAGGTTTCTTTCTTGACCAATAAGTATCGTGTTTGCCCTGTCAACCAATTGTAAGATAAAGATGTTGAAAGTGCAAGACTCGGCTTGCTAGAAAACTGCTGAATATTAAAAATCTTGCCAGGAGAAGATTGATAATTCAATCTTTTTCCGGCAAGGCCTTGAAAGTTTAAAATCTTGCCTCTTGCAGGAGTAAACCCGACGCTGGTAATTCACCATTGCTAACTTATTATAGCATTCCAAAGTAGCTGTTGACCACAGCTAAACTTTCGTAGTTCTATTTGGCACTTTACGCATTCGTGGCATATTCCGCAGGAACAAGTTTTAATGCTGACAAACACACTAAATATATATCTAAACTAGAAATACCTGCCGGTAGAGTGCCAACGAGTAAACACTGGCACAATAGCGAAGATATTTGTTTACAAACATTGTTTTTGTTATTTAGTAAGTGTTGAAAACTTTAAACAAAAGGACTCTTTGTTTCAGCAGCCAATATTAGCCCTTTACTAGGGCTAACGCCCAGTGGGTTATTTATGGGTTAAATTAGCACTAAAATTTACACTTCAGAGTTAATTCTCTGTTACATCATTTGTGTTCATAGTGCTACGCGGCACAACATTCATATGTAACCTTACTTTCTCTTCGCCGCGATTCACCATCTAAATCGACCCCGACTTTCTCTGTCCGACCTCGTAGCTCAGTCGGCAAGATTGTTGTTTTGGCACGCTCGCCGTGACTGTCAAATTTGTAATTTAAAGCACACTAGCTCGATAAAAAAAGAGGCTTAATACGCCCTCTAACTGATTTTATAGTGATTATATTCAAGTGGTTTTGTTTTTTGTTTCTTAAATGGCGCGCTGGCCGATCTTGTGAAGGCAATTGACTGTTTTGGCAAGCTAGCTAGCCGTGACTGTGGCACTAACCACTCGCCGTTTTCGAGCTGATCTCGATAACTGGCTCGCTGGGCGAATTTTTAGCGTGCTAGTTGCTAGATTTGTGACACTCTTAGTAGCCTACATAAGTACCGCGATGCCATTGGATAACTCGAAAACAATCAACGTCACTCTTACAATTACTTCATTCGAGATTTCATCTCCCTGTACCGAAATCAACTCAATCGACTCACGCACACGGCTTTATAATGCTGCCCCCTCGCCAGCCTCGCGTCTTCGCTCGGCTGGTTCGTTGGCAATAAAAGTGAAATTCCAAAGTAAAATAGAAACACACTTTTTAATAGGCGTCATTTTCGCCGTTGCACATGCGTAAAGGCCCTAGCACGCTCCTTTGCGAAACAGAGCTTAACTATAAGAATGTCTGGGAATGTCACGACCATTCGAAACCATTGGAAATATGGAAATGAAATTCAACAAGAAACACGCACTTTGACTCTTCTATGTGCTTCTTTTACTTCATTATTTACATTTTTTCTTCCTTTTGATCAACCGAGAGCCCACCACGTGACCTGCAATTAACTGCCCACAACTAATGGTCTGCTCATGAGCAGTGCCGTGTATGTAACATGTTTCTTTTTTTTTTTTGCTGTAAATAATATTCTACTCATGCGTAATTGTAACCAAGCTCCTACGCTAAAATTCCGGCAGTTCGGTTCCCTGAGCCGTTAGAGAGAGATTTAAGTATGAAAACAAACTTGGTAATCGGATGATAAAACGGTTATTGAACTCGGTTATCGCAGAATAACGTGATTTGTCTGTGACTCGCAGATCAAATATTTACCTTCATTTAGTCTTCGACTTCGGAAAAGAACTGCTACACGGTAACGGGCAAGAAGCCATATGGGACCAGTACATATTTACCATGAAGTACAGGTTTCTATGCAACTGTTTATAAAAAAAAACTTAAACATTAGGAACATTAAAATGCACAAGTGAAATATTATTCTGCACAAAACGTGGTTTAGGAGATTTTACGCCTAATTCTATGTTTTTTTGGTGTGATTTTATTCTTCATTTGTTATCGTTCTTTCTCGTCCGTTTGAAAATAATCACCCTATTTCATGCGGTACAAGTGAATACTGTATGTCATTAAAAAAAAAGTGTCTACAGTGATTCGCTGATGTTCGCTTGCTCCCAGCGTCACACTTCACACTGAGTACTGTCGAATAACTGACGAAAAGGTAAGGAATCATTGTATTATAGCAAATACTTCCCTCCAAAATGATGTGTCTTACAGTGCGGTTACTTAAACCGAAAGGCGACCTTGGCAATTTTTTTTCTGTAAAATGACCAGTGCTAAAACAATAAGACGGTCACGAATTCATTAATTTTGTTTGGTACGACCTCCCCAGATCGATACCTTGTGGGAAGTTGATATATAGTGAACATGCCAGGTTAACTTTCTTCATCTATCAACTTGTACAGATTTCTATCGCATAGTTATAGAGCAAGAGTGAAGCAAGGCTAATTACTACCAAGGGGACTTAACACGACTGAATGACATGATAGAGCCGAAATGGATTTTGAAGTTTCATTTGAGATCAATACCGCCATGCGCATTTAGTAGACAATTGGCCTTTGTAATGGTTGCTCTTTTTTTTTTTTTCTTTTTCTTTTTTTTTTTTTTGATGCTGCACCGTTCTGATAAGACCCAACCAGGTCAAAACATGCAGCTGTCCACTGATGGTTGCAATTCTTGGCTTTCAGTTTGGACTTAATCATGTTCTTGACGGGCTAAGTTTAGTACTGAGTAATCAGCCTTGTTGAACGCCTTGCTCAAGACTGTCTTGCATAATATGTTCGTTTGAAATATTGAGGTCTTTCCGTTTACCTGGCATGCCTGAAAAATAGCTATTGAGTACCTAAGAGCATTCGCCACTCTTAAAACATTCAACGTTTTAACCTTTTACGAACAAATTGCGTTTGCTTCCTTTAACTTTCCACCAGGGGTATTGAAGCCGAAAGGTAAACGTTTCACAATCAGCACAATTATCTATTTGAGAAAATATGAACATTGACCCAGTATAGCTTTTAAACCAGAAATAATAAACTTTTGTCATAAGATATACATCAAATCAAAAATGTGGTAGGAATATATTCTTAAATAATATATATATATTTTTATAATACATTAAATGTCTTATTGTTTATTTTGATGTTGTCGACTGATGAAAAGATAACCTAATTTCATTTCTAATTTCAACTTCCACCCAGAGGAGCACACACGCAAATCACTAGATCATTTCTCGTTGGAAAAATATAAATCAGTGTCTTTATTTTTTGATTTGGTGCATTTTCGCGTCAGTTTCACTCAACGATGACGATTTACATGACAACCCAAATAATATTCTTTGTTTATGTTGCTGGCCACTTATAAGTGCTAAGGTTTTTCTTGCCAGAGTGGGAACATTCAATTTTAAACTTAAAATATCCTCTTTTGAAAAGTATTAACAAACAAATTATCTAAAAGCTGCAGAAAGTTTCGAAGTGCAACTTATGATGTCATATTAAATTATCAAAACTTCATCGGGCAATTGCTAGTTTTCCTAGTTGGTTCTTGATACCGAAACCGGGATAAGCTCCGGCCTGATGAGCCACTCGGCTCGTATGCAGGGTTTAATTTTTAACCTTACTTTCATTTACTTTAGCTAAAGGGATTGGGACTGTCCTAAAGCTGTTGGACTTATGTTTTGAATTCTGGGGCAGACTTGTCAAAATTCTACTGCTAGAAACATCAGATGCTGAATTCTTATCTATTTTCGCAAACTTCACAACGAATGCGAGTTACAATAGCCATAAAGACGTTTGTGACATAAACGTTTTTCCACCAGTTCTCAAACCATTCATAATTCATCAAATTTAAACGAAGTAATCAGACGACTGTGACGATGTTTGGAAATCTGATCTTAATGAGAATAGATTTTTACCATCTTATTTCTCCGTTTTCTCGTAAGTTCTAGCTTCGATTGAGAGCATATATCAAACACTCAAGAGATTGCTTGAACACATTTTCAGACACCTCGAGGTTGGTCAAAAATACTGCGTTATGCTTGTATTTTCAACTCTCTTCTCGATGCTCAGATATGATGTCACACGCGGTCTTTCGTGATTGATACTGATCATTTCGTGATCACTATTCCTTCTGGTTCTTTTTAGCCGAGTCGCATTTCCATTCTCCAGCAGAGAAACTTTTCAAATTATACGACGGAGTTGAGACATTTGCACTGTTCATCGGATATCAACGAAGCGGTCAGAGCTTACTGGGCGCCATATTGGATGCCCATCCCGAAATCATCATCACCAGCGAGTTCGATCCGATGACAAGATGGAAAAAGTACCTGGCACCAGAACTTATACAGAACAATTTACAGAAATATGCTCTGTTTTATGACCTTCATCGTCTTTCCATGAAACAAGCTATGTTTGGAATACGCGCTAACTTTAATAGTACTGAGCCTACTGAAGAGTCAACTACAAAGTATACATATCACGTGCCTGGATTGTAGCAAGGAGGCTATCAAGGTAACGTTGTAATTCATTCAATAACGTTTTGTGCCTTTTACAATAAAAGGCAATTATAGACATGTATACAGTATATATTTAAGGTGAGTGAAGTCGGCATTCGAGTCAAGTGGCTCATCATGCATGGCGGTTTCAAGCGACTTGGAGTATTTCTACTCCCCCCTGGATAAGATACTGGTCCATTGCAAGGTTAAACCCCGGCAATAAATTCGCAGGTTCTCATTTATTCACCTGGGTGTGAGAGTACAGTGTTTAGCTCAAGAACACAACACAATCTAGGAAAGGGCTCGGACCCCAATCGCTGGATGTGCATTAACCATGGTTCCGCCGCGTCTATATTAGGGAGTTTTAGCAAACCACGACGGCGACGGCGACGAGAGTGTCACCAAACAAAAGATTTAATGAGAAAAACAATAGCTGTGCACGTGCGTTTTTTAATGTTTGTACATTTCTTTGCCGTCCTGTGCAAAACAACAACGTGAAATGACTAACTTCCACGTATTTTAAAGAATGTGAACCGCAATGGCTAATTCTTTTTAGTATCACCCAACTAGTGGACTAATGCAAATCCTGCATTTTGATTGGCTACGCTACTAGGGGTCTAATAGTAATAGTCATCGAGTAGCGAAATTCGCCGGTTTTTCCTTCGTTTTTTCCCCCAAATAAATATTTCCTAAACTTGCATTTGCTAACTTTGTTATTGCCTTTTCTGTCCG
>CM042756.1:9663875-9669292 GCA_022496165.2 Catalaphyllia jardinei
AAGGTGCTTAGTCATATGAGCTTTAAGTTGACCGAAACCAGAAAATATTAGCTATAGATTGCCAAGATAGATAAACATCAAAAAATACCAAAGAGGTGATAATTAACTACAAAAGAGCGAGGATTGAGGGGATTTGCGTGGATTACAAACGGCGGGAAACCTGTAACGTAGTCCCTTTAAACACTCGCATGAGCAAATTCATTTCTAACACGTACATTGTTTTTAGAGAAGTTTATTTATTTTGAAGTTTACTTTCAATTTTAAATGTGCCATGCAGTGGCGGATCTAGGGGAGGGGCCCAAGGGGCCCGATTCCCTTCCCCCCCCCTCCCCACATAGTTTGCGTAAAAAAGATGAAATGACTGAAGGAAAAAAGGCCAGCAGGGAAAGTAAGTCAAGACCGCCCCCCCTACCCACCCCCCTCCCCTAGCACACGGTCTGAATCCGCCACTGCCATGGCATACATACGTTTGTCTTTTAACACCAGGCCGGTTTGTACAGCTTCATCTCTGTAAGAGAATATTTCTCCAAATTTGAATTGTTGTGACCCACTACTGAGTAACGAATACTCGTCACAGAGAAAATTATCGCTGATGACGTCATGATGCCCAAACAGCCACCATTCAGAATGCAATATCTTTGACTTCTTTAGATTTCGAAACGTCTTATATATAAAACTCTAAAACAGGAGTCAAACTCGACTCAAAATCAATTAAATATTGTTGAAAAGGCCTTAACATTTTGAAATAACTAAAAAATAAAAGTTTTTAAGTTGTAAGAACATGCCGCCCAGTTCGGTAACCATGGAAACATTACGTTTTAAGTACAGCCTTGCATACGGCCAGTGCGCCTGAATTTTGAGTTGACCAATCAGAAATCAGCAGACAGGAAGTACTGTACTGTCCTGACGCCGAATGCATGTTATAAACAGGAAAGATATTGAAGTTGGGTATTGTTTCTCACCGGTGGCGGTATTAAATATAAGGGATTTATTCCCTCGTGGCTTCAAGCACTCGCAAGCTACCGCCAACATAAAGCTGAATGTAATGTAATTAAAAATAATAAGAAATTTAAAAATAATAATAATAAAATAATTGTGGTTGTTTATAGTGTTCCACTGATGTCACAATGTTGCTTCCGTGAAGAATGTTATCGTTTGTATTTTTCTCGCTAATTGCTTGGTTCTTCTTCCCTTTCCTGTGTTTCTTCAAGCGGTACCACAATGTTTTTCGATCTTCCAAAAATTCGCATTTGCAACTGTTCAGCCTGTGTGTAGGTTTTGCCGAGTAATATTTCAATAAACGCAATTCGAAATTGCTTTATTCTAACGCAGTAAATAACTGGGTTTATCAACGAATTGAGAATTGCTACAAAGCTTGTCGTGAAATAAGCAACATGAGCTGTCTTTACACAAGTTATGGTAGAAGTCTGAAGTAGTATTTGAACAATAATTGATGGCAGGTAACACAACAGCAATATAACGAGTACAGCAGTTGTTAATTTTAACGCTTTTCTCTCCTTCAAGAATTTTTCTTTGGCTTCTACTGAGACTTGGAGCTCTGCGATTTGTTTCTCGTGGCGTCGACTTTCCCTGTAAACTGCAATCTGGCAGAAGACGATGGTGGCCGTAAGAAAGGGAAAGCGAAAATACTTCACCGTCAACAAAGTGTTTTCGTTCGTTATGAAAAAGGGTATACATGCCTGAGCCACTGTGCACATCCACGTCAGAGAAGACAAGCCGAGTATACGATCTCTAGTAGCATAGATAATGTAAGTGAACGAGTGTTTAATGGCCAAATACCTTTCCATGCTAATCAGGGCAATTTGACAGAATGAAGCTCCACATAATGACCTCACCACAATCTTTGATAATCGTTGCAACGTGCAGTGTTTGTTCGATGTTTCACCTTGCATGATTAATATTGTGATCGCTGTAAAAACAGGTTGGGCGATTATTCCCACTAACACATCAGTGAACGCCAAACAGCACAGAGTGATATTGGAGTTGGTTTTCAGTCGGGCTTTGGTCTTCACAGCAATCATCACCAGCACATTCAAAACAATTGTAAAGGGACATGTTATTATGTTTAGGACTGTTATAAAGATGAGCAATGCATACGCCCATGTGTCGGTACGATCAAGTCTTCCACCCAGAGATTTATAGATTTCACATTCAACGGAGATGGTTTCTCCGGTAGAAGACGCGCTCAGATTCATGTCTTCTCTGTTGTGATATGTCATGGGATTTGATCCGTTTTTAAAAAGAACTCTCATTTCCGTCTTTTTTTGTAGATTGCACACAGCTTCACCTGTTTATATATTCGTATGTTATGGGGTAATCGACATTGATTTACTTGTTCATTTAAACCGTCTTTTGTAAACAGCTTCTCCGGTTCAGATGTACTTAACTGAAATTTGAGAAAATAAAGTTCTTTTTATTCAGTTACATTTCTGATTAACAAGAAGGAAAGAGTTTAACCAGGTTTTTTCGTTTTGTGAAATAGTGAACGGCAATGTTTTTCGGTCACACTTTGACACCCCGTTAACAATGTGTCAATAAAATGAATTAAGACAATAATGAAATGCAAATTAAGAGCTGAAGATTGTTTTGGAAAATGTGGACTTATTATTGAATTCGGGAAGACCACGATCATTAACTCTTTAAATCTACAAAATAACACACGTTTTTTTCAAATTATACCTAAGTTTAAATAAGGGATAAATAAGTCAATTAAGAAACTAGGAAATGTTTTTCCATACGCAAAAAAAAATTATTTGTCTATCAACACACGCTTTTGTCATGATGATGATTATAGGAAAGACAGATGTCAGGACGAACTGAAAAATAGATTAGTCATAATAATGAATGGGTGCAAAATGTAATGTGTATTAAATTAAAGTTCGTTTGAAGGGAAAAATCATTGCTTTTTAGTATGTACGTCATGTATGGTGTGAAATACACGATTCCAGGGTTTCTAGCTATTTTGAGCTATGAGCATTTCCGAAATATCGAATCGCTGACCTTTGGAATAAACTCATGTGTGAATTATAAAAAATCATGCTATCACTTCAGACTTAGGAATTTTCAAAACTGCCACACAAAACCCGTTCACTGGGGAGCTTAGGTGGCTCGATAGGATTTCTGAGTAACGATACCATTCAACTTTGAGCGACTAAGAACACCACCATAATCAATCCGACAGAAAATCGAATGATACTGGTGTATTAGAGAAAGATGAAGGTTTGAAATGAGGTACATTTTACCAGGATCTCAGTTACCATAGCAACGAAATAAACACCATACCCCATTTTACATAAGACCGAATAAACTGCCATCAGCGACAATTTTCGAAATACAAAGTCCGGAACTTGGGCTTCGCATGGTTGCCTAAGCCATGTCAAATTTTTTTTAAACAAAACCGACTTAGTCGACAATTGAAGTACACTCGCTGAATTGTTTCTAAACTTGAGCCTCCAAAAGGTTAACCAGTATTGAATGAAACCAAGAAGTTTCAAATTGATTGAAACATTTTGAGCCAACAAATTTTTAGCCTCAACTCAGGAAAATGTTTCGCTGATTTATTGCAT
Source organism: Catalaphyllia jardinei (assembly GCA_022496165.2). Classification (NCBI taxonomy): domain Eukaryota; kingdom Metazoa; phylum Cnidaria; class Anthozoa; order Scleractinia; family Caryophylliidae; genus Catalaphyllia; species Catalaphyllia jardinei. Next base: position 9,667,463 of record CM042756.1, read on the forward strand.
ATGGTTTTTGGTTTCATTAAAATTTTCTATTGTCTCGAATCGGCAAACCATTGTATATTGAACAACTGTTTGTGGATGTGGCTAGTGGCGCGGCTCAAAAAATATCCACCGCTACCCACTGACACTCAGGTGAATAGTTGTTTTAGTATAAAGTAAAACAGTGAGATAATATACACCACAAAAACCAGTTAATTTGGATGATTACTTCGCTTGTTACGGTAAATAGCAAAGGATATTCGGAGTTTGACTAGCCAATCAGAGCGCGCCTCCGATTCTATCCACAGTGTAATCAGCCTCGGCTGATTACACTTGCCTCGACCTTGATTATTCCCGATATCACAGAAACCTCATCCAATTATTGTTTAAAATTACAATTCCCGAGATAAGAAAATTAGCCAAGTTGCATTAATTTAAGACTGACAAAGGGGAAATTGACCACTAAACTACAACTTTGAATGTGACTGGCTTATTGAACTGTCCGATAATTAACTATCCGATAGTAGACTCTCCGATAACAAATTGTCCAACATGCTGCCCGATAAAAAAAAAATGTCCGATAACAACTTGGCATGTGAATTAGTGAAAAACAGGAGTTTTTCAAACCAATCACAATCGAGGAAATTCCCTTTTTATGATTAAGGAAGAAAAAGCCACCGTGCTACCAACGCCTACGCCTTGTCAAAAAGGAATTAATATTTTACTAGAACTGTTCGGTGCGCCATTGGCTCAGACTTTACATGCAATAGCAGCTTTCGAATTAAACGAAAATACGCAAAAATTAGTGTCTTCCTTCGCGTTCTTTTCACTACGCAAGCAGGACTTACAACTTCCTGTTTTGCCGAGGACGGCAATGAAATGTACAAAGATTTACGACGCACGTGCACGGCCATTGTTTTGCTCATAAACCCGTTTTTATGGTGACGTCTTCGTCATCCTTGTGGTTTGCGTAAGGTCCTCACTGTCTTCTATTGTCACAAAAAACAAACCGAGTGAGACAATTTGTAATAGTGCGAAAAAAGTTCCTGCTACCCACTAAGCAAAGCCCTTGCCCACCACTACTCTCAAACAGTTTATTTTTTTGTAATTTTCAGGCGTATTTCCGGGTAATATCACCACAATAGGGCATTTCTGAATGAATTCAAATGTTTATTCTGCACATACGACAATTGCGTATGGCAACAAATATTTATAAATTTCCGATATGAAGAATATTACATTCGCACTTTTTCACTTCTCAACCGATCGAAACACTACGATAAAAGGAAATGTGATAATCTAAAGTATGTGCGTGTGGCTCGCCAATTCATCCACGGAGTGTTTTCTCGTGCTCAATGTCCGCCCCTTCCCCTCTCCGTAGAGGCTCCCACACAAAAAGAGCGAATGCTCGGCGGAAATTTTGAGAATCTTTAAGAGTGGGGGTGGTTTGGATTTTTTCATTTCACCCCTAATCATAAAAATTACAATTTCCTTGACTGTGGTTGGTTTAAAAAAGTCCTATTTTCCACTAATACACTTGCCAAGTTGTTATCGGACAGTTTGTTACTGGACAGTTTGTTATCGGACAGCTTGTTACTGGGCAGTCCAATACACCGATCACATTAAAGTTGCAGCTTAAATCAACCAATCACATTCTGAGTTGTAGTTACGGGAGTGTCAGTGCTTGCTTTGTGTTTTAGCGCCTAATTGCCGGTAAGAGGTGCGGTGGCCTTAGAATGTGTACGCTTCTTTGTCAGTCTTTTAATGCAAATTTTCCCTATCTTTTGTAACTTGGCTTTCTTCTTTTATAGGAAATTGTAATTTTTATGATTGACTGGTAATAAGAATTCCTGT
>CM042756.1:9674292-9676792 GCA_022496165.2 Catalaphyllia jardinei
ATCTATTTGTTAATTCGAAAAGCGGAGAAAGATGTGAAGACATAAATGATGATCGCAGTTTTATTCACACAACCTAAACAGCTGCGAAATTTTTTGTCAGGCTTGACCTATCTCTACTTGTTTTGCACATTATCGTATAAAATCTACTGAACAAGGCGTTCCTACTAAAGAAGATCCTGCAGTACTGGCGTTATTTTGGAACGGAACCATCGACAGGCCGTTTCGATGCCGCCATCTTAGACTGTAATTGGCAGGGGCAAAGTGCAGGGTGTAATGGGTGGGTGGGTGGGTGGGGAAGTTCCTTCCCCCTCGCCTATTTTTTTCTACGAATTGTCTCTCGCCCCAACCTTCCACAGTTACCAAATTCAAGATGGCGGCCTAATACAAAAAAATGTCTACCCAAGCGCCAATAATACGCCAGCAATACAGGTTATCTAAAAATTTTAAGACAGGTACTTACATCAGGATTATCACATCCGACCATTTCGCCATAGGAGACCTAAAGGTAAAGAAATTTTAACGCAAATAAATAAACAATGGAAGATGATGTGATTGTAACACGTACAAAGTGAGGTACAAAGTTGAACTTATGCCTGTCCAAAAGCAACATGTTGTCGCAACTTGTAACACGGCTGTAAATAAGCGTAACAACACTTTTCAATTTGTATTGGAGCACAGTTGGGCAACAAGTTGCAACGAAATATTACCCGTCCTACTGTTAGCTTTAATAAAATATTTAAACAACAACTTCCAGGCTTAGTAGAGTTATTTACTGTTTTTCCTTTCTTTCTTGCACAACCCTAAAATTAGGCAGTTTGTTGTTGGTGGTGGTGGTGGCGATGGAAAAAAAATGGCTATGTAGAATAAATATATATATATATATATATATATTAACGTATCAAAATTCTAGCTTGCTGTAAAACAGTAAGCTATATGTAAATGAAGACGCCAAAACTGATAAAAATTTTAGAGAATTCCAATCGTGAAAAGATAAATTCTAAGTATATGGGACATAATTATATAGACTCGGAGTCTAGACACATGCCTTGGTAGGTACACTTCACCTTTTGAGCTGAAGTTATCATTCGAAAAGTGCGTCTGTTCTAGAAAACTGCGTTCTCCAACTGGAATCACAGTCTTTCCTTACTTGCCTTGTTTCCAGGACTCGCAAAAGTCAATTGCTTTGAACTTAATTGACCGTGAAGGCCTGGAAGAAGTCCAATAGAAATGAGGCAACTTTCTTACCTGATTACAAAGACAGTACCGAGGTTCATTAGGATCGTAAACCCAGTCTGATACAGCAGCTACCGCAACCGCTGCCTCCTGTTCAGCGACCTGAGCCGAGGCTACTGCGGTGACCTGTGTCGAGCTTTTACTTCTGTACAGGACAAGAACAAGACGATTCGATGAGACCCACCAATGAATTTTAGGGCAATTTCTCTCTGTTGTTTTATTGCGATAAACGGTTTTTCTTTTCCATTTTAGACTGGAAAATTTAAATCCGTGAACGTAATTGTAATCCTTGCTTGTTACTTCTCCATTAATGGTTTTGTTTTCAATGAAAATTTGCCAAACCAGAACCTTCATTCTGAAGACGGATCAACAAAAGAAATTTGTCAGAGAGGTACAAGACTAGTTCCCACACCTTTCATTCGTGTGTGTGTGTGGTTTTTTTTTGGTGCTGAACTAGCAAAAACGTGCATAAATGTTTATACTTATGCTGTGCAAAAAGTGTATTAGCATAACGACACACAAGATGACGCAATTTAACAATTTCCAGATCTTGAGTACATGTACTAACCTCTTACTAACCGAGCGCGAGGGCCATACTGGGGAATGTTGGCCCGAGGCTGTGGCAGTACAGACCGAGCGCAGCGAGGTCCGTACAAAACCAACCGAGGCCCAAGGGACCAGTCATTAAACAAAACAAAAGTAAATTTTGAAAAACGAGCTGAGATTCCAGCGACAACTTTGAACATCAGGCCACCTCTGATTGTGTGCAACAGCGGTCAACATTTCGCGGGTAACAGTGAACTGTTTCCCGTTTGACGTCATAGTTTTCACAATGTTGTCCGCTCATGGCATTTGGCGGGAAACAGTTTCATTGTTAGATGTCATGTGACCATGAACTAGCCAATGAATGGGCGCGCTGTAGCGGGAAAAATGCCAGTTATATAACAATCCCCAATACAGCTCGAGCTAGCTAGGTTAATAAGAAGCTTATTCCACGGCACCCGCTGACCGAAAACGGCCTGTAGGGTAACTGCTGAATACCCCGCCATTTGAAGTTACAGTGAAGGTACAGTGTACCCCTGAAAAAACTGGCTACATGGATACGCAGTCCTCTCCCGCTAACGCTTTAAGAACGAGAAATACATATGTGTCATACTTGTCTGGTGTTGGCTACGCGGCTACGCAGTTGTCAAGACCTCCCCTCCCCCTCAAAATATGTTAGTAGGGAAAAAAGTGGCTACGCGGCTACGCAGTTGTCAAGACCACC
>CM042756.1:9681792-9694041 GCA_022496165.2 Catalaphyllia jardinei
TACATGTTCAATACACACAGCTGTTATTATGAGATTTTGTTATTAGGTATCTTACATTTTTACCCACAATTCACGTAATTACGCATACGGTCATGTAACTTACTGTGTCCAGCCAGTTGCATTGACCCATGTATGTGATTATTTCTTGCTGGCGAGGGTGGGTTAAGTGGTTCATCTAGTCTTAATGACCCTGAAAAAGGTAAAACAGATATTAAAACACAGATTCAGTCAAACCTCTCCATAATGGCCAACTTGGGAACAGAGGAAAACGCCTGCGGTAGAAAGGTGGCCATTGTAGAGAAGTAGCCATAAGAGGAGGTTCAACTGTATGTGTGAAGCCGGTTTAACTGTCTAGAAACACAGTGTACACTGTAGTCAATACAATCACAATGCCAATAAAATGGTAAGCACAGATTGAAATAAAAAAACTTCATGATTAACTTCTTCTTATACTGATAAAATTAACTTTGTTGAGTTTTACACCACAGTAGCACCGCTACTACAATACATTGCAAGTGAAAACTACTACAATAACAATCATGTAGTTTTTAAAACATGAATCAAAACCTACAGTACACAAAAAAAACCACAAACATGTACAGCATACAGTGTTGTATACATGTATATGTTATTTGTTATCAAAACTGGCACATTTAAATCTTCACACTATGTTAAGGAGTACTTTTACCTAACAATGAAAAAATATAGTTTTGGAAAAAAAAACAATCACTAGTTATTAAATTTACAGTGCACATGTACATGAAAGTACTTGACTTTTAATTCCATAATTTACATTTCTTGCAATTATAGTACGAAAGATCAATTGTAAAGTGCATCTTTATAATTATTGTCTCACTTTGTCCCCCATTGAAGGGTGCAACCAAGCAACCAAATGTTTATTTAACAGGAAACCAACATGTACATGTCCTTGTATCAGAGAAAATTTACTTACTTTGTTCTAGAATTTCTGTTATACCAGCATTATCAGCTTCCAGTTCCATTTTAAACTTTGCCAGTTCTTGATCTAATTTTCGTAAATGTCTGTCCACCTTTCGAAAGAAATGATTAATGATATGTTTACTCATCTTTTACAAGTCATACTTCTACATTGTACAAGAAAGATGCATGTTTATAAATATTAAAGAAGTTCAATTTGAAACATATTTCACCTGCTTGTGAAAACCAGTTGTCCTTTAATCTCCAGAAAACACTAATAATTTATTATTTTAAAATTAAATAATCATGAAATTTAGTTGTCGCCAGTCTTGCTCTGTGGATTGTTTCAAAATCCTTGATTCTGCCTCTCATAAATTTCAACTTAAACTTAATGAGGCTATGCATATAAATTGGGAAAAGCCTAATTTAAATCAACATGTTCATCATCATGATGTCAACCTAACAATTTATTATGCTTGAGGCTTTATATTCATTCAAACACTTTGTAACTCACTCAAATATGTAATCAATTATTGTCACTTAATTATAATTAATTATGCGTGTTTTGCCTAGTTGTTATATAGTGCTAACGATTTTTCAAATATTCTGTAACTGACGATGATCTTCATAACATCGAAACATGTCTTTCAAATTAAAGAATGTTTTAATCTTAGTTAGTAAAAATCATGATTTGCTTTCTGCTGTCTAGATCTAAAATAAAATCCCTGATCAAGTTGAACATTGACCACTAACCATTTCACTAAATACAGCATGGTTATATAGTATTTTAGAAGTGTTTGACTTGCCAGATCATAAGTCTGTGATGCTATGTTCACTTTCTCATCAGCATCTTCAATAGCCTTTTGATACTCCTACAAAAAAAGTGACAGAAGTAAAACTGTTACATCAAAAACATGAAGGTGCTAAAAAAGATGATGATTTGGTTGCTATACTATTCATGTAAATTACAATATTCTATCTATATTAAACAAGAAGTATTGATGTACATAACTGCTGTTATAAAAAAAATAACATTTTTCCACGGACATTACATGTACCTTTTTTCGAGAAATGAACAGTTTTCCAGGAAAACTGAGAGCTTTTCAAGCTACAGATACATATATTGTCAGTGTTTAGTATCCTTCAAATATTTCTCACTACATGTATATCCACAATTTTTTAAATATTTGCAATTATAATCCATCCAATATTTTCGTTTGCACGCGATTGGTCTAAACACATCACATGACTGAATATTCCCCAATTTTCAAAACTGCGCGTGTTGCAAAAAACGTTCGAAGGATACTAAACACAATAGCCTCCATTTGGGGCGAAAATATATTTTGGGATATTTGTCCTTGGACATTATCTGTTCCTCGAAGCTTACTGTTTTCCTCAAGCCATGCTCTTAGAAAACTGTTCGCTTCTTGAAACAGATAATGTCCAAGGAAAAAATATCCTCGCTTATAATCCATCAAATATTTTTGCTCACATGCGATTAGGCTAAACACGTCATGTGACTGAATTTTCCCCAGCTATTAAGACTGGGGGGCATCTGAGAATATACCCCAGTTTTCATTATCTGTTCCTCGAAGCTCACAGTTTTCCATGAGCTAAGCTCTCGTAAAACTGTTCTCTTCTCGGAACAGATAATGTCTGGAGACAAATATCCTTGTAGCAAATGTTCGCGCCAAACGGAGGCTATTGTTTATATATTTTTGCGCCAAATGGAGACTATTCTTTATATATCACTTGGATATTCGCCAGGTTAAGCCAGGGCATTTTTAGTCATGTGACGCGTTTAGACCAAATGAAAATGGGTGAAAATATTTGTCTGATCACATTTTAATAAAATTACAATGTACAATACTGTGAGGTGTGGTGGCCTCATGGTTGGTGAGCTCGACTCTGGATCAAGTGGTCCTGGCTTGAGCCCTGGCCGAGGACATTGTGTTGTGTTCTTGCACAAGACACTTTACTCTCACAGTTCCTCTCTCCACCCAGCTGTATAAATGGGTACTGGCAGATTTAATGCTGGGGGTAACCCAATGGATTACAGCAGCTGTAACATCCCATCCAGGGGATTAAAAATACTCCTAGTCGCTTCATGCTAGGAAAACCAGCATGAGGATGAGCTCTGGCCTGGTGGGCCACTCGGCTCATATGCTGGGTATGGTACACATACTGTATGCTGCATCATATTGTACCATACAAAGTTATCTACCTAAAGTGTATAGGGTCTGCTGTTTTATATATTATGATCTTCTGATTGGATGACTTAAAAATTACTTTTATTAAAACTCGCTCAATGTGAATTACTGAAATCATTGTAATGTTCTACTTACATCTCTGATTTGTTTGTATTGTTGTTCCTTCCACTCTGGCTTGGCCTTGCGGCAGTTCATGAAAAACTGTTTCACTCTGATGTCCAGGTCATCTATTCTGTCTGTTGAAACAAAACAAAAAAAAACATGAACATTCTGTGAGTAGAAAATGCATCAGCAAAGTTACCTGGCATTGTCGCTTACCATAAATTACTCACATGTACTGTACATGAAACTTTCATTTAAATGTTGGCCATGCAGGTAGATCTATAGCAATCATTATTTTAAATCAACTCATTGTTGCATTCTTGAAACAACTAGTGGGTTAAGTATTCAAATAATCAGTTGATGAACTGCAATCTTGACTGGTGATCTTCACTTGGTTTGACTGTAATTTTAAAATGTCAACAAAATAAAGTAAAGTGAAGTCAGGTATCAACAAAACCTTGGAGACTCAGAACTATTCTCAACCTGACTTACTCATGTATAATTTGCAGCACAGCATACAATGGAGAGAATTCAGGACCTTTGCTTAGTGTTTTTGTAAACTCCAAAATCTCAGGCCTTCTTAAACGTACTTTACTTCATTCAATCATATTGGATATACAAAAAATGCACAACATAACATCAAACTTACTTTGAACCTGCAGATCCATCTCTCTCATGTCTGTAAATCTGTCTCGCAGCTCCACAGGGAGTTGCTCTATCACTAATAAAATGAAAGGTCAACCTAAAATATCGTTCAATTGAGAATCTACACCCAAATACATGTGCAAGACTATTTTAGACACATTAAAACTGACCTGGTGTATACATTGTGTGCATATGGTACTATCCTGCATATAACATGTACATTAAAATGCAAATATACAACTTGTAACCAGACAATTCGTATATACAGGAAACACCTTGCAGCTAATTTAACATCCTGAAGGTATCTACGGTTTGCCTGATGAGTGTACAGTACCTCAGTCCATACCTCTTTGAGAGTTTATGTAAAAGACAACCTTTTTTAAGAGCATTGTATAGTACATGTATAAGCTATCAGTAAATTATGACCTCTGGGAGCTGTGAAAAAAGTAGATTTTTTGGGACTTTCACAGACTTGCTGGAAGTACTGTAGTTGCTTTTTAAGATAGTCAACATGTGAAAACTAGAATGGGTGAAAATGGAAAAACTGAAGAAGTAAAAAGCATTTCCAAGATTCTACTTTTGTCATACAGTAGGACAATAGAACATACCAAGTACAGTGTATACCACCCTTGCGTTAATTCTTCAAATTCAAATTTGTACCAAAATCCTCATCACAAAACAATTATTACAGGTTTTCAACATTTCCATCAATTATCCATGTTGATAAATAAACAATAGCCTCAATTTGGCACAAAAATATGCTGGCATATTTGTCCATGGACATTATCTGTTCCAAAAGGTGAACACCTTCCCGAGAGCATAGCTCGAGGAAAACTATGAGCTTCAAGGAACAGATAATGCCCAAGGACAAATATCCAAGCATAATGACACCCTAAATGGAGACTACTGTATTTGATGTCCTTCAAATCTTTTTCGCAACATGCACAGTTTTGAAAATTGGGGAATATTCTTGGATATTCCCCAGTTTCAGCTGGGGAATATTTGGTCACATGACGTGTTTAGTCCAATCGCATACAAGAGAAAATATTCACTGGATTACAAGTATGATAGCATGTGCTATTTAAAACTGTGCATTTGATTATGGAAATTCATGACATTTCAGAACTGGCTGCAAAAGAACAATGGCTTGGTAATTATTATTAAGAACTTTTCATTGAGGGGATTTCAGATGCAATATCTTTGTGGTATGTGAGAGAAAGCCAGGATAATGTACCATTGTGGGAAATAATTCTTAAAGACAAAAAACCGTTTTCGCATCTAAAGAATAAGAGAAAAAAAGTCAAGAATATTTCATGTATTGTCAAGATCAGTCATAACAGATCTATACTCTTAAAAAAATTACATACGTAGTGATAGCAAAGGTCCTGCGCGACCTTAAAACGTTCCGATTGCAGACGACCTACTGCGCATGCCTAAAGTCTGACTTTGTTTACCTCTTTCGCGTGTCAATCGCTTCTTAAATTACAATAAGTTTACCTTTACAGAACCTTTGGAATTTTAACAGTCGCCTTAAATCGATGCAACGAGGCCTCAAATCCAAATAAGTGGTCTTAACACAAAATTTAAAGTGATCAGAGCGAATAACTTGCGTCGAATACGGAATTTCAAACGCGACGATTTCTAACTTTGCAACCCTAAAAATACTCTCATTAACGAGAATACACGCAAGAAATACACTACAAATTAATTGAAATAATCTTACACTCGACATAGTCCTCCAAATAAAGCATCTTGCATCAGCAGGTATACAGTTTTTACTTTCTTTGTACCCTTTTTGTCAATTTCATCATGGCGTCCATTTCACGAACGCCGATTCTCTCTATCGCGCATGATCACGGCAGGGACCGCTGACCCCCCAGCAGATTTCGCAACCTCAAACAATTGCGCGCTCGTGGAAGCCCGCGACGAGACGATCGACGATGAGTTCGATTTTCAGAGTGATTTCCACGAGCTTTCAATGCGTGGCTTGTAGGAGGAGTGATTCATCTCTTCTGTTTTCTCGCACACTTAGTAAGCTCACTTCATCCCGAGCATTTGCAACAGAATCACAGGTAAGCAGCTTGCATGCCTAGGCTGGTAATGAATATAAACGTGACATCGCTCTATCTTTCTTTTTCTATTTGTTCAGATTTGTTTTATTAGTTTTGCTGGGTCAACTTTGTAGTTATATTTTCAAAGGCATCGACGCATTCAAGCTCTTTGAAACAAAACTGGTACGCGGTCTCCCAGGCCCATATCACGTGGCCTACTGACTTTTTTCTCTTTGGTGTATGCTCCACAAAAGAATGCAAGCTAAAATAATGGGCTAAGGTTAATGGGCACTGGGTAGGGTGGGAGGGGGGGGGAGTGGTCATGCAGGTAAAAAGCCATGGGTGCAGCAATTCCCTTGTAGGCATGCTATGGAGTCAATCATAGCATAGGTACCATACTTACTTGTCAATCACAAAAGTCACTTTCTTGTATTACCAGGAAAACCTAAAAAGGACATCACTGTATGACTTTCATTTGGAACTTGGAGGTAGAATGGTTCCTTTTTGTGGTTGGTCTATGCCTGTGCAATACAAAGATGGCGTACTGCCCTCACACTTGCACACTCGCCAGCAAGCCTCTCTGTTTGATGTATCACACATGTTGCAATTCAAGTTACATGGAAATGACAGGGTGAGATTCTTGGAGAGTTTAGTTGTTGCTGATATTGATGGACTTGTGGACAACACTGGAACACTATCTTTGTTTACGACGGAAAGTGGCGGCATTATTGATGACTTGATCATTAACAAGACTCCTGAACATTTGTATGTTGTTTCTAATGCAGGATGTGCAGATAAGGTTTTGAAGCATCTTCAGGTATGGTAAATTGATAGCGGAATATTCGTAGACTGTGTACACCCTTGGAACCAGAAAAAGTCCACTTTAAAAGAGGTTTCTGGCCAGTTATACTGATTGTACAGTCTGACCTCTCTATAGCCACCCTAGGGACAGATTTAACTGGCCATTTTAGAGAGGTGGTCATTGTTGGAAGGTTAAAATAAAATATCTTGACTGGGACAAAATATGTGGGTGCATGCTGCGGGGTCCCAGGAGGGGGCCATTAGTGGAGGTTTGACTCTAATGTTGTGTTTATACCAGGGATGTTACCGCGTGATCATGAGCAATTTGGAAGAGTGAGACAAGCCCCAATCAGGGAAGTGGGAATTCCCCGGTCGGGACTTGTCTCACTTTGCCAAATTTGGGATTTTTATGAGTATTCTTTAAATACCCTAAAATATCCAAAACTGGGAATCCGTTATTTTTTCCTGTGTCAAGATGATCAGTTTCAAACACATCCGGAATTAATTGAAAATGAAACTTACAAATTGGTACTGCCGGATGTTCTATGCATTAAAAAAAATCAAAATGACGAGGCAGCTTAGTTTGGGAAAAACTAAGACTGGGCGATGCACATACTGCTCAATCTAACTACTTTTATCAACAAGACTGTTCAGAAGACCTGTGAAATTTGACGAGAATGTTGCAAGACCCTTGGGTTTTGAAGGACCATTCACCACTCCTAGAAAACACTTCATCCCACCTCCTAAACAAAGAACACCTAGCAGTGAATTAGCTTTCTCTAAAATTCCATTAATCCACCCCAATTGATCATGGACCTGGGATAAATGGTGACTGATTTCCAAAAAAACAAGTGCCTCCTAGAGGTGTCCAGGGCCATCATGATGCTCCCTCAGGAAATGTTCTTGATTTTTTATTCCGACCTTAAGTCCCCTTTAGGAGTTTCTGAATAGTTTCAAAGAATCCAACCAATTTCTGTAAAGTGATGGAGACCAGTATGGATCTGAAGCTACATCCCCTAAGCCCCATCCTCTGACAACCGACCTTACCCTAAAAAAGATTGTATTTTTGTGGTGGATCTGGGGGAGGCCCTCCCCTATCCCCATTAGGGTAAAAAAGAAAAAAAATAGAGAAGGTAGAAAAGCTGGAAGGGCAAGCAAAGCAAAATGTCTCTTCCCTTACCTTAGTAAAAGATCTGGATCCACCACTCCGCCACTGAAGATAATACAAATTTCGTACATGTAGTTACTCTTTTTAACAGGAAAGACTACAAGCTGTGAGTAATGATCTAGATGTCGCTCTAGAAGTTCTTGAGAACAAAGCCCTTGTTGCGTTACAAGGTAAAGAATACTGACAAGTTTCTCCCTAATTTTAGCCTCAAAGTTCACATGACTTGAGAAATTGTATTAAAGCTACTAGGAGATTTCAATGATTGTAACTTCCTTGTTCTTGTTTTTTTTACCTCAATCAAACAACTTTTAAAAAGGGAGGGTCAGTTCTTGTGGATTTTCTTTTGTTGTTTTCCATTTTTTTTTATGTCACTCCTCAATTGTTCCTTTCTCACAAGTTGTATGCATAGATCAATATTAATTGAAAGCTTTTTTCTATGACAACAGAGCTTCTTTATGATCTCAGCCAGCTATTATAGTCACCTACCTAATTGAAAACTCCGTAACTCTATATGTTGCCTTTTTGATGTTGTTGTCTTGTTGCATTGGGAGCTGGTGTTAATTCAAATTGGCTTTCAAGCAGCCATCATCTATTAATTGGTAGTAAGTACACATGTAAAACTGGGTGTTAGTAGCTTTGTTCCTGCAGTTTTAGAGTCTAATACCTTGAGATGCTCTTACAGGTCCTCAAGCTGCCAACGTTCTTCAGAGTGGTGTTCAAACTGACCTCAGTAAAATGTTTTTTATGCATGGTGGTGTAATGGATGTGTTTGGAATCAAAGACGTACAAGTTACTAGGTGTGGTTACACTGGAGAGGATGGCTTTGAGGTGAGAATGACTCTATGCTGTCATTTTTTGCCTTGTTTGCTAGCCCGTGAGAACTGGCTGTTCACTTGGAAAAAAAGTAGCTGGCTACCTGCTCACCTACTTAAAAGCCACTCACCAGTGGTGGATCTAGAGGAGGGGCCAGGGGGGCCGCCCCCCTTATTTTGGCTAAAAAAAGAAGAAATAACAGAAGGGAAAAAGGCCAGCATGGCAAGAAAATCAAGACACCCCCCTCCCCCCCCCCCCCCCCCATAAGCTCAAGGTCTGCCTTGGATCTGAAAATGCTCCATGCTGATAAAAATGATGTGGCATCATAGAGTGACATATACTGCCTTTGATTTAGTTGTTGGGAATTTGTGGACACCTGTAATGACTAATCAGAGTCACTTAATAGATGCATCCCTTTTAAACCGTGCTCAATATTTTAGGGATTTTTTTTTTAGTGAAAATCTCTGATATTCTACTGGAGAACTTGGAAATTTGTTACAGCATACTGGTTTATCATGCTATAATTTTTCCCTGGTTAGGGCAGAGAGATATAAAACAGTCAGTGACGACAGTCACAAAAAAAGGTTTAACTTGATGCAAGACATCTAGCCTTGCCTTTTCATCGAAACCTCACGCCATGCAAACACAAGCCAAAATAAACAAATGCAAAACAGCGCAATGGAGCCTCAAAGCAAAACAGCTCCTCTCATTAGATTTAATACAATATTCAATCAGTTGATGGAGTCACCCTGACCTAAGAAATTAGACGCTCCTTGCTTTTCAGCAGGGAATTCATTTTTTGTAGGTACATAGTATGATGTCGGCAGCTCGGGTATTCTTCGGTAAATGTTCTTGTTGTTCATTCGTTTGTTTGTTCATGACTTACTATTTGTTTCGTTCATTTATTGGAGCATTAAGCCCCGGCCAAACGATCGCGACTTTGTTGGTCACAGCATGTTTCATGCGTTTGGCCACCCTGTTGCAATGTGTTGTGACGTTTTGCAATCTGTTGGGTCTTGTTGGCTCAAATTTGAAAAAGGTCAAATTTTTCATGCGACTTTTGTGGATGTTGCATGATGTTGTAGTTTGCGCACCAATTTTGCGCCTGGGCATGCGCACCGATTCCATTTTCAATACCCGACATGTAGCAACACGTCGCAACAGGGTGGCCAAACGCGCGCAACAATGTTGGGATATTTGGTTTTATCAACTGGGTTGATAATGTGAATTGGCCACCGTAAAGAGATTCGGAAGCTGACGTTTTGAGCGTTAGCTCCTCGTCGAGCGAATTCGCTCTGACGAAAGGCTAACGCTTACATGTGTATCCCCATTATTCAATGTTGGGATATGTTGTGCTGAAATGTTGCGATCGTTTGACCGGAGCTTTAGAATATTTTTTCTTTTCTCTGTGTTTTCGTTCGTGTTTGTGCGCGTGCGTGTGCGTGAGTGCGTGTTTGCATGAGAAGATTTGGTCATGAGTGCGTGTGTGCGTTTCTTTGTTTCTTTTTCCGTTCAATGTCCCTCAATGCATTTACGTTTTTTTTCTCCCCACCACCTGCTGATCTGCTCTGCAAAAGTACGCATGCATACACTGTACAAGTAACGAACATCTAATCACAGTAATTTTAAAACAAACTCTCTCTTTGTATTTGTATCCAGTTGTCCGTAGATAAAAACAGAGCTGTTGATTTGGCCAGAGCCTTGCTAGAAAGCAAAGAAGCCGAGGTAAAACCAGCAGGACTGGGACCAAGGGACAGTTTGCGACTTGAGGCAGGGCTTTGTCTCTATGGAAACGACATTGATGAAAGTACCACCCCAGTTGAGGCAGTTCTTGTGTGGACTATAGGTGAGTACATTTGTTTTAAAATGATCAGTGAAAGTATGGATTGTTCACAGGACTCCCTCTATTTTCTCTTTCTCTCTCTGGCGGAAAACTTGACCTGATAGCAGGTGGAGACCGAAAAAAATAGAGATCACTATTCTACGTTTGGCTTTTTTTTTTCAAACCCTACAAAAAGCATATTACATAGTTTCTTAGTGAACTTTTCGTTGTTAAAGGAAAGAGGCGACGTGCCCAAGCAGATTTTCCTGGAGCTGAAATAATCTTGAGACAGATCAAAGAGAAAGCTAAAAGGAAAAGAGTGGGCCTGGTATCCAAAGGACCCCCTGCAAGAGGTAATGAATCCTCATTACGGATGTTCACACATTTCTTTTTATGTGCTGTTTTTGTTCTGAGAATTTAGTGCAGGTCAAGGCAATCTCCTCTGATTATTAAGATTTATCCAGTTTCTCGTTATCCGTTTGTAGACAGTGGTCAGCATGTTTACATTTTATATTAGGAGAAAGCGCATATTTCAGTTAAAGACTAATGGTAGCTCAAATTCTAAAAATTACTTTCCTAAACGGATTAAATGAGGGCTAGTTTGTGAGGCCACTAGCGACATGACGACATAATGGCATAACGGCATGATCGCGTATTCTAGCAATGTGAACATAGACCGGCATAAAGACATTCAAGAAAAAAAATACCTTTTTTTTTTCTTTCTGCCATGATGTTCACATGGTAATGTTGCTCTCGCGTCGATATGTCAAGATGTTTACACCGCAAACCATAGTTAATACTATGCGCAAACATAGCGACATAACGTCTTTCTTGTGTCGTTATGTTATAATGTCGTTGTAGGGTTAAGTAAGCGGGTTTCTCTGTTGCTTTGTTTTTGTTTTTCTTAGTCTTCTTTTCCGAGCAACTGAGATGTGTTACTGAAGTGTTTGTGCTGTGACACTTGAAACCCGTTAACGCTGCTACTTAGCTTGTTTGCCTTCTTAATTATTATTTTTTTCCTTACCATTTTAAAACTTTCTTTCTTTGTAGGTGGAACAACTATTCTGGATTCCGATGGGAATATAATAGGTAAGTATTAGTAACATTAATCAGTATCACTTTTAACAGAAGTTCTATTCTCTTCCATTTCGATCAGCCTAATAATTAAAAAACAGTTCTATTGTTAGTGAAAGAAACATAATGCAAGAATCGGCCGTCTGCAATCGAGTTTATTCACAAGAATCTGAGACATGCTGAATACGCGTAAGAGGTAACAAGCCAGAGAATATACGTGAAATGTTAGTTACTTTTTTGCCTTTACCTGGCCATTCAGGAGCCCTGGGACTTGATCTTCCGTTAATTCTGCACTATTACACCACAATATGACTACCACAGTTTGGCAACCTCTGCGGACTGTAGGACACAATATTGTATCGGTGTTCACTCTTCCTGGATTTCTAGGTCACGTGACAAGTGGATGCCCGTCACCCAGTCTCAAACAGAACATTGCAATGGCTTACGTGACGTCAGAGTTCGCCAAGCCTGGAACATCTCTGCAGTTAGAGGTTTACAAGAAAAAGATCGAGGCTCGAGTTGTTAAGATGCCTTTTTTGCCAACAAACTATTACTTTGGAAAGTGAATTTCAACGTGAAAGTCAAAAGACAGTCGAAACAAGCCTAGATGACTGTATGGGAGAATCT
>CM042756.1:9700876-9762670 GCA_022496165.2 Catalaphyllia jardinei
CGAATCCCTCGAACATTAAGGGAAGCTAATTTGAAATGTACATATTCCTTTTTGAATACGACATAAAAGTGAAAATATTCGAGAGCATACGAATATCTAGCACCACAAACTGTACATATAATAACTGAGGACCCAAGAGGGTTTTACACGCACACACGCTTAAAATTATCTCAAAACATGTGATAAACAAAAGAGGACAATACTTAAAAAACATATTAATGTTGTGTGAAGTATATATGAAATAATTCATATTTGAACTGCGGTTGTAGATGCAAGTGAAGAAGTTAATTTTCCAATTTAAGCAATTGCTTAAATTGGAAAATTAACTGCGATGATCATTCTTCACTTGCATTCTTCACTTGCATACACAAAAGGAATAAATGACATCTATCTACAAAAAGGCTGTCTTACGAGAATGGAACTCTTGACTAAATCTCTACATGCACTCCCGTATAAACAAAAAACAATAAGAGAAATAAGTTTGTCGAATAAATAAAAATACTGGTAATGTCCAAAGAAGTAGTCAGTCTACCTAGGCACGAAATGTCCGTTAATAAATAATTTGTCGGGTTCGGATTTCAGGAAAATGGCTGTTTTCCCTTCCTTTCTTGCCTTCTTCATTCTAGGCCACTGTTGTTTCCTTCTTTCGCTTATTTCCTTTGGGTAATCTGCATACACCTTCACATTGGTTTCTTCTTGCATCTCACGCGCCCTTCGAAACACCATCTCCCGTCCAGGAAATCTCAAGAGCCGGACAATACGTTCGTTTGGGTTTGATTGATTTTCTTTCTTTTCGGTGAGTTCGATTTCGTTCGATTGTCGAATATTCGATCGAACTCAATCCATGAATTGAGTTCCATTGAGTTCGATTGGGTTCGATTAAAATTTAGTTCGATTGGGTTCGATTTACTATGCCGGGCGTATGATAATGTTTACGGCTCCCCGAAGGAGCTTGGTATACTTCTGAGGATTGTTGCAGCGAACAACTATTTTCTTCGCAGGGGCACATTTAAGAATTATCAAAGTCGATTAATATACAAATTTCCACAGGAACAGCATTTTCTTTTGAAAGAATACGCGCAATAGCCCTTTTCACTGTTACCTTTGCTCATTTGCATTACAATAAAATCTAGCGTGTATGCGAGGCAATTTTGGGGTTTTTTGTAGCCTGCGTGCTGGCGGGATTTCGTACGCGAGTGCTTTTGTTTTGGTAGCAAAGCCGTGAACGTCAGTGGCGAAGCTGTGAGAGGATTGGTGAAGAGTCTAGTTATATAGCGGCTCCACCGCCGCTCTCCCGTTCACGCATCCCGCCAGCTACGCAGGCTAGCTTTTTTGCGGTTTTAGCCCGAAATTACCTCGCATCCACGTTGGATTACATTGTAATGCAAATGAGAAAAATCAACCGTGAAACGGGCTATTGCGTGCAGTCAATGAAAAGAGAGGAATTACTGTACCTACTGTTCCTACGTTCCTTCTATTCCACTGTTACTCTGTTCCCATTGTCCCCTGACTCTTTCTATTGTTCCAAAAGTTCCTATTGTATCAACACTTTTTCAAGCTTTGCCACTGTTCCGACTATTTCTACTGTTCCTACTATTAGTGATGCGTCCTGCAAGTCGAACACACTAACTCTGGTTCTTTCGTATTTCTACCTTGAGAAAATTGTTCCGGTTTACTGAAGTTTGTTAGTTTCCTCGATCTTGTTCTGTTAGTATGCGATTATACAACTCATTCCAAAATGGCCACAATTTTAGTATATTATTTTGTTTACTTGCAAATTAGCCCTTGTTGCCTCATTTAAGGGAAATCTTCTTTTGAATTTTGAGTTTAAGAACGAGGCAACAGGGGTTAATTGGCAAGGAAACAAAAGAATACTAAAAGGGCGGCCATTTTGGAATAAGGTGTATTCCTATGTCAACTAAGTCTTTCCAGCTCTCGTTCTGGTTTTTAACAATGTCTCATAGCAGCAGACCACAGTATTAATGCCCCAGTTTGGACAGGAAATGTTATTTGATAGCGATTTTTAACTGAATGATCATACGTTTTCTTGAATGTGCAGATGGAGCGCTGCGTTCTTTTAGTCTTCAGACTGCTATTCATTTACGTCACCTTCTCCTATGCTGAGAAAACCACAGAGAGGAAAATCTCATTTCAGTACCTGGAGTCACAACCAGATGTATGTATGTGCGCCATAAAAGCAAAATCACTTCACCGCTTATCTTAATAAAACACATATCCATTCATTATATCTCTCATTTAGTACGAGCGATGCGATCGGACGACCGCATAGCGGGGGTCCGATTTGTCTACCACAAGTATGATTACAGACCGAATTGGACCACACGAAGTCTTATTAACAATTAATCATAAAAATCACAATTTCCGAGTAAAAAAGAATAAACAAGTTGTGAAAGAAAAGGAAAAATTGCATTAAAATGTTGAAAAACGAGGCGTAATCATTCGAAGGCCACTGCCTCTCCTACCGGCTTATAGGCGTCAAAACACAAAAGCAAGCGCGCGCGCATGCGCGTAAGTACAACTTTGAACGTGATTGGTTGATTTAAACTGCAACTTTGAATGTGATTGGCCTATTGAACTGTCCACTAATAAACTGTTCGATAACAAACTGTCTGATAGCAACTTGGCAAGTGAATTAGGGAAAAATAGGCCTTTTTAATCAATCACAATCGAGGAAATTGTAATTTTTATGATGAATAATTAATCAATTTAGCGAGTCGTAATCTTTTGTACGATTCGTAAAAAATGTCATTGTTAGAGAAAACCAGTACAGTATCAAAAGATCGAGGTCTGCCATGCGCCTTCATCTTTTCACAGTATGAAAGCTATCCGAACATTAAAAACCTTGACATTTACCGAGGCTGACCTGCGTTTTTCTTCGAGATATCACCACATCATGATATTGGTCTCTAAAGCGGTCTAAAAGGCTGCGATTTCAGGCACCTCTAGGTGAGCCTAAGAACCTGTTTACAAAGAGGGAGGTTTACCCTAGCGGGGAGGAAAAGAGATAGTTCGAGTTTACAAGTAAGATTTCATAGGTAGGGTAACCCTACAACCCGGAACAACTTAAGGCGCGGTTACACTACCTGAAGTGTTTACAAGGAAAAAAAGGTTAACCCGCCTGCCAGGGTAACCCTAGCACGTAGATAGGGTAATCCGCCTACCCGTGTAACCCTAGCTGCCTTGTAAACACGACAGATTGACTGTTCTATTGTTTTCCGATAAAAGAAGACAGATCAAGTTTGCGTGTGCGCTACATCGTGACAGTGTCCCTTTTTACCTCAAATATATCTCAGTCAACTAAAAGAGAACAAATATTATCGCACGAGAATGAGAGTTTCTGTTATTTGTACGCAGTATATTCTTCAGCAGAGTTGCTCGAAATTCGTCGTCCATTTTAGACCGCATGAGGGGCCAAGATCATCATGCGTTGATATCTCGAAGAAAAGCGAATGCCAACCTCGGCAACGACATTGTTGTTAATTGTTTTGAATAGCTTTTATCCTGTGAAAAGATAAAAAGTAAAGTGCTAACTTCAATCTTTTGGTACTGCCCGATTTCCTCTAACAATGACACTTTAAGCTGTTTTTGCTGCCAGGGGAGGGAAAGGAAGGGGATACTCCCTTATCTGGGCCATAGAGATATGTGCGGCCCCAAAGAGTATGGTTTTCAGCTGTTTTGGTCGTAAATAGGTTATCAATTTAAGCTGATTATGGCCATTAATGTCATAAATAGGGTATATGGTTTTTGCAGTCTAGCCTTGATTTGGGTAAGTTTTAAGAGGAATCAACTTTTTTTCATCATTATCGAAAAGAAATCAACAAAAGCCCCTCACAAATTGTGTGTACGATAATTTAACATTGGTCTGAACTAAGGAACTTATTATAATGCTGGTCAGTCAGTTCATGAATAGGGGTTTCAGATTTTTGGTCAGGTCATAAATAGGGTAGGACGTCTAGCAGATAGGGTAAGAGTTTTGGGTAGCGAGCCGCACCGGTCCCCAACCGGCCTTTATTCTGGCAAAACCTCTCCGGGTTTTGCTGCCAAAATGTCTCGTGATTTAGCGCCAGTGTTCTTCTTGTTCCAGTTATAACAAGTAAAAGTTTATAACTTTCTTTCTTTCGGTTGTGCAAGTACAGTGGCGTGACACAAAATTAAGAATATCTCCGCCAATAATGAAGCGCAATGCTATTGAAACTTGGCAGGAATTTTGCACCCTACAAAATATACCAGATGGTTCACATGTTGCTATGGCAACATGCTCGGTTCCAGTCCCTTCCTATTCAAAATCAAATATTATCATTTGTAGCCGCACGGGGCATAAAATGCAACTAAAAATGTTAAAGAGGCGACCCAATAAAGGCGGGACTGGCATACGTCTCAATTCAGACCAGGTATTTTGCCCTGTTAAGTCGCAAATGGTGGTATTCAATTTTGAAGAGACAGGAGACTGGAACCGAGCATGTTACCATAGCAACATCAAAATGTGTACCATCTGGTATATTTCGTAAGGTGCGACATCCCTACCAAGTTCCAACAGCATTGCATCATTATTGGCGGAGATATTCTTACTTTTGTGTCACACCACTGTACTTGCACAATCGGTGACGTCGTCAGTGACCAAATTTGCATAATAGGAAAACTTGAATATCTCTGGAACAAAAAACGATATCACAAAACGAAAAACGCCATTGTACTCTACTTGGAAAAGCCTTTTAAATGAATGTAATTTTTTTAAAATAAATAGGTCAACGGGGTTTTTAGAGAGGACAATATTGGCGTTTGAATTTTGAATTATTTTCAGATAGAGCATATTACAATATGCCCAGATGGCCATCTATGCCCAGACTTCTTAATATGTTGCCAACTTCATATCGCATGGTATTGTTGCCCGTCTTTGCAACAGGTAGAAACAGAGATCAAGAGAAATGGTTTCGTCGGAATCTCCGGCAACGTTTTTTCCCCTGATGGAGAACATCAGTGTCCGGATGGAACAAGGACTTGTGAGCTACCTTCTGGAATAGATGGCTGCTGTCCCATTCAAATTCCAAGGTGGATAAAGACAATGGACAACATCCCTCCCCCCCAACCCATTTTCGTTAGAGGGTATGTAAAGTTTGGCTAATTTTTTTTTATTTTTTTGCTGTTGTTCAAGGCTTTCTTGTTATAAAAAGCTATACCGCAGAATTCTGAAAGTAACGGCTGCCGTTACTTTCGAATTTTTCGGGCTAAAGGGGCCGCTACTTTCGGGTAACCGTTACTTTCGGGTAACAGTTATTTTCGGACACCGGGAAAAACGTTTGCAACTGGAAACGGTCTCAAACAAAGAGGACACGTATTATGAAATTTAAAAGTCATTCCATTTAGGCATATTCCTACAATGTAACGTAACCAGGTAAACAAGCAGTAAACAAAACAGATTACCTTAAGCGGTACGCTATACATACACGATTACTAAAATTGTTCAGTACATTTTGATTCTTCACTGAGAAATTAATCTCAATAAAGCATTGCAGCGTTCATAAGTTTCACTCACACAAACGATTTTTCAAACGTTCTTCAGTCAAGCATGTGCATGTGCTCCAAGATAATCTGAGAAATTTTACAAGTTCTAATTTTTAATCTGTATAAATTGAAAGATAATCACTATTTCGTGTCAGACGTTGGTGCTTTTCTTGTTTGAGTTGCTTTTCATGAAAGTGATATTATCATTCTATGCAGTTTTTGCTTCCCTTCCATTGGCCGACAGTCCACCACGTGACCTGCAAATAATTGCCTACAAATAATGGTCTGCTCATGCGTAGTACCGTCTAAACGTGGTTTGCTACAAATAATATTCTGCTCATGCGTAATCGGAACCACTTTCTCGCGAGAAAAATGGCAGATCGTTTCCCTGAGCTGCCAGGAAGTGATTAAATTATTGAACTCGGCTATTGCAAAATATCGTGATTTGTCAGTGTCTCGCCGAACCGTTATTTTCCTTAGCCTCCGGCTTCGGCAAATAATTGATCAGCTCGCCACTGACAAATTACGAAATTTGCTCAACCTCGTCCAATAACTGTTAAATATGTCACGGTACTTCTTAAGATTACTTTGTAAGCCGACGGAAAGTAATGCTTGAAGTGAACATTAAATACAGCAGTCACAACAGCGTTTTGTTGCCGTTATGTGGTAACTTTTTAAAATGCCGTTACTTTTCGGGGGGGGGAGAGATCGTTACTTTCGGGAGGACCGTTACTTTCGAAGGGATCGTTACTTTCGGGGGAACCGTTACTTTCGGGGAGACCGTTACTTTCGTGGACATGAATAGGAGGGCAAAAAAGTAACGTTACTTTCGGGGGAGGGGGGGCGTTCCTTTCGGAATTCTACGGTGATATAGATAGGACCCTGTGCACGCTCTGATTGGTCATAGCACCCATCTTTTATTTAAGAAACAGAAAACATGTGCTGTGGAAGCCCTCGCCTACGGCTCGTGTTCCCACAGATCCACAGTATTTCTCGTTCTCCCAAACTTCCACTAGCTCGTGTTTCAATAACTCGATAGCAACACGGAGAACATGTTTTCTATTTCTTATAGAAAACACCAAGACAAAAAAGAGGGAAACGACTTGTTTTCTTTTAGATTATCAAAATGTAAATTCTCTTTGCTCGTAACATTATTGCGTCAAAAGCTGGAGTTAGTTCTGTATCTTCATCGAGTTATAGAAACACGATTTTTAACCAATCAGCGAGGTTTTTTCTTGGGCCGGACTGTTTTCTGATCATAGAGTATAAAACATAGAAAAGCTAGGCATGTTTTATTGTTTTGCGCGTGTAAAAACTTTATCTTAAAGCAGATGAAGAAGCCTAAGCCGTGTATTACACCGCGATAAAACACTCTGAATATTTAAGAACACTCGAGAAATGCGACTCGTGTTTTCAAATGCCCATCGTGTTTTACCATAGACGGTAATACACGGCTTAGGCTTCTTTAGTTTTTAAACATAACGAGGCAAAAAGGAAATAATTTTTGAGAATAAATTACTTTTGCCTAGTTTTGGCCTTGGAAGGAAGCCAGTCATATAATCTTTGTTATTGTTGTTGTTTTCTTTGCTGTTGCTTTTGTTTGCTTCATGTTCAGTTTTCTCATCCTTTCCAGACGCCGACTCTGAAACAGAGGACAAAAGACCGTGACAAGACTTCAATTTAGAAACAATAGCGAAAAACAAAATTTTAAATGGGAAAAGTTCCCGACGAGTTATTATTTTATTTTTTTTATTTTGTTAATCTCAATAATAACATTGACAAACAAATGTCCAACATTTTTTTTAAACTGAATTAATTGCAATGTTTTTTAATAGGCTTTGAACAATTTCTGAGGATAATAAATTTGATATAATTTAGCTGAAGTAAAAATACATTGTTAATATTCCGCGACGACAGTAGTCATGCACCTCTTCGGAACCTCTAATTTTATTTGTTCCCGGAGTCATCCACCTCTATTGTTTTCAGGACTAGGGCCATTGTTTCTGTTGTTTATTCTATTGTTTTCTCGGCCAATCCTGTTAGACCTTACGAGAGGTGCGTGGCGCCTCCGCGACGAAGCCGCACGTTAAAATCATAGCATATTTCAAATCTATATTCTTGTATTTTTCACTGGATTCTGCGGTAATCGAACTGGCTGCAGCGACATCTCGATTTAAATCTTAATTGTTTTTGGGCGTGAACTAGTTTTGCACACGCTGTCGCTGCTAATTGTTATAAATGATACATATATGATATTTATCGGGCGGGAGGTCCGTATGGGAAAAAACTGCGCCCGAGGTCTTGAGTACGGCCTCGGGCCGTACTCAAGACCAAGGGCACAGTTTTTTTCCCATACGGACCGACCTAGCCCGGTAAATAGCATGTTTATTTTTTTCCTGCAGTAAATTGGTTTTACAGAGTACTAATGGTTTGTTTACGCAACTCTTGTCATTGAATTGGCCTGCGCGCCGTCTACTAACAATTTGTAAAAAATAGTGGCAACGAGCGAATAATTCAGATAGTAGGCAAAGAAAGATGTATTAAAGAATATATAGTTTACGAACTACTTTATGTTAGTTGCATTTGTTTAACCAGTTAAGTTTTCCAAAATAGTTTTTTCCGGTGTGAAATTTCGTGCGAAGTTTGAAGTTTTACTACAAAAATAATAAACAATGTCTGTCAGTCGTCACTTTTAAAATCACTTGATATCAGACTTTTCTACCGTAAATTGAATAGCAGAAAGCGAGGAAATTCGTTAAGTGTATCCTACAGAAATTCTCCTAAATACAGCAACGATCAGAAACGTAATTTTGGCTGAAATTAGGGAGTTTAAGCAAATCGCTATGGTTGGCGCTGATACGGCCACATACGAAAATGGATGTCAAATCAAGCCGAAGTTTTGAAAGACATACCAGCAGAAGATTGTGCATCAACAATTGATTTAGAAGAGAACAAGCTATCAACTACCAAGACTTTAGGTGTGCTGTGGACTGCAGACCAAGACACATTCTCGTTGACACCAGAAATAGAGCTCACTGGTCATCGCGAAAGGTAAAGAGCGCAGTCGTGTGCAGTGAACAAATGTGTTATTGAGCAGGACAACTATCTCGTTAATAAACCGAAATCTTTAATTTGTTTATCTGTGTTGTTAATTCAACAAGAAAGTACTGAATAATAACCACCATCTACAGTGTAAATCGACAATACTTGATTAACCAGATCACGTGACTTACCAGTTAACTCAGAGACGTCAGAATATCGGTTTCGTTCTCGATATCGAAGAAGAAGTCAGCATCGTACTCGGTATCATATCGATTTGAAACAACAGAATCGGCCCATCCAATTCCACCAGCGACACAAAACTTAAATCAATCACGATTTCATCACGTGCGTTTTCCCGCGCCTGGCATGGGTCACGTGCTTCAGTCTTGACCAGAAATAGAGCTCACCAAGCGAAAAGTATTAAAGAAGACCGCTACCGTCTACGACCCTCTTAGTTTCCTAGCACCATACGTTGTCAGAGCTAAGATCCTTATTCAGCAGGCCTGGGTCGGAGCGGCTGGTTGGGATGTTCCTCTTCCAGTTCATCATCAGGAAAATGACAATTTAGTTTCGGTTTGCGTTTAATTATTTCGTTTGAATTGTTATATTGTTCCTTTCGTTAAAGTTAGAATTTCAACATTAAGGAAATGATTGTAATTCTGGAGGGGGAAATGTTACAGAGAAGAAAAGAACAATAGTGCGTTACCATTTCGTATGTTGCGTGACTTCCGGTTGACGTAATCTTAACTGTAATATAAGATGATTTTTGTAATATAATAAATCAGTACATTGAAATCAATTTGGCGTACGTCTTTTTTCGGACTTCGATCCCGAAAAATTTATAGGAAAATCGCGATTAAGAAACATCGGACTTATCGGAAACAACAACCCCGTGTGAACTCAATGGTAAGTAGACAACTCAACTCAACTTATAACAGACCAGCCAGCTCTCACGGTTCTGCCGTGAGTCTCACGATTTTTTGTCATTTCTCACGGTCTCACGGCAAGGCTTCCAATCTCACGATTTTTTGAGAAAAATCTTTCTGAAATGAAATAAATTAAGTTGTTGAATATTTATGAGGAATGCTAGTGCCATATAGTGATAAATTAAGAAAAACACTGTATTTACCACTATTTTCTGCCGAGCTATGATTTTTGCTTGTGTTCAATAACTTATCGTTTTTCTCCGCGTCTGTCCGCAATTTTGAAAGGGGAGTAGGCCCTGGGAATGAGGTTGGTTTCTAGTTCCCTCGATGGAAAAGGGGATTTGGAAATTTCGAAATTTCAAAATTTTCGTATGTCGAATGGAACGGTATTTTCCACCAGGCCGATCTGGTTCTATTCCAGCTTGAGCACATTTCTTACCAAGAATTACTTGACAAAATGCTGAATGATCGTGATGAAGTGGCTGTCTTAAGTGCCGTAAGCTGCTTCATGTGGAGAAGTTTAACTAAGGCATTAGACCAATCTGTAGGGATCGTATTGGTTTCATATGATTGCTGCAAGATAAAAGACAGCCAGGGAGATATTGATTGAGAGGTTTCCTTTAACACCTTTGCAGGGATTTCATCTGGGCCACATGCCTTTTTAGGATTTAGTTGACTGAGCTGTTTATAGACACTGTCTGCTGAAATCTTAAAATCTGGAATCGATGGAAAAGATGATGTACCAATATCAGGAGTCGGTGACTGTTCTCAAGTAAAAACAGAATGGAAATAGGAATTGAGAGACTCAGCTTCGTCCTTGTCGTTTACAGATATTGATAAATTATCATTCTTTAAGGGAGGAATGCCAATATTCTCTGATTTGCAACTCCTCACATAGGACCAGAACTTCTTTGGGTTTTCTGTTAGGCTACTGCCAATAAGATCATATAGGTAAGCATTGTGAGATTCTTTAACCAATTTAGAGACCAAATTTCGCTGACGCTTGAAAACTTCCCAGTGCTGATGATTTTTGGAGTGAATGGCTTTTTATACAGTCGATCTTTTTTACGCATCTCTCTTTTAATACTTACATTTATCCAAGTAAGTTTGTATTTTGGTCTAGATGTTTTATGTGGAATAAATTGGAACATTCCAGTTGTCAATGAAGTTTTACACATATTCCAGTTTTCTTCAATTGACCTTCCTTCTGGCTCGGATGCAAAAAAATGCAGATGATGACTCCGGCATAAATTTTTTCAGTTCAGGAAGGGTGGCTTTATTATAGAGATACACCTTATGGGGAGGCTTAACTGATCTAGTAGGCTTCAGGTTGACCTCAAAGATGACAGCGGTATGATCACTAAGACCAGTTTCATTTGACGGCTCACCAATAGCATTTGGATAAGTAGCAAATAAAAGATCTAAAATCTTCCCAGATGTTGGTCTGGTACAAGCTTTGACATGCTGTGTGAGAGAGTAATCATCATGCAGCAATTTGAAGGAGCTTCTGATGTTGGGCAGCCGTATTTGGATTTGTTGGAACTGGAACAGCTGAATTCCAGTCAATATCTCCAAGATTAAAATCACCTCCTATTATGATATTTGGATGATTTTGCACTTAAGCCGCGAAAGACGCGTCTTATAGATTCACTAAGAGAATCGAGAGAATCTGAAGGTGAATTTGGTGGTCTGTAATAAGAAGACAAGTATAAGGTCTTGCAATTAGCTAACTTAAGAGAGGTCCAGGTAATTTCACAGTTTTCTACAGCAAAATCAGGTTCCTCAACACAGACCAAATCTGATTTAATAGCTAGTATAGATAATAGCTAGTATAGTTTTTTTACTGCCTTAGGAGTATACCTATTAAAGAGAGGAACTTACGCGCCCCTTACGAACTTTTCTCGCGGGAGAGTATGCAAACCGGGCGATGTGACCCACAGCAAATTCGGAACGACCAGTCCACAATTTTCCAGGAAATGAAATCCTAACGTTTTTGTTTCGATCAAGAACAGGCTAGAACTATGGCAGATCATTTTGCATCTAGTGTGGTGTCGACTCGAAAGACTCGCCGCCATCTTGTAGTTCAGTTTCACGACTAAAGAAACTGGGGCCGATTCATACCGGGTGGAAATGCCAAATGGAACAGGAATTTCCAAATTTCCAGAAAAGTGGACAACTTCGAGAGGTGAACCGAAATTTTCGAAACGAGTTTCCGGAAAGTCTCTGTTCCATTCGATTTTGAACCAGAATTTCTGGAAAATTTGGTCGAATGGAACGCGCTCATAGAATCTCACTATTATTTGTAGAATCTCCAGATATTTTTTTCATGGGTCTCCAGATTTTCCCAGGTTGTTCTTAATACAAATAACTGTTACATTTGGTGACTTATACTTATGTTAAAATTAAGCAAGCAAAGGAAATCAAGATTGTGAATAGTATAATTTTATCTTTGGAATATTTGTTGTGGTTCAAATTTTTTTTAAAACCAGTTTGATTTTTATTACCCCTTGTTTCTAGTGAGGACGAAACATGACCTAGGCTATTGTGTAGGCCATGGCTTACCAGTGATTTTGTACGCAAACTGATAAGATATATTAAAATAAAAATGATAAGTACATTTAATCGGTATGGTCTTAAAAGAAAAGGATCAGGAATCCTTCCCTTTGAGTCAGGAAGTTGACGACTGTTGTATTCCGTCAATAACTAATCGCATTTAAGTCAACTATCACTGAACGAATCGAATCTCATGGAGCTCACAAAACAGCTTTTGTGCTCCACGTGTAATCTCCCGTTCCGCTCCCGTGCAATTACGTATAAGGCCACGTGACCGACACAACAACGACAGTTTTGGGATTGGTGCTCAAACCGTAGACGCTGTATCACTTTCCCTTCAAGATGCTGCGAGCAATGTTTCATCAAGGAATGAATCTATTGAAAGCACAGTTGCTGCGGTTAAAAAGCACTACAACATGAAAGAGTGGGAGGTGCGGTGGCCTCATGGCTAGTGCGCTGGACTCCGGAGCGAGCCCTCCGGTTTCGAGCCCTGGCCCGAGACATTGTGTTGTGTTCTTGGGCAAGACACTTAACTCTCACGGTGCCTCTCTCCGCCCAGGTGTATAAATGGGTACCAGCGAATTTAATGCTGGGAGTAACCCTAAGATGGACTAGCATCCCATCCAGGGGGAGTACAAATACTCTCAATCGCTTCATGCCACAGAAACCGGGACAAGCTCCGGCCTGGACCACTTGGCTCGAATGCAGACTTTACCTTTTTTACAACATGAAAGAAGCAGCAGCAACAAATGGTCCCGAAGAAACTGTATCAAAGAAAACACAGATCTCGTTAGAACTCCTCGAACAAGGTATGGCACGACTGCAAAATATCTTGAAGAGCATAAATGAGGATTATCTTGGTGACGTTGACCTCCGTTCGTTACTGACCACTATAACTGAAAACCTTCATGCAGTCTCCCACTTCAGAAACGAGACTTTCACAGCTTTACAGTGTGCTCGAGACTTTGGCACAATTGCAAAAGAATCATTAAAAAGAACGACAAAGTGGAGCGCCAAGTACCTTACACATGACAAATCGCTCCCACATCTAGTATGGAGATGGCAAATGTTGAAGTGATGAAGCGTCCAACAGCTAATAATAATAATAATAATAATAATAATAATAATAATGAAAAACTAACTTTATTCAACTGTTCTATAATAATAATTATGCACTGTAAATTAAAAAGTCAAAATCAAGTAGTTCATACAAATTAATGAATAAAATGCATTATTTTAAAAATTTATAATAAGGTTCTTGGCCTCGTTTCATACAAACATGATAGTAATAATAATGATAAAAACTGACAAAATGTTAAGCATTTTATATATATATATAGCATAATAATAATAATAATAATAATAATAACTGATGTTTAAACAGGGTAACCCCTTCAGTCACAGGCCTGGTATCAACGGGGGCCCTGTATAACATTAAATAAAAGAGAGTGAATGTAAATTATAAATATACATATAACAATAAATATTATGTATAAGTACAAAATATTACGTATATCTCTAACTACTATAGAAAGAGAGGGCAAAAGTGTTTAAAAAATTTAAAAGATAACAGTGTTCGATTTAAAATGTTCTAAAATAGCTTAAGAATAAAAAGCGGAGATAACCGGAAAACGGTCCTTAGGTGGTGAAGTCTTAATGCACCATGAAAGTAAAAAGACTATCATGGATAGATCCTCCAATTGAAGTAGCGATGAAGGAGTTGGTTGACAAATAACGTCCTGTGAGGCAGAGAAAGTGTGAAATAACTAAAGACAAAGCCGGAGCTCTCCCACAAGCAGTGCATTACACTCAACCAACCTCGTTCCTTCAGGCTTTTCCATGGCTTGGGGAAAAGGCCCTGGGAACGAGGTTGACATTCAAACTCTTCATTCCAAAGTAATGTTCCACGACGACTCAACTGTTGAAGGTCGAGAAGGAATGGAACAAATTATGCCGCAAGTCACAGATGACGATGGGGACTCGCACGTACCCGGCTGATCACGTTTGGGGACGACAGCACGGTTGAAATAGCTGCTGTTGGTGAAGTGCCAGATCAAGAGGATGAATACGACACGACTCAGGCAGCGACATGGATGATGACGATTACGACTCCTACCCCCACACGACAACACTCACAAGGTCTAGAGTTTGCACCATCGGGCGTGGGCATATACACTACCTTGTGAATGACTCTGTGATCCGGAGTTAATTAAATGAAAACCCGAAAATAGCGCTACCTGGAACCCGGGAAGGCAAGTTCACATTCAAAGGCTGGCTTGCTCCTGCATATCGATACATGTGCTAAGAAACGACAGGTTTGGCTAGTGAGGACGCAACAGTCTATTTCCCGGTAGGTAAAAGGAGCATCATGCTGATTAATTAAACAAATTTTGAAATAAAAGATTGCAAAAGTGTAATAACCACACAGGAAAATTTTCATTGTCGAGCATAATGTACCCTTCTGCTGAGAAATAGTCTCCCATGATTTTCCATGATAGGAACATAAACAATGAACAAACACAAAATTGTAATCAAAATGACACAGTCTGTAAATTAATTGTATATATTATTCCATATCGAATGTCCACAGACGTTTGTCTTGATTAGTATCTTTCGCTTTTTTACGCCATTTCCGCTTACATTTGCATCAAAATTAATATAGTGTTACAGTAAATTTTTTTAGTGTTAGATGTTAAACAGCCTAAAATTTAACTGTTTGATGTTATAGAAGGAAAAATTTCAGTGTTTAGTGTTTTCGAGGCACCCCATCCAGACCCTCTCAATGGGGTTAACCGTTAGCCGTAAAAAAATGTTCACCGTAAAAAATCTAACCACAAAATAGGGTCTCGAGATCTTTTGTTGAGTCTGATGTGTTATGCGTTTATGTGTTCTGGTAGCGAGAATTACAATTGAAACCGGAAGTGTCGAAAGTGTCTGCATAATTTGTCGCATGGATGTCGTTGCGCGAGTTGACAGACGTTTTCACAGCTCTACTATTTTACGATGGGACTCAGTGGAAAAAGCTGCAGCTTCGTTGAAGTGCACGGCGTTTACAGTGTTTCAGATACACTTTTCACAACGGATGCTGCTGCAGTGAAAATCAGGCTGATGACGGGTTTGTCAGGAACAACAGACCTTTTAGAACACCTTGGCATTCTTTATTACACCTTTGGTATTACTTGCAAAGACCCTACTTCTCAGTCAATTACACCCGAGCAGGTTATTCAGAATCTGAACACGGTAGATGAGTACATCACACATCGAGCATCGAGCTTTTACTGAATGGTGTGAAGAGCCTTATGAGCAAGGTCACAAATGGTAATCTAAACTGCAAAGATACTATTGACTGGAAAACAATACTAACCACAATAGGAGAGAATTTACACGCGGTTTCGCATTTTAAACACGAGACATTTGATGCCCTTCAATAAGCCATAGACTTCCGCGCAATAACGAAGGAATCGTTGAAACGAATAATCCCATAATACAGCGGCTCATACCCAGGCCCTCACGGTATAAAATCTGGCAATGTCGGTGCCCATCAAAATCCTTGGTACCCATGTAGATGGGCACCAACATGGCGGCCGGAAATCAGCAAAAACATCTGTCACCGAGTTTTGTTGCAAAAGCGTAAATTTATTTCTCGAGGAACTCAAACATTAAAATAATACTTTTTCTGATACATGAACTGTTCAGGTAGCCAAATTCCCCGAAATAAGTCACCTTTTTAACCAAAAGCTTAGAAATTCAAGCGTGGTCTATCACAAAACCAACAACCCATTCGAAGCGAAAATTTGTATGAATACTACTTTTCAGCTGCTCTTATACATCATGAAAGTTAAATCTTAGTAGGATCAATAGTTTTGTAGTTTGAATTTTTGTGAGTCATGTAAAAAACCCCAATAGGGGGTAGAAAGAATTGCCCTCGACCACTCACCCTGTCCTGAATTGATTATTTCTCATCCATGAGCAAAAGTCATTAATCAATTTATTAACGATCCTCCTCGGGTGAAGACAAAAAGATTCTATTTGTAAACACATATTTCATTTTAATTGTACAATTTCCAGCGCAGGATTTTAGTCATATCCTGCTCGTATTTCTTGTGGGTGCTTTGTTATTCACGTCCTATAGCAGGAGCATACTTTGTATCTCAAAGGCTTGGTATAGCATAAGTTCCATCTTTGTATCTTGTAGCTAGTTGAATCATGACGAAATCTCACTAGCAAATGAAACTGGTCGATTTATAAACCCAGTTGTAATTAAGTTCTGCTCAAAAGCATTCTTATTTTAGAATTGTATCATATTAATATACGTTTACTTGAGCTCTAACCTGTTGCTAGTTTTTATTAGGGGAAAATAAAGTTAACAGGATCTCCTTGTGATCTTTCTACGACAAAAAATTATATCATTGATTGCAATTCTTATGAATCTTGTTGCTTGTTGGTTCGATTAAAGAGTGATTTGTTTAACACTCTTAATACTTTCAGGCTAGACTTCCTCTTACGGCTGAGTCTGTTTGATATTTTCTTCGATGAGATCAAATTGGTGGCTTTTCGATCGTTACACCCTTTTCTCATCTTCCGCCATCTTGGAAAAACTACTAAGCTTTCAACACGGATCTCAACCTCGTTCCCTGGGCCTCTCATCTTACCGCCCCCTGAGGCGCCTCAAGGGGCGGTAAGATGAGAGACCCTGGGGACGAGGTTGCACGGATCTGCGGTACTGCCCTTAGAACTCTTATGGCGATGCTTGCGAGACTCAAGATCAAAAGAGTCGCCTAAAGCTATGAATTCATACCAAATGTGCTAGTGCTTACTTGCTGCCGAGTTTACTGGTGGGGACTTGGTGGTGGAGATATTACTTTAGTGGCGACTTCAACGGTGGCGAGTCTTCCAGGTAGCGAGGCGACTGTAATACTTAGCTGTACTTCAAAAAGCTGTTCTTATGTTATTTCGTACTGGTAAGTGAAATTCATCCACGAGTAAAGCGATCAACAGCTACTGATAAAAATGTTTTCGACTTGACACTTCGTTTGAAAAACATATATCCCCATGTTTTACAAAAAAGTGGATCAACAGTCTTTCGCCTTCTTCCTTTGGTAAGTAAGGCGCAGTGTTTTTATTATTTCCCACACAAATAGCTTACGTGCCTTAATTGCTGGTAAGAATTGTTTCCCTGTAAAGCTCGACATGCCGAAGAGTAATTTAAGTTAAATATCTAACGCAAGCTTCTGCTGCCGTAATTTGATGGCCAGGTTCATGTGTATAGCATGGGAAAATAATAGCTCCGATACAGTGGGCCGTGATCTGTAGTAAGCTGTACCTCGCTCGCTGCTGCGGACGATACAAGGCAGGTGATCATGAAAAAATGGGGATGATAAAATGGGGATGATAAAATGGGAATGATAAAATGGGGATGATAAAATGGGGATGATAAAATGCGGATGGTAAAATGCGGATGGTAAAATATGGATGACAAAATGCGGCTTATGAAATACAGAGAGAAATATGCGGTTTATAAAATGCCGTGCGGTCTTTGAATTATAAGTCCCTGAAGCTGTAATTAAGGGTGTGTTTAGCAGGTCATACTGTTGCTATGGTAACCTATTATGTAATGGAAAGGACAACAACGTGTTGACCAATAGCTGGGCAGTTTTTTGATACTATGATTGTAGCATCAAGTGATAAAGATTGGCTATAACAACCCATCAAAATGTAAGTGCTGAAAACTATTTTGAGCCACCTTAATTTTAATCTGCCTTTATTCATCGCGTCTGAGAAAACATCGAAACCAGAAAGTGGTTTAACAACCTTGATAGAAGGGAAAAGTCGAAATGTCTGGTGTTAAATGGTGAAGACAACGGGAAACACGAAACAACGCTTCTACACATTTCTAAATAAAAAACCTTTTTTGCAAATGTCTCTACCTGTTTGATGGTCCACGGATATCTTTAAAATCATGAGCAGCAGAAATTTTATTGACGTGCGCTGCTCTCTCTTTTTTTCAGTAAAGCCACTGTGTTGCAATAACAAAAACATTTTCACAGTTTGTTCCGCCATTCAAGTTGCATCAGAAGCGTCAGGTTATTAAAGACGCACTGAAAAAAAATCCATTTTCAAGGTGCCCGCTCGATTCCAGAAAAAAACGTCTTTGTCTGATCGCCTTTGTTTATACGCTGGCAAGGTATAAAAAAGGTTTGTCGTGATGCAACCGTCATTCAGTTCATGAAACAGAAGCTGATAACTTTTATTGCACGCACCAACACAAAACTTGCATTATGGAGTGTAGGAGATTTCGTTCAGTTGTTCCTATTATGGAACCTTTGCCTGGCAGACGCTCGTCTACATCGAGTCTTACGTCCTCGATACCAGTCTCCTGCAAGTCGCTGTCCTTTTCCATCAGCGAGATCCGAGGCCTACAAGACGATCGGATTTACCAACGATTCAGATTTACCAAAGGAAGGTTATGTTTTTCTTCATAGCACCTCGTGAATATCGTGATGTCATTACCTAGTTCATTGAATGCGTAAAATGACAAAAACACTAATATCTTCGTCTGAAATTGCACGAGCCGCTTCGGCGAGTGCAATTTCGCTTTTTGAAAAACTCACAAGTGCAAATTAATTCCAAATTGAACGAGAAAAACCGTATGATTACTTATTAATAATATAAACATGAAAATTTTGCGTGAAGGATGTTTTGAACTTTACGGACTCAGAACTCTCTTCTCAGTTTTGTGCGCGCTTAACCTCAGGGCCGGGTTGTTCGAAAGCCGGTTAACGTTAACCCAGGGTTAAATGTTAACTGAAGAATTATGTTTTCTTGCTTAAAAATGTTCTTTACCTCTAATGTTTGGTGTATTTTGAGATTACTACAGTTCAAAACTAAAGGGCAAACAATACAAACAGAACTCCTCACCAGAATATTACTAAAATGAAATCAAAATTCTTGCTAATCCTGGGTTAGCTTAATCGGGCTTTAAACAACTCGGCCCAGGTGTTTAATTATCACGCAACCAGGAAAAAATTGCGCCATAATTGCGCCATCCAGGGCGCGCGCTTGATTTGAAAAGAAAAGATTTGATTGGCTATCTGTGAACTTCTTTGTTCATTGACCAATCAGAATGCTTGCTTTATTACCTTTTTTTGCATTCAATTACCTCTTTTCTGCACTGTGTTAAGGAAAAACTGCACTGTTCTCAGCCAAGCAGAATCGAGTAATTTTTTCATGTATATTATTAGGTCTGAAATCATACGCGTAATTTCAAAATCGAACGAGCGTGCAGCGCCAGCGCCATTTTTGTCCTTCATTTTCCTGCAATGTGATTGGTTAGTTTAAAAAAGCCTTAAAAGCTGATAAGTTGTTTTGTTTTACTGAGCCTTGAAACGTGCAAGTGTAGATAATTTTAGGAACATTTGTCAATTCACGTGTGTCAGAAGGGCAAAGAAAATAATATCTTATGTATCTTACTGCACATTCCTCAAGAACGAAAATGACACTAAAATAGAATTTCGGGCATGAAGTGTTGGCAACATAACAATTATGTTCGTATACAAAGGAAGGTCGTGCTACTGTTAAAATATTCATGCCATTCAGTGAGACAAAAGCGAACAAAGGGAAACAAACAATATTTCCACCAGATAATAATTTTATTTATGACAACCAAACCATCAGAAGTTTTGCTTTACACTAGTGACGGACAAAAAAGCGGACTAAAAAATATCGCTTTACTTGTAAGACTTGTTGAGACCTTGACGCCCTGGGATTCGTTATTTGTTTAATTTCAATCAGTTTTACGATTCTTAAGGGAACATGGTGAAGTCTCACAACTCAGTTTTCTTTTTGAACTGCTTTTCAGTACCGGTTTCAGAATCGCCAAGTGAAGTCAAGAAGGGAAGAAGCACATTTAGCATCCAACCAAGTATCCAGCCAGACCAACCTGTCAAGCCAGTTTGCCCCGCAAGTAAGCAGACGTATGGAAAGCTGGAAAACAAGGCGACCTCAGTTCACAGTCACTTAAGCTCTAGACACGGATTCCTTACAGTGCAGTGAAGCCGATCACACCAGCTGTACCAGACATCTCACGCGACAGTCAAATCAACACAGTTTAGACGCTGTTGTTCTTTCCAGTAGTAATAATCGCATACTTATCTGTAAATAAAGATCTTACTTATTATAAAGAATGCGAAAAGCAGCAATTGAAATAAAGTGTAAAATAATTGATATCATAGGTAGCATAGATTAGGGTTCAGCGAAAATAAAATACCAATGTTTTCCGAACTACGAGTTAAAATTTATTTAAGTTATTTATTTATTTATTTATTCATTTGTTTGTTTATTTATTCATTTATTTATCTTTGAGGGAGGAAAGAGGTGGACAATTTTCGATCAAAAGCTGCTCAAAAAAGTTTAATGATGATAATAATAATTTTTTCCAGGCTTTGCTTTGTTTGCTTCTCCCGTAAAACCCAAAGTGATAGGCCACTTTCTTGTCCAAAAGCTGACTCGAAATTTTCATTTTTGCGCTTGCCGAGAAAAAATGTCCCAAAGAGCAGCACTAGACGAGAGAGCGGTGGCATGCTTTCAGTTTTAACTGTCCTTTTGAGTAGATTAGAGATAATTTGGGTCATATACAGGCTAAAAATGCCCCTAAAATTGCGTTTTTGCCAAAAAAAACAGGTCGCAATGGGTTAAGGGTGAGGGCTGTATCACGGAATTTGCGAAAAGCTTGCTAACTTGCTATGCTGAAGTGACCTCACTACTCGAAGGTGGCTCTTGACAAACAAACAGTCAATTATTTAATGTTTCCATGTCAGCTAGGTGCCGAGCTTGGAGCGAGGGCAATAAGCCATCTTGAAGAAATTAGTGATGAAGGAATTCAAGCCATGTCTGCAGCATCAGTTATAGCCTTGCTTCTTCCCATCACAGCATACATCTTGTGACTTAAATACCCACCAGCACGGTGGGTACAGTCTTAAGTACAGTCTAAGCTGCCGAATTAAGCCTCCATTGCTCTCTGCTTTCATAGCCATGTCAACCTGAACTTTTTCAAATCTGGGAAGCTGCCAATTTTGCATTTTTGACCGTAGTAACACTGACTTTTTGAAAATTAAGCAAAGCTTTGCCAGTCGGTCGCCCACAACAACGACAACAACCGGCTATTCTCCAAAATGCTTTATATCCAGGCGACCTGGTGGCCTGGTTTAAGCAGGATACTGCTTCACTCCATGCTACTAAAACAGAGATAAGTGCTGGTCTGATTGACCAGTTGGCTTGTCTTCAGACTTTAGCCAAGAGGCAGTGTGGTTAAGTGGCCAGGGCCTTAGACTCGTACATTAGAGTTTTCCAACATCCCAGTCCTAGCCACGCTTGTAAATAGCCAACTAGTTTGCCACCTGCCAGTAAGGATTTTTAGCATTATTATGTTCAGTTTTAATCAAAACTATAATAAAATTATCGAACGTGATTGGCTATCAGCACCCTGATTTGGGCATTAATTGAACACGGTTGAACATGTCATGC
Organism: Catalaphyllia jardinei; assembly: GCA_022496165.2. NCBI lineage: Eukaryota > Metazoa > Cnidaria > Anthozoa > Scleractinia > Caryophylliidae > Catalaphyllia > Catalaphyllia jardinei. The sequence continues at coordinate 9,722,443 of CM042756.1, forward strand.
TTGTAATTGGATAGTACGCAGGGATAGTACGCACCATTTTGCGCGCGTTTTTTTGGGGGCACTTTGTAAACTGCTGGGTTTTAGCATCCATAACGACATTTTAAAATCGTTCAGCGCTCAATCGATGCTTTGTTCTTTTCTCGAATGTTGTCATAGTTTTGATTAATTGGTAACAAGAAATGTCGTCCAATTCAGTCTGTAATCATACTTGTGATTAACAAATCGGACTCCCGCTTCGCGGTCGTCCGATTTTGTTAATCACTCGTATGATTAAAACCAAAATTCGACTCCACTCAGTCCTATTACCATTATGAATCATTTATTTCACGTTTTTGCCCAGCCCATCTAGCCTTTGTGCAATAAAAATGACCGAGGGTCAATGTTGATTGATATATTAGTTAGTTATAGTTTGGTATTGCTTGTTTGAGGTTTAGTGATTCAGCAACAAGGAACGAGAAAGAAGGAATACGCGTGTTTGTGTTGTTCCCTTCCGCCAACTTTGAAGCAACCGTAAAAACTGAATTTCCCACAATTAATCTGGACATTGTCGCGTAAGCTTCGTGCGTTCCCCATTTGTAAGACAACCTTTCTTGAAACAGCTGTATAACGATCTGTTTGCTGTTCTGATTTTCAAGAAAACTTTATTTTAAATTTTGATAATTTATACATGACTGTCATTATAATTCAACAGGTGTCCCAGTTGCCCTTGGTTCTGATTTTAACCCTGAGGCATTGTGTTTGTCCATGGTAAGGCAAAGCCTTGTCGTTAATGTAAACATTTTCATGCAGTGCCTGAAGTGTTGTTGCTGTAAAACTCTTACTCTCGTTAATAAGATACACGAAAAAATTACTCGATTCTGATTGGCTGAGAGCAGCGCAGTTCAAGTGTAACACCAGTGCAAAAAGTGTAACACTGTTGCAAAAAGTGTAACTCCAGTGCAAATTACACATCTTAATTTTGGATTATGATTGACTGAAAGACGAAAGAAAATTTTCTAAGGCAATGATATCACGTAAAATGATAATGAAATGTTTGTGCACAAGCTTCGAATGACAAAAAATGAAGCGTCTCGAGCAATTTCAGCTTTTTGAAAAACCGTCACGCGTGCAAATTAACTCCAAATTGAACGAGAAAAACCATATGACTACCTATACTAATAGTTCATAAAGTTTAAACTACATGTAATAAATAAAATAGGGCTTGAGTTCATTAAGGACAACCACAACAATCTTTATTTGTTTGTTTCTGTTACATTTAAAAAAATAAAAAAAACATGTACCGTGTTTCTATCGAGTTATATAAACGCTGCAGCTCGTGTTCCCACAGCATTTTCGAGTTCTCCCAAACTTTCACGAGCGTTTATATAACTCGATAGAAACGCGTTGTACATGTTTTCTATTTCTTTTTGAAAACACCGCGACGAAAAAAAGGAAAACAACTTGTTAACTTTGATTAGTATACATTGAACTCTCTAACTCGTTTCTGATTGGCCGAAAGCCTACAGGGATTTTCGAAATCAGCGCCCGTGACGTCATAACTGCAGATTATACAATTATCATGTCAAGGACACTCAAGGTCACGGGTTATCATGTCATGTATGACCGCAGTGCATCATTTCTAACCGTAATCATGTCAAGTTTGCGCGCTTTGTGTTGCTTCCCGTCAGCGAACAAGCAAAAACATGACTTCCACTTTTTTTCGTTCATTTTTTTACATTTTGATAATAAAACAATTATTAGATTTGGTTTTTGTGATATTCAGAATAATCAAGGTCGAGGTAAGGGTTATCAGCCTCAGCCTTCGGCTTCGGCTGATAACCCTTACCTCGACCTTGATTATTGTGGATATCACTAAAACCTCATCCAATAATTGTTTATTATCAAAATGTAAATTTTTTTGCTCGCGTTATCACTACGTCAACAGCGTGCGCTAGTTCTCTGTCTCCATCGAGTTATACAAACACGATAATTAACCAATCAGCGCGCGTGCTTTCTTGGGACTGTTTTCTAATTTAACTTATATTGACTGGCCCGCGGATAGCTAGATATTGCTATCATTAGTGTATGCACTTACACAAGGTAAAGTTCATTCTACAAGCTAAGCTCTACAGCGAAATAAGTGCTCGTTTTCTCTTAAACATTCATGGTGATCTATATTTTACATTGTATAATCTTAGTGCACAAACTATCCGCGGTTAACAGCAAACCACGACGGCAACGCCGCTGACGGGAACGTCGTGAAACAAAAAGGTTTTAAAATGAGCAGAACAGTAGCTGTTCATGTACGTTATTAATCTTTGTACATTTCGATGCCGCTCTCTGCTAAACAACAACGTGAAATGAACTTAGGCCACAACGGCAAATATTTTGGATTTTCTTATGAAATTGATCGCTTGCAATACATAATTTGTTTGAGCAGGTTTTTAGACAGATTTGCCCCTGGACGGATTTAGCAACTTACGAAATTCGAGAGTAAAATTTCAATCCATTTTTTGGTAGGTCTCGTCCCTGCCGTCGCCCTCGTCAGTGCTTAAGGACCTTAAGTTCCCTTTTTGTATTGACTCGCGGTCTCGCTCCCGATGAGAATTCATCGGTAACGACCATAATAGGAACTTATGACGTAATCGGACGCCACAGTGACAAAACGGCTGCCAAGAAAATATTCGAAATGTAAACCAACTAAGCTTCATTCAGATCCCCTCTAAACGACTGAAAAAGACTTGGGAACACAGGTGAACTGCAGTACATTTGTTTTAACTGCTGATTTAGTGTTTGGGTGCCATGTGTAACAGTGCTACAGTTGACTAAATACGGCGTTTCGCAGCTCTCGAGCTCTCATGAGGTGACAAATCAAGAAAAGATAAAAATCAAACAAGCAAAAACAACACTAACAAAGTCGAAAAAGTGACGGGGTCCTTCCAAAGCCAAAACTAGCCGAAAGTAATTTTTTATCAACAAATTCTCTCTTCTTTTAACAGTACAACATTCAGCAACACAAAAAATGTAAACCGCCGGAGACTGTGATATGTGCGGGTTACAAATACACAAATACAAATACATACAAACTTAATAGTAATGATATTGCATCATCGGTACCTGTCCCAGGCCAATTTCTTTAGTACAAGGTGAAAAGGTAAAAAAGGGTAAATTCTGCATTAGGGCCAAGTGGCCCATCAGGCCGGAGCTTATCCCGGTTTCTGTAGCATGAAGCGACTAGGAGTATTGCTTTCTGCTTCCCCCTGGATAAGATGCTAGTCTATTGCAGGGTTACCCCCAGCATTAAATTCGCTGGTACCAATTTATACACCTGGGTGGAGAGAGGCAATGTGAGAGTAAAGTGTCTTGCCCAAGAACACAACACAATGTCCCCGGCCAGGGCTCGAACCCAGACCGCTCGCTACGGAGTCGAGCGCACTAACCATGAGGCCACAGCGCCTCACACTTAGTACTATTGTGCTTACCATTCAACCCAAAATTTCGAAACTTTGGAAACGTGGACAAATGGTGCGGAAATTTTCTGGTTAAAGTTCCAGAAAATCCGGAAATTGTTGAATTTCCTAAAAGCGAACTATTCAACCGAAAATTCCGGGATGAAAGTCAAATGGAACGGAAATTTCCAAGAAATTGTTTTCGAGAATTTGGGTATACATCACGAGGTTTTCCTCTTTTTCGGAATTTATGTTTTCTACTCAGCGATAGCTAGTTCTTTTGGCGGCGATCACAGCGAGTTGGACATCTCACGCAAGGATGACGCGTATGGCGACGCGCATTCGATATATATAAAAGAAACACTTTAGAACCTTTCTAATCATATGTCGATGAATACTAGCTACAGCTAACTTCGTGGAGAAAGCGTTTTATAAAAATAATGCGCCAGTGGTGTACTTGTTTGTTTTGCATAGGTTGCCTGGGAAATGTACCAAAACTTATAAAGCGTGCAGAACCATTGTACGACTCATTAAATCCCTTGTTTTGCGACGTTTTCGCCGCCGTTGTGGTTTGTGCAAGATCCCTGCTGTTGTGGTCCATAAAAAGTCACGATGTCGACTTATCAGTGTTCTGTTTGCTTCCATGTTTGTGATTTAAACCTAGAAGTCATTGAAATATTACAAGCGAACAATTATCGTCTTCCACACTGGAAAAAGACTGTACCATTTGCCCATGGAAATTTCCGGAAATTCGCCCTTGAATTTTTGGGCGAATGGTCAGCGCCCCTAGATAGCCCTTAGTATTCCCCTAAGGCATGTTTCCGCCTCAGTTTCTAATCTATTTCGCCGCGTTCCATAGTGTTAGTACATGGACCTGCACGGGCTAGATGCCCCCTGAGAATATCCCTTGAGGGGTCGACTCAGATATTGATATGGATATGTACGCAAAACCCTTGAGGGGTATGCATTGTACCGGTGCATTTAACTGTTCTTACAGCTTTTACCCTAGTCTGCATAGCAAGCGTTCCTGTGCGGTTCGACAGCAAAGAACTACAGGGCGATAAATATGAGAAATGGAGCAAGTAAATAGGATTTTTGTGCGGTCCTTCGCTCTCAAACCCCACGACTGAAACGCTTGCTACGCAGGCTGCCTTTCTCTATTTATGACTTTTTGTTTAGTTTTTGCAGCTACATACACGAGTGCCCTGTGAGGCTTGTTAAAACTGGTATAGTAGTTGAATATAACCTGATTTTATTGTATTGTCTTTTAATACTTTGTTTATATATTCAGTCTTTCTTCTTCCTCCGATGTTTTTTTTTTAGGCGGCAATTCCTCGGGCAATTCCCTCAGGTATACAACGCTCTCCAACAGGGTGGAGATCCTTTGCCTCATCTGTTCCCGTGGCTGGACGATCTGGCAGGCCTGAGTTGGCCCTCCACAAATCATCCCACCGTGGTAGGAGTAAAAGAAGGTACCGGCTTACGTCGTGCACCCAACACGTAACACACGTCCCCCCATTTTTTTCCACTTACTGATGTTTTAGGGGGTTTTCGTGTCTGGCTTTATTTTGTTACACGTTATTTTCATACTTCAGCTATCAAGCCAGTTGTAATACGGTGGCTTGGTTTAGCTCGCGGGAGTAGCGCGGGCTCCTTTCTCGAACAGTGGAAAAAAAGACTAACCGTTAACAATAGCTAGCCAATTGTAGGAACGTGAGAGGACTGGGACGAGTTTCTTATATTGATTAGATTAAATCTAAACATTTCAACTAAAGTGTTTCTGATTGAAAAGCTACCCAACCATGTTTAAGAGTTTTCAGCAGAAAATTGTTCAAATGGAAGCTTCGTTAAAGTTGCAAATTTCCATACAAATCCTTATAATTTTGTGGCTTGTCTACGGTAACCGCGGATTCATACTGACTACAAAATGTTAAGCAAGCAACCAGAACAATGATCCCGTTGGCATACGTTGGATTAATATAGTGATCTAATCGGCCTCACTAATAAAATGAAGAACACCTTGAAAAAAAACGTTCTACGTTGTATCGGTTTCTGCCTTCATATTCGATATTTGAAGAGCGCGGCTACCATTTTACAATTCTCGTAAATACTCTCAAATTTAGTTGATCTTTCATCTGAATATCTTAGTTTTTCAAACAAACGGAAAACGACCAAAAGTTTTCTTTTTTAAAGTAAGAATTAATTTCACTTGTATTTTCAAAGTACTCTTCCTCAGTCCTCTCACCTTTCTGAACGAAAATAAACGGAAGGCACTGGGCACGAAAGTACTCTGCGACCACCAACATTTGGTCAGCAGAGTTGCAACAAAAGAGATGCTCCGATGCTCGGCGATCGTTTTTAGGCGAAGTCCAAAATAAAACAGTTGAAAAACCTGTGAACCGGCAGAGCACAATATTATTTTTTCTCCACAAATAAATGGACCAGCTTATTCCGGTAATTAACAAGCTTCAAGATGTGTTCAATACAGTGGGATCAGAAGCCATTCAACTGCCTCAAATTGTAGTGGTTGGCGCCCAGGTATGTACAATTTATTTGGGAAATATCTGTACACTGATTTCACCAATTTGCAATTCTAACCAGTTGATCCAGAAAGATCGTCGGCTTCTGTGTTAGGATTTTCCATTTGGTCAAATCGTGGGCTCACTTTAACTTACCTTGGCAGGGAAGATGTGAACTTTGAGTTTACTTTACTCTTTTACCTTGGCCAACATTGCGAAATACAGCCGGAAACCGATAGCGAAAGATGTTTTATTTTTCACTGGAATATTATAAGATTGATATTATGCGAAGACAATCGATATTAAATCACTGAATGTTTGACAGGTGTTGCACCGAATGGTGTGATTTTGTTTTTGTATTGCCATAAAGCTCTATATAAGTTAGGTTGCAATCTTTCATGGTTGTTTCATGATCATAAGCTGTCGAAATTCTGTATTGTTTGACATGCATGTTATCTGTGCACAACGCGAAATGGCAGTACAATATTTGCCCTGTCTTGTTTTGTACGCAAGAATGCACAGTTAATTTTCTCTTTGATCATTGTCATTTCATTCATTTCATTTTTGTCAGTAGCAAGTCAGTGTCTAAAATTGTATTAATGTTATGCTCTGTATACATTGTGAAAAAAAAGATTTTGAGAATAAAATCTGACATCTCTTTGCTTTAATTCAGTTAACCGTTGAAGATTCACACTTGGATCTGCTGCAAGGACAACTTTCAAACTTGTTATCAGTTAATCTTGTTTGTCTAAAAAGTGTCACCTTTGGCTTTGTTTTGTTCTAAACTGATTACATGTAGATTCATGGATACATATATGTTGTAAGCTTGATTCCTAAACAGGAGATGTTTATCAGGGACATGTGACTGGACTGGACACTTCCCACATTAATATGGAAAATAGTAAAGGAAAAAAGACATATTGGATTAAAAAATCCTCAACAAATGCCTCTCACTGATCACACATTTTTATTTTTCTGTCGTTACGCATGAAGCAGCACAGGCTAGCATGATATGTCATGGGATTGATAAAATAACTAAACAATTAATCCTGCCCACTATTCCTTAGGTAACATGGCCTAAAATCAACTTAATCAGAAGGCGATACCAACAACTCTCATGCACACAGAAAATGCCTGTGATGCAGGCTAATGGTACCTATTTTCCTTCAAGTGATGCATTTGTTGAATTTTAATTTTTTAAAAATTTACCTTTAGTCATTCTTATCTCTCCATAGAGTAGTGGAAAAAGTTCTGTCCTTGAAAACCTTGTTGGAAGAGACTTTTTACCAAGAGGTAACTCAAGTGTAAAATGATTTCACGTCACAGCTACTAACCATAGTTGTAAATGTTCATTAAAATAATATTAAATACATGTATTGAGGTGTACCAATACCAGAAAAGTAAGTTATAAACAATTACATTGGAGTTATTTTAGGATTATCTTGACTGAGTTTACTTCAAAGGCATCACTATGACTGTAATCTTCCTTTCAGGCTCTGGAGTTGTTACCCGAAGGCCGCTGATTCTTCAATTAGTTCACACTCCACCAAAGACTAAGACCACAACATCTAAGAAGTCAACTAATGAGGAGAAACCAAAAGGCTTGGAGGATGACGAAGAAGGCGAAGCTTGTAAGTGTAGAGATACCAACCTTATTAAAAAGTTCAACCATCCACCAGTTTTAGCAGGCACAGTAATTTCTAATTAAGTTTTATTAAACACATTCCATGTTTCTATTGAGATTTAGTAGAATTCTACTATTATTATAGTAAATGCAAATGCTGTAATCTGATTGGCTGAGCCTTTGCACACCATCAGCCATTAGTGTGCAGTGGCATGTGATCGACAAAATTGCAACGTTTGCTCGTTTCCCCAAAGTTTTTGAAAAAACATTTAGAAACGGATGGATAATCAAATTCCTTGAGGACAGGACCAAAGCAAGGATGTTTACAGTTTCTTCATTTCAATTAAAAAAAGCTCGCAATTTTTGAAAAAGAAAATGATAAGCGAGCATACACAATCAACTGCTAATGTCAAATTGACAATTCAGTCTGCACAGATTCTCTCAAGCATGAAGTTCAGGGGTTTCAATAACGTTTAGTTATAAGTGGCCACTGAAGGTGTGATAGGTGGCTGTGACCACTTAAGGGGCCCTAAGTTCTGTTTTCCCTAGGGGGGCCGGAGCATGCTTCCCACAGAAAAATTTGAAATTTAGAAGGTCAGAAATGTGATTTCCAGCGTTCTGGGCATCAAATAGCGTGCAGTTTTTGTAGCATTTCATAATTTCAGTGTTCATCGTTGTTGTTGTTTTTGCTTTTTTATTAAATTATATATTAATTTTCATTAATAAAATCCAAACAGACAGCAGTGAGAGATCCTGCAAGGGGTGACAGACCACTGGTTACCAGCTTTTATTGAAAACCCCTGGAAATTTAATACTAAGACCAATAAATTGGAATTGTTTTTAGTCAAATTTCAGTTAGAATTTTACTAAAACAATGAGATCATTTGCTCAAGATTTTTATGAGGTGGTGTTTGATTTGGCCTCTGGGCTCATCAATTATCACCTCAGAAATCTCAAGTGAATAATCCAATTGTTAAATAGAAGTATGAATGGAAGTTTGGGAGAAAGAGAAATGCCTTTCCAAGTTCTCCCAAACTTCCACCAGTGTTTCTAAAATTATGCCATTTTGTCGTGATTGCTCTTCTCTGATTGGCTACACTACTCACTATCTATTCTGTGATGTGAGGAGTGTAGCAGTGTGTCCAGCTGCTCTTTGGGATTTTCAAGGTGTCTGTGAAGAGGATTTGGATAAAGGTTTGAACGGCTAGTTTATATACTAAAACATTTGATTATTCGGTCTGAATTTCTATCCATGGTGCTCTTGTCAACTATCACGCCATAGAAATCTCAAGCTCGTAATCTAATTGTCTTATAGAAAGACAATTTTAAACCAATCAGTGTGCATATTTTATTCGGTTTATTTTCTAATAATTTTTCATTTTTTAACAGATTTTTCAGATGATGAAGGTGAAGAGTCTGAAAAGGATAAGGAAGAACCAGAAGAATGGGGAAAATTTCTTCACTTAAAAGAAAGGGTTAGAATAAGATAATCCAGCAATAAAATAACAAATCTCCCCTTCTTGTATGCAAGACAGTAAACAACCAAAATCCTAGACTCTAATATCTTGCACTTTTTCAGAAACTTTTTTCAGAATGTACATTTATATTCAATTCTGACAACTTTGGGAACCATTTTAAATTTGTATTTTATGTACATGTATCATCTTAGAAGTTTTCATGTGGCTAAATGTAATTTAGGCTAAGTTAAAATCAAGCCAATGCTGGTCAGCGGTGGTCAGGGAATCATGGACTTGGAGGTGTCATACGGGGTTTCTTGAATCACACATGTTGTTCGTTTCTGTTGTGTGTGGTACAGTTTGTTTCAGGCAGCAGTTGTTCCGCTTTTTCTGTCTCTCTGTCGCCCTCGCCCTTATGGCAGCCAGGCAAACTAACAACAGCTGAGCAGTGGCTCTTTCTTCCATCAAAGTTTCCTCAGCTCCCGTCTCAAGTGCAGCCACAAGCGGGACGTCTTCCTTCCTATCTTCGCAGCCCAGCGAGCCTGTGGTTGCTTCTTCACCACTGGTTAGCGCCGCGGCCCTGGCAAATCCGCTACCGACGGCCTCATCCACTGTTCTTTCGCCCGATCTTGTGGCCCTCATCAATCAGGCTGTTCAGGCCACTGTACATAATGTGCCCCTTAAATTGACCTTGCTTTTAGATCCAACATCGTTTCTAGCCATTACTAAGATTTATCAGTGCCATGTGAAAATAAGAATTCCCAAAAAAAAACAGTATTTAAATGATAACAAAGCAGTTTATATTACAACTTGCTATCAATGATTTCAGGGAAGAATGAAGTTACAAAGCTGATGTTTGTTACCTATTATATTACAATTTAATTTTTAAACACATTTATGCATATATTGTGCATTGTCCCTACATGTACCGTCCATGTTTTAAAACTGCATGATTCTTTCTCTTTGCAGAAAGTGACAGACTTTCATGAAATTTGCGAGGAAATAGAACGCGAGACTGAGAGAGTGACAGGAAATAACAAGGTTTGTTAATTGGTAATAATTAATAATTAGACCCGTAGCCCTTTCGGGCTACGGGTCAATAGCCCATGAGGCGAAGCTGAATGGCCTATTGACCCGTGGCCCTTTAGGACGAAGGGTCTAATAGTGAAATTAGTTGAAATTCAATTAATTAAATTTGCATTTTAATCCATTCCATATAATATTATTGTTTTAGTAGCACCCAACTAGTCGGACAGAAATGACGATAATAAAGTTAGCAAATGCAAGTTGAAGAAATATATATTTCGGGAAAAAAGTGAAAGAAAAACCAGCAAATTCCGCTACTCAATGACTATTACTATTAGTCCCGTAGTAGCACAGCCAATCAAAATGCAGGATTTGCATTAGTCCACTAGTTGGGTGATACTAATAAACATTAGTATATACCACACAAGTGAATAGTACTTTTTGTGCATACTGATTGGCTGGCTTGGAGGTGGCTAGCCAAGTACTATTCACCTCCAAGCAGCCAAAGAAAAACAAAATTGCTTTTGCAGAGTTTGAGCCAGGCCACACCATTGCGCCAATGCTGCACTGTCATTGAAATTGAAAAAACTCGAATGGAAGCACACATGAAGAGATTTAGCTCAGTACAGAAATTGCAAGCTAAAACAGAATGTGGAAAGTGTATTTTATTGCACGCTGTTCATTTAAAATTCATTCCCCAGTCATGTTTCAGTCATGCTCTACTAAACACACGTCTCAGGCTCAACCCAGCGTGGTAAATATCCACCACTATTCACCTCCAATTTTTATTATAAATTATGTCCTCTCAGAAAAAAATTCTTACTTCAAAGTAAGAATTTTTTCTGAGCTACATTAATTATAGGCTAAGTTGAAATGAATCTACAGTAATACTGGCCAGTGGTCTATCTGATTTGTGGAGTATTGGCAGGAGTGTCAGGGGGAATGTCATGTGCTTTACTTGCAGTGTATTGTACACCTGCCAGTTTAGTTTTGCCTGTCACCTTCTTGGGTTAGTGCATCTTCCACATACTCTCTGCTGCCAGGGGCTGGGCTTTGTCAGGCTGCTATGGTGACCTCCTTGCTACCTGTAGAGGAGATTGCTGCTCTCCCTCTTCCACTACCCTCCAATTATCTCAGCTGGCTTCAAGTGTAGTCAAGCACTAGACATAGACAATGTACATGCAAGTGCAGTTCTGCTCACAGGGCGCAGGGGTCTGGAAACTGCACAGTTCAGTTGTGCTGTACCTGCATAATAGTGCACGATTCTCCAAAACCCACAAAAGCCCTCACAATACTTTAAGATTACGTTTTGCTTAAATATTCATAAATAAAACAACTTGAAATTGAATTGGGTTCATCAAAGATTGCATAATCCCATGCAATTTTTCTCTAGCACAATTTGCCTCTAAAATCCTGTTTACTTTTAATTTGAACCCATACCCTGTTAGAAGGCCTCAAAGTGTCTTAGAAAATCAGTGACACCCTTAATTAGCTTCATTTCCACATGTGGCGTGTTGTTGTTTCATTCTCTGTATCAGTCTTGAGATAGCATCAGCACAACATTTAAATTGAAGTTCTTGTATTAATGTTTTTATTACTTGTCATGTATCAAAACAGAAGCAGAGTAATGTTGTAATTAAGGTCTCTTCTAACAGTCATTTTTTCATGTTCTGTTGTCTTAATGTTTGTTTTCACAGGGTATCTCTAGTGAGCCAATTAGACTGAAGATTTACTCACCCAAAGTTTTGAATCTGACATTGGTTGATCTTCCTGGAGTTACAAAGGTGAGTGTTCTCAGAATGCCAAGTGACTATATTGTGTCTGCGGACAACAAAAACACTTACAATACTAATAAAATTAACTAGTTCATTCATTTACATCTGCAATGTCATGAAGCTGATAATGGGAAATCAGCCATGGGCTACAGACCTGTACACTCAGGCAATTGGACTTTGGAAATGCCAATGCATCAAATGCATGCTTGGTTAGAGCAAAAAGGGTCTCTACCAGAAACGTCCCTACTGTACTTTCCCCAATTCACTTACAAGTGAGTAATTGGCCATGAGTGTTATCTGTGTATTTAACTCTACTAAAGTCCCTCTTCCTCCTGGTTATGAGGCCATTTTTTTGTTAAACCCCCCCCCCCCCCCCCCCCCCTCCTCACTGATGGAAGCTTGGGCCTTTCAGAAAAAGTGATTATGAAAAAGGGAAGTTCTGTGAGCTGGCAAGATGAACCAGATTCCAGGAACTAATAATGATTAGTAGACTTTCTGAAAAGTCCTTCGTCTTGTTTATTCAGTAATTCTACCCTGAAATTCATGAGGTGGACTTGTGGCAAGTGTAAATGATTAGCTACCCAGGCGAGATCGAGATTACTGGTTATGTCCTGAAACAAAAATAATAGTGTACTTTTTCCTACAATAAATCCTCTATTGACCAATCTTATTTGGTAAAGATGGCAGGGTATTGCTTTCATGTGTAGTTAGTTCCTTTCTGTTTGTTAATTTGGACCTCCACTCCATCTCAGTCCTTAAGCACACAGTGTCCAGTGATCTTCACCTCATGTCTGGTCAAAACTCCATATGGGTTGGGAACTGCAGATGTATTGCCATTGTTTTAATTGGTTCAATTTTCTTAGGTGCCTGTTGGAGATCAGCCACTGGATATTGAGCATCAAATCCGTCACCTTATTCTCCAATACATCAGTAATCCCAACTCTATTATCCTCGCTGTGACACCTGCTAATATTGACCTGGCTACATCAGAAGCCCTGAAGATTGCCAAAGAAGTGGATCCAGATGGTACAGTGTATTCCAATACCTTTTGCTGAGAATCTGCAGATAAAAAACAATTATAGTGGTGTATACATGTACTGTACCTGGAGTTTGGTTGAATCTAACATGTGCTCTTATTGGCTGATTTATGGTCATGTCAGGCTTTAAGCCGCATGGGTGTCCAGGTGTCCTGTGGATGGCCTCTTATTAAAGAAAATTGTTTTATTTTTTGATATGCTACCACATTTTGGATGCCCTTTTTTCATATCCTGGCCAAAAAGCCTGGGTCATGTCAGTGGCAACAGCTTAATCTTTATCACCTTGCAGGCAACTATTAAGGGATTGTGACTTACTTTCCCTCTCACCAGAGATTGATTTTTCTTGCCTTACTACTACTATACACTACACTTCAGTTAATATAACGAAACACGTATTAATTACTGGTCTCTTGGAGAACAGTTCTGTTTTTCCTTGAATCTCGGAAAAACTTTGTACTTCATACAGTGTACATGTACCTCTTGTTGTTCAACTTTAGGAAACAGAACATTGGCAGTTTGCACAAAGCTTGACCTTATGGACCATGGCACAGACGCTCTGGACATTTTATATGGACGAGGTAAAAGATGTGATCCCCAACAGTCCATGAAAATTTGGCCATATTTAGGGTGTGGTTAGGGTCAAATTTCATGCTTATGTGACCACATCGTGCAAAGGGCCTGTTTGCAGTTACAAGTCGATTAGAGTCCAGATAACGCTGCTTGTGTCAATGTGTCATGCAATGCCTTTTTCAGCTCGCGATCTAAAAAAACGTTTTCGTTGTTAGTTGATATTGTGGTAATACACAAATCGAATGTGGTTTAGTCGGAGTTTTCAACAGTTGGCCACCTTGATGGCGCGTTTCGTCGACATGGTAGAGGAGACTCCTCTACTAACTATGTTGTCGATAAGAGTACAGACAATGCTAGACCACATGAGTTCGATTTGTTTTATTGGACATCTAAACAACTGTTCTTTGAAAAGCATCCAGAATGCAGATGTGATTATCGCTGGGGGAAAAGATTTAATTGGATTAAGTTTCTGTATGAACAGGGTTAAGTTAAGTTAGACTCGAAATATTTCCGATCGTTTGGGATGAACGGGGACAAATCTGGAGAATCGGGAGCGTTTATATTTTCTCGACGCGTCTCAGATTTCTACGATGGTCGGCAATCATTCCTGACAATGAAAACTCAAATTTGTACTTTCGGGTCGTCAGCGGCCATCGGCGATGGATTTGGCTCATTACCAATCCCCTGAATTACTGAACTGTAGTCCCCCTATCATACACTGTAAATAAACATGGTGTCTCTCGTCATGGGTGATTTCCCGCCAAATTCATAATCGGGAAAATCTGGGACAAACCTCTGGCGAATATCCGATATATCGGCAAAATCTGGGATGATCGGCAAAAATTAAAATCCCCGATCCAGGCTTAAATTATACAGCTTGAGATTTCAGAAAGTGGCCGTTGACCATATTAACGGGGTGACCGCATTTTAAAATAGGGTTTTCTCATAAGAGAATGTAAGGAGTTTTGCCGGAACAACAAACTGGCCGACTAAAAACAAGGTGTCCAAAGTTGGGGTTCGACTGTAGCTAGTTTTTGATATTTTGGTACATGTAGATGTAAATTAATGTGCAAAAGACATTTAAAGATTTATTTTTACATCATATCACTTCTGACTATTAATTTTTACAAAGTAGTAATAAATGTCTTTCTTTCTTTCCTAGTTATTCCAGTTAAACTTGGAATTATTGGCGTGATGAACCGAAGTCAACTAGATATTAATAATAAAAAGGTATCTATAAAAATTACACAATTTCCTTTTTCACAAATAAAGTGCAGTCTGATTGCGAGTTTACACAGCCTGTGGGTTATCATTTTTAAGTAAAAAAACGACCATATCAACGGAGTTGGTTGTAAGTTCAAGACTGCCATTTTAGTTTTAAAACACGTCACTTAAAGTGACGTCTCAACAGATCTACATGTGTCACAATTATTGTACTTTCAACAACTCTTTTTTTAATGGGCATCCGATTGAAAATATAAGTTAAAAGGAATTGAAACTTCAATGGATAACCCTAGAATATAGACAAGAGTTAACTGGTTCGTTTGTGTTAACGGAGTGAAATGAAAACAGTGTGACCTC
Organism: Catalaphyllia jardinei; assembly: GCA_022496165.2. Classification (NCBI taxonomy): domain Eukaryota; kingdom Metazoa; phylum Cnidaria; class Anthozoa; order Scleractinia; family Caryophylliidae; genus Catalaphyllia; species Catalaphyllia jardinei. The sequence continues at coordinate 9,737,460 of CM042756.1, forward strand.
TCACGCGAAAACGTACACTAACGGATATCCGTTCGAACGACTAAAACGAACGGCTGACGAACGGATGGAAACGGATGTTCAAGCCGTTTAAACGGTTTCAAACTCCGTTCAAACGGCCGAGGAAAACTTTCGAACGGATGCTGTAAACGTTCGAACGGCAAAGGAAAAATTTTGAACGGATGCCGTAAACGTTCGAACGGTTCAGCAAAAGTTTTGAACGGATGCTGTAAACGTTCGAACGGTTCAGCAAAAGTTTTGAACGGATGATGTCAGCCGCTTGAACGGCAGAGCAAAAAATTCAAACGGATTATGTCAGCCGCGAACGGCCAGAGATTTTTGTCGAACAGATAACGCCAGCCGTTGGAATGGCACAGCTAAAAATAATTTCGAACGGACGATACCAACCGTTCGATGGTTGCAACAATTCGGCCGGTAAATTATCTTTTACGAACAGATGGCGTATGGAATATGATTTCATCAAGAATGTGACAAGCAAACTCGGAAAAAGAAATCCAGAGTTCTTACAAGGGGAATCGAAAAAAAGACCTTTGACGCAATGAAATTTGCATAACCCTTGAGATCCCAAGATCTGTTCCGTGGGAATACACTAGTCGCGGGTTATGCGCTGCAAATTTCTTACAATACAAAATAAATTCGCTCAGAGTCATGGGGTTTTCTGAATTCTATGTATCATAGTCTTCAAAAGAGACAAATATCAAGATAAACGTTATTCACGAGATGGATATTTTCACAGCGTTGCGTGACGAGACTACAGCAGTTGGGAACTTGCAGATGACACAAGAAATAAACGGCGCCCTATAGACGACACTGGCGTCTGTAAACTCTGCACAAATTTACAATTAACTGATTTTTGAAAGTACAGTTTAATCGAATTTTAAAGGAAAAATAGAACTTATTGCGGATAAAACGCAATTCAGCTTCTTTTGACCGCCTGTTGCGGCGCATGAACCTCCTGCGCCGCTAATTGCACGTGCATTATTTTTGGACTCTACTGTATTTTTTTGTGCGGTATTTCGATGAATAAAATCACACCTTGCGGCCGTCGATAAAATCTGGAACATGAAACATCCCGGAACATTCCGGAACATCCCGGAACTTCGAATAATTATGATAATTATGAGAAAAATGTGTAAAATTAAATTTTGGGCTTGCTCACGTGACCATTTGGAGCGCTTGGATTGGTCACGTGACATTATGTTTCTTTTCGCGGACAGAACAACTTTGCTTCGAAATGAATGCGCACGGAAGAACTTACCACCGTGGGAAATCCATTGAAAAGGATGTGAGGTCACTAATTATTGATGATATTTTGAGCGAAGGCGGGAATGTTTCAACAGAATACTACCCAGGAAGTTTTAGAGCGATAGAACCAAAGTACAAAGTAAGCGGTGTTACAATTTCAGACGTATGGAAGATCTTTTGTCAAACGGGAGAAAATCTCCCTCTCCATGGAGCTAGAGGTCAACCGAAAAGGCTGGCAGATCCAGAACTAGATTTGGTCCAGCTGCTGATAAAAAGTAGACCTTCAAGAACTTACAAGGACACTAAAGAAAATATCGACGCGCAGTCTACGTCCACGGCAACAGCTTCGATTTCTACAATAGGCCGTGCTGTCCAAGAACGCTTAGCAGAAGGGAAAATGACTTAGAAAAAGATGATGAGGCCAACAGGCGAAACTTCACCCCTGATAATCAAGTTGGCTACTTAAATGGAGTGTGAAGACTTGATGGACTGGTGAAATGTCAGCTTTTCCTTTACTATTAGTATAAAATTTTTTAAACGTACGTGACACGCAAATGTGTTTATTCATTTCTTCAACACTGTATAGTTAACTAGTATTGAATGCAGGTTCAATTTATACACAGAAATTGGTGTTGAGTATCAGGTGGATTTAACTTTATAGTTTTATTCATGTTGCTGCCTCGGTAAGCGCTGACAGGAAATAACCCATTAACGATTTAAATCAATAAAATAGCGTTTTTTTTTTAAATTTCATAGACCTCAAGCATAGATCAGGTATTTTCTTGTAGAACTCAAACCACCTTTTTAATTGGTAAACAACAAGTATTTCAGTGAGTACAGTAATGCTGAAAATATAGACAAAAATATGGAAAGTCGCGGGTTAAAATTGCAGTTCCCACGGTTCTAAAATTAGCAACTCGCTGTCGAACAAATCTGACAAATCTCGTGGCTGGTTAGAAACGTTCAAATTCAACACTACAAAATTTGCTGTTCTCGACTTATACGTAAACATAAAAGTATAACTCAAGAATCTCATTTGTCTGAGAGAAAATGGCTATCTCCAAATAGCCGTGCTGCTGAAGTACCGCATTGATTTCATTCACGAACTGAATTTGCGCGTGTATGACCGGCCCGCAAATGACACTTTGTACAGGCTGTTACTTTTAGAATCTTTGGGTCTCTGTGAGAAGGACTGCTCAAGTGAAGCTATTTCATGCCTTTCCCTCGCAATTTCAGCTTCTTGTTTTCGAATTTGTTCCTCCTTAGACCGAATTAGATTCTTCATGAGAAGTCGTATTATAGGGTGTGTGCATTTTCACGCAATAAAAAGTAAAATCAAAAACCATGCAGTGGATAAAGTATTGTAGACGATAAATATAAAAAAATAAACACGTTCTCCACTTTTAAGGTGTGTGTCTTGTCCCAAAGTTGAGATATTCGTCGAAATGTTCCGCGCAAAATTGTAGAGCTTAGTAATGAGCCGCCATTTTGGAGGACCTCAAAGGACCTCCTTGGTCCTCCAATATACGTATATCTTTGAACTGACGTAATGAGTTGAATAAAGAAACCACAGTCTGGTTAAAGATTTCGAACGCCACCACCTTGGTTTTCTATGAACAACGAAATTAGGAATAAGGGACAGTCACGCAATTAAACTGATGGCAAACCTGACAGAAAGAAATGGATTAGTTATAAGTTGCCACTCAATGTACACATTTTCATTTTACTTTTCCTTTTTTCAGTTTGAATTTATTTTGTTCTGTTTTTCTTTGCATTGAATTTTCCAAGCTGATACCGGTTTATTTTTGTTTCATTTAATTGTTTAAATTTAATTTTACATATTTTTCTCATAATTATGATAATTATTGCATGTTCCGGAATGTTCCATGTTCCATATTTTATCGACGGCCCACCGGGCCCCTTGCGGTGTTGCGGTGTGCGATATTTTATGTTTTGAATCTGCGGTGTTCGGTGAAACGAAATTGTTTGCGGCGTTGCGGTTTCTTGTTTGACCTTTGTCGGAACTAAATTTGGCCTAACTTCAGCTGTATCTTTGTTATTTCGTGCTGATTAATTTTATTAAAGGAATCTACCATATTGACTTGTTCAATATCTGCGAACGGCTGGATTTTTTTTCCGAATGAATAACGTCAGCCTTTCGAATGGATGAACATTAATTTATTTTTCCGAACGGATAGCAGCAGCCGTTCGAACGGATGAATTTTTTTCGAACGGATAACCACAGCCGTTCGAACGGATCAATTTTGTTTTCGAACGGTAGCAGCAGCCGTTCGAACGGATAACCACAGCCGTTCGAACGGATCAATTTTGTTTTCGAACGGTAGCAGCAGCCGTTCGAACGGATCAATTTTTTTTCGAACAGATACCACAGCCGTTTGAACGGCCTGCTACTGATCTTGAACGGATGACAAACGGTAAGCGAACGCTTTCAGCCGTTCGAACGGATATCCGTTAGTGTACGTTTTCGCGTGAGAGACCTGTATAATCCAGTAATTTACTGGATTATACAGGTCGGAATTACAGAATGGGGCCTTTGGTTGTGTGAAGGGGCGGCCGCAATTACTAACACGGTTTTCTTGTAAGAAAATTTAATACGTATGGGCGTTTCCCTGGGACAAAAAAGTAACCGTCAGTTAGGTAATAACGAAGTGTCTATAAGGCGGAGTTCCTGTCCGCTGTAACACTTTGTGCTGAATAGATGCCGTGATGACAATGGCGCCATTGGGACACTGAAACGTTGATCCTTATACGAGTTTGTTATAATGTATTTTCTTTTTCTGTAGACTATTCAAGCTGCCCTGAGAGATGAAGCACTCTTCTTTCAAAAGAATTATCCGGCCTTGGCTTCTCGAAATGGCACTCCTTTCCTAGCGCGGACTCTAAATAAGGTATATAAAAGAACTCAGGAGGAATGATGGGAAAAAAAGAGAAACGAACTACTGGCTTATGCAGGCACTTAGGGAAAATTTAATAACAGTTGAGAAGAACAAACGTCACTTAGCTCCATTTTGAAGCTTCTCTGAGAAAAGTAAAAAGAAGGGCCCAAACTTTATGTTCTGACAGCGGCTATTAATTGATTGTTGAGACGTAATTGGTTTTGCACTTACTGCAGGTGTACGCTACACGAGTGGCTTATCTTCGTTTGTAATCCGTGTCAATCTTCTCCATCCTTAACCATCCTTGTTCCATTATAGTTTATTATTATCTCTTTACTGTTTTCTATCTTAGTAAAGTACTATTTTCAGGTTTCCTTCAATTTAAAGGTAATTTTGCTCTTAGCCAAAAGAACTAATTTACCTTGACTCAGACTAAGCTCCTTTAAAGAAAGAACTCGTGCCAGTTGAACGAATAAGAAGTAAAACTGAAACCAACAGTGACTTGTTTGCACACGTTTTCCCGCGCTTCGCATCAGGTACTACCGCCAGGCCGCCGGTACATGTCACTGCTTTGAGTTATGATTGGCTAGAGCGATAACGTTGGTTTTTGGTTATAGCACACTCAGTTGAAAGCTATTCTATAGACCCTATGCAAAAATGGCTGCCTTTAAATTATTCTTTTGTTCGTATTCAAAATAGCCTCACTAACCTCGTTCGGAATAACAAATTCTTTGTAATTTTTGTCTCATAAACGCCGGAGGTTAGTGAGGCTAACTTGAATCAGTACGAAGAAACGAGTAATATAAAGGCAGCCACTTTTGCATAGGGTCTATACACCATTTGTTATAACACTTTAATAATTACAACCCAACGTTTGCCGACTTAACATCGTCTTTCATCTAGTAGGGTACTTTACAATTCATCCGTCATTTAAGTCTCTCTCCATTCCTGAACGTCTTCGATCGTGCAGTTTTTTTTTGTCAGGACAAGATGCTATAAAGAAGAATAAAGTAAGGCCTGTTGGGAGCTTAAACAAGGCATTTGTTTTTAAGCAAAGAACGCGTGATCACGGGTTTTTCATACCAAGACTTGGCTTGTCAATATACATTGAACTCGTCATCATTTTCTATTTGTTGAATAATGAAATTTCCTTTCTTTCTTTCTTACAGCTTTTAATGCACCATATTAGGAACTGCCTGCCTGAGTTGAAATCACGTGTTAATACTATGACGTCACAGTACCAGCATTTACTTCAAAGTTACGGAGAACCAGTGGAAGACAAGGTACTATTTGTCAAGAAGTCGAGACTATATGTAACGCGCGTTTTGATTGGTTGTGTATCGTCACTGTGTAACCTGCCCTAATCTGCGGTTTGCCGTGATCAATTAACTCTGCACTTGATGGGAGTTTAGCATCTACTACTAGTAAACTGCAAATTAAATTATATATTAGTTAGCTGGAAAGCCCGAGAAAGAAAACGTGGGGAGTCCAGTGTGAAATGATCCTTCGACCTCTGTGGGAATCGAACCCATGCATGCGAATTTGTTATAACTGTAGATTGATGTCTTCCGTTGCTATCTGGCTCAACAAAAACGGCAGACAAGAGCAGACGGCGAGTTCAGCGTATTAGGTTATTTGTGGCAAGTTAGGTTTGAAGGATTTTAGACTGTGAGCAATTTCTCTTTTGCTCGAAAATCCGCAGGAAAGAACGGAAACAAACAGAGGCGTCAAGAGGCGAGTCGCGAAGCTCGTAGCGCGCATGCGCTACTCGCTGCTCGCGGTTTGGCCGCTCGCGACTGCTCGTCCGTTTCCGTCCGTTTCCGCAAAGGTGATACTGCTCGCAGTCTGGAAGCATTCTTTTTCAAGGCAAAGCTCAGCTAGAGAGCTTTGGTATTAGACTATCTGGAAATTAGAGAAGTATACAAAATGTTGTTGCACCCTTCGACAATACTGAAGACATGTCATGTTGCTCTTATCCTGCAGAATGAGGTAAACTGATCCATACGTTTGTGTTTACACAGGGTCCAATGTTACTTCAGCTTATTACAAGATTTGCGTCTGCTTACTGTGCCATCATTGAGGGAACAGCACGGGACATTGAAACAACAGAACTGTGAGTTATGAGCTCATTTATTACAGGAGGGCCAACAACTAAAATCGACCAATCAAATTGCTCCATTGCTGGTCCAATATTCTCCCAGTATTGGATCGGGCACTGTCCCGAATAATCCTGCACAATTACCCTCTTGAAGATTTTCGAGTAGTTTTATGGCTTTGCGTTTTTGAAAGAACGGCTTTGATATAAAAAAAGGAAGCTTTCCTTTTTTTTCGAACTCTTTTTCCCTTCTGTTTAGTGTAATCAAACGTGAGAAAACGCTTAGTTATCTCCCAATCAGAATTGCACTTTGAATTTTGCTATATCTTTTCAGTTCGTGATTGTGGAAATGCATTTTCAGTCCTGAAATTATCTCTCAGTCATTAGCCAAGTTTTTTTCGGTAGCTTACTGGGAGAATATCGGCCCTTGGTGTATTTTCTACAGACTTCGTTACACTTGGTCCGTACACTTAAGACTTCAGGCCGACATCCTTACTGCATGCTTACTGCTTACCCTCCTCGAGCTTGATAAATAAGATATTTTTTAGGGCTTACTTTAGAAACAAATCTGCGGCCCTAGAATTCTCGGTCGAATTGAAATTACAAATGTTGGTATTAGGTGAAAGGAGAAAAGACACCAGAGTTCCTAGAGACAAAACCCCGGGGCAAAGACAAGAACCAACAACAAACTCGAAACCGTAACTCCCTTAACATGCCTTTTGGCACGTGATATCTAACTTGTGTTATTGTTATTTTTAAGGTGTGGTGGAGCTAGAATATGCTACATTTTCCACGATATCTTTGGTAGAACGCTAGAGATGATGGATGCAATGGAAGGCTTAGCAACTAGGGACATACTAACAGCCATCAGAAATGCAACGGTAAACATTTGAAATTATCCGCAATGGTTTTAGTGATATATCAAACGCAAAAAACCGCCCTTGGTTGGCCACGTTGAACACCGAGAAGAGAGTTGAAAATTCGACGCGCAGCGGATCGCGTTTGACGAATGTTGAGGTGTTTGGAACTGGTGGTCAAACACTTTCTTGAGTGTTTTTTGTATCTTCTCAAGTGAAACTAAAACTAAAGAGAAAAAAAAAAACAAAGGAAGAAAATCTGAAAACCCTGCTAATTTAGATTAGATCTCCAAACACTGTCACGATCTCGATGAAGTATAAACTAATTTGAGTAAAATAAGATCAAAACACGTTCTTGTACTGTTGAATGAATTTCCTTTACGCATCTTCTGTTCCAGGGCCCTCGTCCAGCGTTATTTGTTCCAGAGATTTCATTTGAGCTTCTGGTCAAGAGACAGATTCGTCGACTGGAAGAACCCAGTCTCCGGTGTGTGGAGCTCGTCCACGAAGAGATGCAGAGGATTGTGCAGCACGCATTTACTCAGGTAACATGAACACCTGACTATCCATTAATGAACTTCAGAGCGGGAAAATAAGGTACGCGAGGATGTCGCTAGGTTGATTGATTTATTCTTGGGAAAGCATGAATCTTTTTCGTCATTTCACTGTGTTGAGAAACCAAGTGCCCCCAGCCTGCTGAGGGGCTCTCTTGCTTATATATTCAGTGGTTTGCTTAGAAATATGCAATCTGTGAAGAGGCTTTGTGGAAAAATTGTGTCTAGTACGGAAACTTATCATGTACCGCGGAGAAATCGGAAGGGTTCGGAAGCGTTAATGCTAGTTATGTCCGGAAAAAAAAAATTGATTCGCCACGAGGACATTACACCAGCTTGTCATTAGTGACGAGAAAATGTTGCTACTTACTAGAAATATTGAGAAAGCTTATTTAGTTCGTAACTTTTTTGTTTACCTGAACGACGAAATTCCCGCCATTTCTGTTCCATGTCATTTTCTGGAGACGTATTTTCGCTTTACTCATTAGGTGATGGAGGTAAAGAGATTTCCTCATCTACATGATAGAGTTGTCGAGGTCGTCACCAACCTTCTTCTTCGACGGCTGCCCTCCACGAATGAAATGGTAATTGCGCATGAAAGTAACTTCTTGAATTCATAAATTCGTTTCGTTACATTGCTTGGGGTAAAATATCAAAAGTCTGGTTTGTGAAGTGAAACGGGGGTAAGAATGTAAAGTCGGTGTGGGAAAAAAAATAATCTCACAAACAAATACGTAGCACCGCTGGAGCGAGAGGCACCGTGACCGAGTGATTAGGCGCCGGACCTCAATACGGAGGTCGCGAGCTTAAGTCTCGTTCTGACCACTAATCTTGAGTTGTTTCTCGGTAGACCCTAGTTCAATTCCGCGGCCATTCTTGTAAATAGCCAACTGGTCTGCCTTCTGCAAGTTGTTGTTTTTTTTACATACCCATTATGTTTAGTTGATACATTTGTTTCTTTTAGCTTAAATGGTATACCAGTGAACTAATAGGGGTAGCTAGGTACATTTATCCGCGGCAGTATAAACAACAACATTTGATCTTTTTTGAACATTTTAATAGCCACGCACGCGGCACGCACTCACGCGGCACGCACGCACGTGGCAGGCAGTCACGCGCGTATGTAGCTTTGGTTTCACGTTGTAACGTTCTTTGTTACAGGTTGAAAACTTAGTTGCCATTGAACTGTCGTACATCAATACAAATCACCCGGACTTTACAGACAGTGCTTCGCTCTTCTCCGCCGTTGCAATGAATCACGAAATGGTATGATGTACAATCCAAAAATCCTATAAACAGTAGGCTAGCATTCCTGTCCATTTATGTCTGTTATAATTATTGTTTTCAAAAAAAAAAAAAAAAAAAAAGGGAACAATCAATCTCTAGCTTAAGCTCTGAATATAATCAACCTTCTATGCATCAGTTCTATTTATTTAGTATTTCTTTTGACATTTGAAGTGCGGAATCTCCTCAAATTTTCTGTTTATCAACCGGGTTGATTATGTAAATTGGCCACCGTAAAGAGATTTGAAAGCTGACGTTTCGAGCGTTAGCCCTTCGTCGGAGCGAATGGATTTGCTCCGACGAAAACTTACCCCCTGTACCCTAAATATTTGTTTGGATAACGTGGGAAGATCATAGGTTTGGCGCATGTTAAACTAAGGCAAAACAATGTCGGCATGTTTTGGTATGTTTATCACATTGCAATTTCTAATCGGACTGATAATTTCTTTTTTCATTTTCTATCTAAGGAACGCAAGCGACTCAGCAATTCAGCCCAAAACAGTGTTGTAAACGGACCGGTAGAGGTATTGTGGAACTTTTTTCTCCTCCCCATTACGAAATTGTTACCAGTGATGTTCATTCCTTGAAGGCAGCGTATGGTCCGCGCGATTGTAAATTGCTCGTCTTGCTCTCTGAAGGTATCGGGTTTCATCTCTCCATCCTGCCACAAGCCAGATTTGATTTTAGTCCCAAATTCAACTACTTGGCCACACCTTGTCAGTGTAGTTCCTTCCCTAGTTGAGATAGTTGAGATTCGTAATTGTTGTTTTCATTCTAAATATTTGTTTCATAGTTTAATACACCCCACTGTCGCGCGCATTCATATCAGTTTAACAAGATATTTTGATACAACGAACCTAACAGGTTTTATTTTATTTCTGTGAATCAAGCTCGACTTATGTCTCGCCAAAAAAGGTCCGCGATAAAATAAGGGAGAAGCGAGGCGGGGACGGTTGCTCCTCGCACCAAGCGTCTGTCTCCTTTAGTTCGCTCCACCTTTTTATTTCGCATGGCAGTATGTTCCAAGTAACTGAAGGCCTGGAAGAGGCTCACTTCCAGCTCAACTCCAGTCAATTCGTTTCAACCTCGTTCAGTCAGTTTTGACCATAATCTTGTACATGCGGACCTGCGAGTACTACATTGCTGGAAACCGATTTATTGCGTTTTGAGTCATCCTAAAATAGCGTGACTACCTCATCTGATCATTCACCCTCTACCCCTTTAGTAACCAGTCCGTTCTAAACTGGACCGTTTTTTTCCTCAGGGCGTTAGATCCCAGACCTCCATTCCGGATGCAAGCTCCGTTCATCGGCCTGAAAAAGACGCAAGCTTTAATTTATCCCTTAGCGTCAGTCTCCCAGGAGAAAAAAATCCTGCTGCCTCGGCGTCAAGTGGAGGCTTTACCTCTTGGTTTCCCAGCATTCGAAGCACTAATGCCCAGCCCAGCTCGGACCGTACAAGTGCAGTGGTTGGACCAACCAAGTCTTCGGCTACGGAAGAATTGGTAAGTGAAATTTTCAATGCAAACGTAAAAATTGTAATATCATTAAAGGCAATGTTCACACTTTGTGCCCAACCACGGTACCTGAGCATGATTGTGAGGGGGGAGGGGGGGGGGGGGGGCCCAAGGGGCAGTAATGTTAACACTTTTTTTCCAGGTTATCGCACCCGGCTATAAGCTCTCGACCTTGTTGTCGGGAACGACAAGATGATTCTTGGGTCTTTTGCGTACCCAGTGACTGAAAACAGTGCTATTTTTTGCTGGCGTCCAGGCACCAAGTGCAAACACAGCTTAAAAGTTAATCAGCTATGGTGAACACGCAGAGAAAGATAGGACGCTATTTATTGTTACTTAGTCACGTAGCTCCTGGCTTATTTGACCGACTAGAAAATTAACAGCTGCATGCAAAATCCGTCCTTCGCAAAACAACTGCAACACTTACACAACACGTTACCGGAAACTTTACTGGCTTTGATCAGCGGCCGATTCTTTTTCTATTGCTGTCATTAAATTCAAGTAATCGCAGTCACAGTTACGCCACGATACCGCAATAAACCAATCAAAGTTCGCAATAAACCCTTGCAACTGGGAAATGCATAGCCGCCAACTCCAGTTATCGGTCATTCAGAGCGGAAAACGTAATAAGCATGCGCAAGGTTTGGCTGCGCGCCCGGCTCCCAGTTTGAAAAAATGGCGGGAATTTCGTCGATCGAGTAAAAAAACAGTTACGAGCTTTATATGCTCACCCGATTCACTTGGTAAGTAGCAACATGTTAACGTCAGTGATGGGAAGCTGGCATACTGTTTTCGAGTGGAGAATTTTTTTTTGGGGGGGGGGAGGGGATGGGGGCGGAAGCCTTTATTTCCAAGCGATATACAAGAAATTTCGGTGCGAAGACTCATTTTATCCACAGACACTCTTTACATGTTGCATCGATATAAGGAAACTCCTGGATATATAAGAAAGAGAGCCCGACAGTAGTAGGCAGGGGTAGCATTAATTTCTTAACAGTAAACTGCCCAAAAAAAAATTCATGCGTGTACAAGTATAAATAAATCAACCGTGCGATATCCTCGCGTACCTCATTATCAATCTGCCATTGAGTTCTAAAGTGATGACGTCACAAAAATAAAATTTTTGAAATTATGGGATATGATGCCATATTCTTATAGAGCATGCTAAAAGACGTCCTCATCCCAAAAATTAGCTCCGAATTGCAATTCCCGGTAGAGATATAAGGGATCGAAGTTTGATGGCATTCCATACAAACCCTTCAAAATTTGTTTCTGTTCCTTCAGTTTAGAACTGACTCAAAATTAGAGAGATTTATATGGGGCAGTATCAAATTTCAGTCCTTCATATTTCAGCTGGGAATTACAATTACGAGCTAAGTTTTGGCAAGGAACCTTTTTTAAGGATACTCCATTCGAAAATGGCGCCCAATCCCATAATTTCACAGATTTAATTTTTTGTGACGTCACACTTTAGAACTCTATTCGTTCCGCCATTACAGCCTGCATTATTACCTGAGCCCGCAACCACGCAGTACCAGGGATGCGCAGAAAGCTGCGCAGTACGTTTTTCCGCTCTGAAAGTTAGTCATCGGTTTTTCTCGCAATGAGGTGACATGATTTTTTTTTTCTGGTTGGCTAATTCGTTGGTAAATCTGAAGTGCTTCATTATCATTTTTTGTCTCAGGCCTTGCCATCGACGTTCAGACAAAGAGGCTTAACGGATCGAGAGCAAATGGATTCTGACATCATCCGTGAGTATTTCAGAGTATCAATTACCAGTCGGAAGGGAAGCTCAGGAAAAAAAGTGGGGTTTTTCAATCACATTACAGCCTTGTTTTTTGCTTCCTTGCATGTACATTATAGTGTCTGATAGTTTGCTACTGATGTTGCTCGAACATTCTAAAGTATCTTCTAGAATGTCTGGATACCAGGGCTCGAAGTTAACTTTTTAATCCACTTGAAAAGTTTTGCCAGTAAGATTTTTTTTCCACTAGCAAACTGGTTAGCGACCACTAGCAAATTCTCTTCAAATGTTTGGGAGATCTGCATCATTCTAATTCGCATTTTTCGCACTCGCAGATTATCAATTGAAAATAACTCGCATTTTGCGAGTTTGCGAGCGTTAATTTCGAGCCCTGGAAATCAGTAATAACGTTTATATTTTAACTTGTCTTTTCAGGTAAGTTAATCAAGTCGTATTTCATGATTGTCAGGAAATCGATTCAAGACAGGTGAGTACTTAACCCTGTTAGCTGAAACAGAATTGTTAGATTTTAATTTTTCGCTCCCGCTCTCTTTCTCTTCGTGTCTTTTAGAAAGCCAAGAATTAATTTCTAACAGTTAAAACTCACACCATAATCTGCGTACAAGCGTCTCGTTTGACTTCACGTATCAGAGGAGAAATTATAAGAGGTCTGTGCACAGCCCGGCCAGGCGACTTTGTTCGAGTGTTTAAGTATAGGAGCCAGTTTTATGACTGAATTTTGTTTCAGCTTTTACAGCCTCACTGGGGACAATAAGGACTGATGATTTTACAGACAAGATCGGAAAAAATTAACTTCGATTTTAATTTTGACTACACTGTTGGAATGCATTGGAGCACAACACTGCCGAAAGAAATAGGAAACTGTTTCTCAAAAAGTACTTGTGTTACAATTTGTAACTCCTCATATCTGAGATTTATTTCCCTCGGATATCCTAATACCATAGCATTTGTGTTTTGCAGCGTGCCCAAGGCTATAATGTGTTTCTTGGTGAATTTTGTTAAGGAGAGAATCCAAAGTGAACTAGTAGAGAAACTTTACAAGGTGAGTAAACGTGCTATATCTTTTGTGACACAAATTTCTGTGAAAGCACTAGCCCGCGTAACAGGCGTGAAACAGGGCAGGGGTGGGGTAGGGGGAGTGGGGCGTGAGTAAGAGCAGGGATATGAGAAGGGGGATTTTATACCTCCCTACCTGTACCCCGTTCCTGTTTACGCCTGCAACGCAGGTTATGAAAGGATCGAGTGTTAAAGTTTCAAGATTTGAATCAGCCATTGCAAGCGACGTCGCATGGTGATATACTGTCACTCTTGGGAACCTCTCTGCAGTTTTGTTTTGAGTGAACGAAGTAGTTTCTCGTGTTCTCCGCAGGGCATTTGTATCATCATAATAGTAAGAGTATTGCCTGTTGACGTTGTCGAAAAATATTTGTGGGAATATCCAAAAGTTGTAGGAAACACTCATTTACTTACGCCCCGGCCCGAGAAGTGGACGACCAATGAGCCTTTTTGGCTTTATTCGGGGCGGCATTTTCCTTTTGGAGGGCAGGGAACTTTATTTTCGTCTTTCCCTCACCCCCAACCCCCGCGCCCTCATTTTTTTGATTCGAAGGAACTGCGAAACAACTAACGAGAATTTACGTCAATATTTTATTGCAGAGTGAAATCTTCGAGAGACTTCTGGAGGAAGCAGAACAAATGCATATCAAGAGAAAAGAGGCTACGGAAATGTTAAAGGTACAGCAACGAATAAAAAGGCGTTTTAGTGAGAAGTTCAAAATAGTGCTCATCATTCATGAATGCACAATGGTGCACTGTCATGGCGTGAACAAAGTTACTTTCGCTTCGCCAGAGGAATTTATTTCCGTTGGCAATATTACAAAAACAATTCATCCATGCCTTCAGTTGTGCGTCATGGATCTTTATGTACTTGGGAATTTTAGGGAGCACTCAAGAAGCTACAGTTACTATCGGCTTGGCTTCGAGTAGCCCGTGCGTTTCTCTCGTGCTCTCCAAACTTCCCGTGCATTATGTTTCGACCATACTCTCTGGTGTACACTTCTTTGGACAGGAAGTTATCGCTTGCCGTGAAATCTGACAAATCTGATTGGCTGAGAATACGTGACGAATACCCTGCGCATGCCCAGAAAATCGGGTCCGGCCAGAGGTCGTGATTCTTGGTGCTGACCAACTAGGGACGAGAATGCATCATGTAATATACCAGAAAGCTTGTTGTGGTGAAATCTGTCATTTAATGCAAAATGTCTTCTCTATACAGGCGCTGCAAAGAGCAGGACACATTATAAGCGAAGTGAGAGATACACACATTTGGTAGTCAAGGCTGCAGCTAGACAAAATGGCGAGGAAATTCAACTGAAAAATACAAAAAACTGAAGAACAACTGAATGCAATTAAACAGATGTTAATATGGATTATTTTATTGCTGCTACAGCGTATGGACTTAACAACAAGTGTGCCGAATAAACTGTTTGTTTTGGGCTTTTCCTGAGTTTTTCCAACACTGGAACTGGCTTTATTCGTACCGAGCAGTTTTCTGTTTATAACTTGATTCAATATACATAGATGCTTCTCTACCAAGCTCTGGAATCAGGCAATAATAAACACTAGTTTCCAAGTATGGAAGTCAGCATTGAAAGAGATTATGCAAGTTGCTACTTTATTGTACAGTTTTGTTTGGATGTAACATACTGGGGAATTTATACCTAACTGATAGCTCTACCAGTCTGGATGTCTCAGAGTAGTTTGTATAACCTTTCACAATATCATACTCCAATACAGTCTCGTTGGTCTCATTTTGCCTTGTTACGTCTTATTTTGCCTCGTCTGTGTCACTTCGTGAGGACAGTGGAGAATACAGTTGTTCCAGGGCCTTACAATCTTTTTGATCGTCAGCTGCGACATCTGTCGCGCGTTTGCAAAATCAAACGGCTTTCGTCATAAAGCTGGTTAGGGGTAAATACGTCCAATGTTCGGTCAGAAATCTAGCTTCTCACTTAGTTGAATGCGTCCCATCGATAATTTGACGCTTCTTTAATCATTTTATCGTGAAAAAATTATTAATGCTTTGCAGACCGTTATTTCAAAAAGCAGTGGAAAACTGAAAATATCAGCAAGCACAGGTCAGGCAGAATCTCTGACAAATAAATTGCTTGACTTTCAAAAGAACGTCTGTATAATCAGGTCAAAGCAGCACAACTTTCACCTCCTAAATAGAGTTGACAAAATTAAGGGCTCATCTCGTGTAGAAGACACAGTACACTTCAAAAGAACTCGTCTGCCATGCCGCTATCTAAACGTGACGCGATGTCTCTAGTTTTGATTATCTTCATTAGCTATTTACTCTCATCACGTCTCTTTGACTTAATGTTTCTCTCACTCGCGTGCAGTGATTTGGAAGCGCACAGTTCCGCTTTCCGCAAAGATGCGTAGATTCAGACAACGCTTAAATAATGTATATATGATGTCAAATGTTCGTGAAGGATAGGGATCCAGATGGATACAATTCACCACTTTCTATTTAGAGAAATACTCATAGGAGTGAAATAACTGTCTCATCCATCTTCAAGAGAAATACCTTTCTGTCCATGGGCCAGACCACTTTTCGGTACCAAGCATACGGACAAAACCTGAGTGTTATCAGCTGATACTACTGCATAAGGTGTTTTGATATTTGTATGATAACCTTTCTAAATGAGTAGCTTTGTATGAGATTTTTTAATTTCGCAAAATATGGCTTCACCATGGAAACGAGGCTCAGAATAAGCTGCTTTAAATATATGATCAAGTTCGTTTTATCTGTATTTTAGATATTTGAAAAAGAAAGGAAAACATTTGTATTTTTCCTCTGAGTTGTTAGAAGAAGAAATTTGTGGCAGAATTACAGGAAAAACTAAAAAAAAAACTGCGGTGTTCTTCACATTGCATCATGGGTAAATCCAAGCGGCACCCTTGGCAGGTGACTAGGGCTCAATTGTTCTAAATGTTTGGTTGCTTATAGAAAGGTTTTTAAGGGTATAAATAAACAGTAAGCATCTAGATAAACATTTAGAGAAATCAGTTAACTAAACATTAAGCTGACAGTGTCGATTTTTGACAAGAAAATTACAGACTTTTGAAGTAGGCATTCGAGTATAATTTGTCATTTAATACGAAAGGTGTAGCAGTAGATGGCATAACGAAAGATTTTGAAAAATGTGGAGTTAAAAATGCATGAAAAGGAAAATGATATTAAAGAATAGTTTTCCTTTGATATGAGGGTTATTTCACACATTGCTAAAGATGATTTCATTCATTCATTATATGGTGACTAAGTTAATTTACAATGACTAGTGCGGATGGTCTTTTGAACTGCATTTGTTGATTATATAAAATCACTTTTGGTGAAGAAACAACACCTGAATAAGTAATTGTAAACTTCAGCGTTTAAATGAAACCCGTTTAAAAATGGCTTTTTAAAACTTTTAAGTCTTAATATTGACGTAGAACTTTGCATGACTGAATAGGTGGCACAAAAAGAGGAAAGAAGAAGCACATAAGACGGAATCTCCAGGCAGAATTTGGTGATGTCCTCCTCGTTGAAAATTTGTTAGAAACCACCAGCGCGTTCATAGTTCCTGCGAATTTGTCACCATTTCAGATAGCCAAATACATAACGACCCTTACCTGGAAAAACAGGACAATGCAAGCCAGTTTTCTCGGAGCGCAAATATACACCGGGCTGCTATTGACATTCGCGAAGCTATTCAAAAAACAGAAAACAAGATGTCCTGCATGGCCTCCACGTGCGCCCATCAGATCTCGCTGAGAGTGCAATGAATGTTCCTAAAGAGGTGGATTCGTTCGTGCAAACGTTACTGACTGAAAAAAAGAGTGGCCAGATGAAGACTGTCTTTGGCAAGAATGCAGAGGTTGATGAAATCCTTCGCCCAAGATCTGATGTTTGAAGTGAGCAGAGGAACGATTAAGCCACCCAAACAGATCCTTCTTCCCTATGCTGTGAAACCCCTGACAAATAACGTTGAAGTCATTCAAATGCTTAATCGTTGCGGCCGTGAAATCGGCTATTCCCAGCTTGAAAAAATCAACACTGCACCGTGCCTTCAGAAAATGGCATCAACAAGTGAAATCCCATTGCCAGATAACGTCCAGCTTCATGTTAGCATTACTTTGGCATGGCATAACATTCACCGCCTAAAAGAAACGTATCGGGTGAAGGAACATCGCACATGAGTAAACTGAGTAACGGTGCAGGCGAGGCATTTCGGACCACAACTTCCCCCGGAACCATCAACGAGGACAGTTGAGACCAAAAAGAGGAGTGTCGAGGCACTGGATACAGAAAATCTTTCATTTACAATACAGGAGACCGTTGCGGACCCCGTTCTAGAAGATTTGTAGCAGTTATCTGCCCAGAAGCACTGGAAAACGCGCGAAGAAAACGACCTTCTGTGGGTCTTAGTGCGACTACATGCATGCTAGCGGATGGACTGGTTTCAATATTTCCGTGCGCAATAAGGTCGAAGTTCGTCAAGAAAGTGTGGGGTATCTTCCCATAATTAACGCACCTGCAACCAACAAGTCAACCGTCCATGAAGTTTTGGTGCCCTCTGCTAAGATCAAGGATCCGCTTCAACTGAAGAGCATAGTGGTTGTGCTTGATCAAGCCCCTCATGCCAAGGCAACTGGGATTGTCTGGAAATACCCTGAAGGGATTGTACTGAAAATGGGTGCGTTTCACACAATCTGCACGCTGTTATTTATACTTGGAAAGTGCCTCCAAGATGCAGACCTAAGGGACGTTTGTATCGAGTCTAGGGTGATCGCAGAGGGATTTGTTCCTGGTGTTCTTGATAGACACAGATACAACCGTGCCGTCAAATTTCAGACTTGCTTGGAAAGGATTTGAGGCATGGATCGAATACTTCCTTAAGAAGAATTTGTCCGTGCAACAGTTTTTCAATGACCTAATCCCACTGTATAATGATTTATGTCAACTGGAATTCGATGAAGTCATGAAAAGTCAACCGTACTCGGAGTTCATTGTTCTTTATGACAAGTACCTGGACTGCCTTTGCAACAGTAACGGGAAGCTCTCTAGCTTCTGGATCTCTTATCTTGACATTTTAGAGATTCTTCTGAAATTTGCTGAGACCGTCTAGAGAGGGGGACTGGGAGCTACATCTGTCAGCCATCAGGAAAATGATTCCTTGGTGTTTTACTCACGATAATCTTAACTATGCTCGCTTCTTGTCGGCATATGTTTCTCAGATGTCTCAGTGTATGTAACATGACTATTTGCATTTTCTTGCATTTTCTTGCATTTGACCGTAGTAGTTACATTTGTACCAGTTCTATCTGTTAAGCCAAACCGAGTAATGAGAAATTGGTCACGTGATAAGCCTGGTATAGCTTCTCATTTAACGTGGTTATCATATAGCACAGTCAGCAAGAGGAGTCCATGTCATTTAGAACGAGCGTTCGAAAGTAACTCATGCAATTTACAAGAGCATTTTTTTCACATTTTCCGTCTTATTGTTCTTATTTAAAATTGACAAGTGTTGCTATGAAAACCACTCAGGGTTGATACCTATAAGTCATATATAAGTTATTGGAATTAGGTCTGAAAACTGCGTTTGAAGTTTGCAATAACTAAAAATCAATGTATGCAAATTTTCAGGTTTCCATTTAACTGTAATTAGGCATCTTTTTACCAATTCTGCTTATTCAGCCTAACTGAGTGACGTCATTTAATCACGTGATAATCCTAGTAAAGCTATTCATTTGACATGGTTATCATTACACCAAAGTAAACTCGAGGAATCAATGTTGTTAAAAATGGATGTTAGAATTTGTCTCTCGTTTTGGTACCAAATGACTCTTTCCAGGGTCCTGGCCCATGGACTATCATTATTTTGACCTGTTTCGTTTAACACACTAACCCTTAAATTTTCTTTCGCTAATATAAATGTCCTTTTTCTCCTGATAACCAGTGCAAAAAAATATCAGTGAGGCTATTTTCGTTAATTTTGTATAAATTTTCAAAGCTTGCAAATTTGCCCTCAACCATGTTTATGACCGAGGAATAGTGGAGAATGGGACGAGTTGTCTTCTGACGTCACTACAGGTTCTGAGAAGAATATGCGTGAACACGCGATAGTGTGCGTCAAAATCGTTGCAGAATGTAACAAAGATATGTTCTTGGAGGCTGTAGCAATACAAGATGTCTAAGATGGAGTATTTATCTTCATTCAATACCTCTATTTCGATGAAACTCGACTAGAAACGAGAAAAAGCCCAAAGAAGTGATCTGTGCAAAGCTGGAGTCGGGAAGCCATCGAGGATTTCTTTGATTTCGGGTTTGCCGCTATTGTAAAATTTTAGAGATTTTCATGGTCTGTATGTGCTTCTCTATGTCTAGTGGATAGCTTGGCATTGTTAAGGTACTGCGTAAGACACGAATTGGGGATAAGCTGGAAGCCATCTGACTATCCCGAGTGCAAACGATCCTCCGAATCCCAGTCGAAACACCCTGGAGGCAGAGACTTTTCTTACAGTACATACTAGTGTGCTATGTAATAAAAGATAAAGAAAAAAGAGATGAAAGAGGCTCTGTTCGCAGGGTGCAGCCGAAACTATAGGTGAGGAAATTTTATGCGTTAAACGCATTGCTTTTTTTGTACTCGAAATAGAGACTTTTCCAAACGAATACTAAACAAAACCTACGTCCTACAACGAAGAAAATAAGATTGTTTAGGGTTATTAGCTATGTATATGGTTATTAACATCCGGGGCAAAATTACTGATCGCTGATTGGCTGAGACAGAGGGCATTTTTCTTAATCACGAGGGCATTTTTGATAATCAAGAGTGCATGATTACTTGATGCTGATTGGCTGAGCACGCCTGCATTGGGTTGGTTTCCCCCTTCAAATGGATTTCAGAAACGCATCGCTTCTAAGTTGGATGTAAACACGATTATTTCATCTTAACGTGAAATAAAATCAACATGCAACCAAGGGCAGTATTGGTGGAAAAGCAAAAGGATTTTTTCGACCAAAAATGTAATTCGCAGCCTAAACAAAATTTGAGTGGGGGGCGGCTGGTGTCGTACGACGTTACAGAACTTCATGGCCGCCAAACTGTAAGTTAATTTCTTCGTTTTGCTTCGGGTCGCCTTATTACTATACTATTACAGGTCACCTTATCGACGTAAAAAATCAGAGTAAATTGTGTTGGTACGTAGTACGTACGCAGGGGAAAGGAGAAATTTGGATTCAAGAAGTTATTAGAGCTCGTTTCGACACTTGTTTACGTCTTTTATAGACCGATGAAGTAGTTTCATAGACGGAGAGCTTACATCCGGGAGTGTGCTTCTACAACTTCTGAGTGCCGGGGTTTTGGGTGCACTTACAGACGGAGAGCTTGCATCCGAGAGTGTTTTTACACAATATAAAAGGAATCGATTTTAATGAGCCGAAGAAAGGTAACTGTAGACGTTTTTCATTTAGTGGTTTTAACCTCTTATACGCACAGGTAGGAAACCAAATACGCGGAGCATAGCGGTCATTATATGAGGCCTCCTTCAGAGTTGAAACCTGAGTTACTTTGTACGTCAAATTTTAATAACTGTTGTTGTACATTATTAAACAACAATGATTATTTGACTCAGATTCCATTTGGTCCTTGAGATGAATGACAATGAAAGGTGGAAGATGGATTGGATCGGGGGGGGGGCCCAGGCGGGGGAGTATCACGGAACAATTTGCTGCCGCTGTTGTTGTTTTTTTACATGTAGATGGACCGGTTACGTATTTCTACTTGAAATGCACCTTAACAGGGTAAAGAGGTTTGAATCACGAATTGTAGTTGTTGGCAAAAAATATTCAGTTTGCCAACATTATGAGAAAACCCAAAGATAACGTCAATTTGTATCATCACTGATAACTTTATTCATCTCTATCATTTACAGATAACTGAGCAAAAGTTACTATTTTAGACAGTTGTAAATAATTTATGTATTTTATTATCAGGAGATAAACTAGAAAGCTATAACCTCTTTTATCTCCTTTTCACTTTTTTGGTAGATTTGTGATTAACAGTTATTTTTATTGTTATTATTATTATTATTATTATAAAATCAAATATGTTATTTAGCACTGAATGAGCATTTAAACATTTTTAAATTTTTAGTACTCAACCTAGGGCGCTTTTCCCTTCGAAACTGGGAATTATATTAATGACGGGCAAAGGCCCTAGTGTAGACTGGTGAGTTCTGTTATCTCAATGTTCCCTTGATTTTGATTATATATACCAAATAAGGTAATTCAGGCTGAATAAAAGTCGAGGGCGGAAAAATGTCGGCGACGTCAGCCCCAAAAAAACGTTTTCCGGGTTTGTGGCATATTTGTTTACACTTTTCTTGTGTGTTCCTTTGTTTGTTTGTTTGTTTCTTTGTCTTTCTTGCATTTCACTATTTTTCCTCGATGGCTTTCCTCGCCCTTCCGAAACATTAAAGAAAAAAAGCGCCCTCAGAACGAGATTGGAGTGTTCCACTTCCGAATGGGAAACTCCCTGTCAATAAAGAGCCTCTTAGCGTTGCAATATTTAAAAGCTTGTTATTGGCAATTTTGCAAGATTTATAGCCTGGTGAATTTGCTAACTATTCTTATTTGAGTCCTGAAGGAACTTCTGCATCGCTAATAACTTGACATTAAAATGTTGAGTGCTAGCTAGAAAATCGCCATACCATAATCGCATTCAAGATGGTATGACAAAACTATAAATGAATCCGTGACTTAACTTATCATTAATTTTAGTCACCTACGCTGGCGCTCAAGACAAATAAAATACCTTTTAAATACTCCCGGTGGGGAGGCAAGGGGGGGGGGGGGGTACTCCCTTATGTGGGCTATATAGGTATGTGCAACACCATTTTCTAATTATAATATGCCCTGCTTACCAGGAAAAACGATGTTCGTTACTAGATTATTTGGAAAAAGAATTATAGAATAAAAATAAGCAGAATGTCACCTAAAAGAATATTCATGTTTGTAATTAATCTCTCTTAGCGGAAATGTTAAAATCAAAAACTAATAGCAAAACATATATTCGAATGCTTTGAAAAAAGGAAAGGGGAAGTCAGCCAAAGTAAATACTCTAGGACTTAATTAATTAATAACTTGTTGTTTGTAATTTTTAGTTATTTGGAAATTGTGATCGATATAGTATTTATTGTATAAGACTCCAAATAAACATGACTGTCTGTCTGTCTGTCTGTCTGTCTGTTTGTCTGTCTGTCTGTATGTCTGTCTCTCTGTCTTTTTGTCTGTCTGTCTGTCTGTCTGTTTGTCTGTCTGTCTGTCTGTCTGTCTGTTTGTCTGTCTGTCTGTCTGTCTGTATGTCTGTCTGTCTGTGCGGCCCTAAAGGGTATGGTTCTTCAGCTGTTTTGGTCATGAATAGGGTATCAATTTAAGCTGAATTTGGCCATTTTCGTCATAAATAGTGTATGGCTCTTGCACTGTAGCCTTGATATGGATATGTTTTTGAGAAGAAACCACTTTTTCATCATTATCAAATAGAAAATCAACAAAATCCTTTCACAAATTATGTTTACGGTAATTGGTCTGAACTAGGGAACTTATTATAACGCTGGTCACAAACAGGGTTTTGATTTAAAAGACAGGTCATAAATAGGGTTTCTAATTTTTGGTCAGGTCATAAATAGGATAGGGAATATCACAGATTTTAGTCAAAAATACGGTAAGGGTTTTGGGAAGCGGGCCGCACACCCCCACCCAATTGTTTTGGGAGTTCCCCCCCCCCCTCCTTCCCCTGTATATACTTTTGTTCTTAGAGTATAGCAACTTTTTTAATTTCTAAGGCTAGCAAATTTCATTTATTTTTATTGTCCTGGCCCGCCTATATTAGCTTCTGCTATCTGCGGTGCCAGGTCTGTCAATACTGAATTAATGTGCAAAAATGTAATAAAGTTGTCTTGTCTATTTAATTCCTTTAAACGTTATTTGTCCATTTCCGCTTGGAACTGATCTGTCAGACGATGTAAGAAGGGCACCGGATTTAACTAAGCTGTTACCTTTTTTAAAATCGTTATATATATATATATATATATATATATATATATATATATATATATATGCTTGAAAATAATGTTTATTATGATCATTTGTATCAAGTACTGTCAATTTAATAACGAATCGGAGATACTAGACTCCTGTATGCTAATGAAAATATCAGTTTATATCAAGATATGATGACGGCGATGTTTATCTACTGTAGGACAGACTTTCTCCGACGAAGATAATTGTTCCGTTTCCTTTAAATTCTTAGTAGTAGCTAGGTTTCGAAATATCAACGAAGCTTTGGGTTAGCGTGATGTTTGAATACAACAGAGCCGGACAGAGAAACTGGAACAGCTCTTACTTTACATTATCTGCGTCACATGTCACGACGACTGAGGTAACACTTTCTTTGTTACTGAGGTGGTTTGCGAAAGAGAAAAAGATAAACTGTGACTTAATTTGACACACAAGATGCAGGCTATACGAACGCTTTTTCTTAGAGAATAGCATCTTGTTTCTTTTGTTTCCTCGTATTTGTCGTCTTCAATTATCTAATATGTAAGTTGATGTAGTTTTGAAAACTACAAAACCGGACATAGAAACTGGAATAGCGCTTTAATTTATAGTATCTGCATTACAAGTCACGAAGAGGAAAATCTGCAACTTGTCTTCGTTGCTCAGGTTGTTTGCGAAAGAGTGCAAGTACAGCTGATCTGTATTCTGGCAGACGAATAGCGTACAATATAGGATTCACAAGAGAGTTCCCGTAAAATAGAAACATCAATACAGAATCTAAATGAAAACCCACTGAAGGGGGAAGTGACAACCAAATTTCAAATTTACTGATAAACACAGCATAACGGAATATAACATATGGCAGGTACAACAGAAGAGATACAACAGTCACAATTAACAATGTCATCGTCAGTTTTCTTTCTCTAGTAATTGCCCCATGGTGTTGCGGCTGCGCCCCAGAACGGACTTTCATAACAATGGAAGTGTAAGAAACACAGATTATCAAAAGACAAATTGGAAAAAATGCGCCATATAAGTAAAACCCGTAAACAAACGTTTCTTCAAACTGTCTGAGAAGGGTAGAAGCTACTGATGACAACCCAGATATAACCCAAACAACGGCAGCTATTAATCGATATACCCTTTTTTTAAGTACGCGATGTCTGAATGGACGGACCGTCGCGTGCAACCGTTCTAAAGCAATGGTGGCAATGTTTGTTAAAGAACCTATGGGAAACAAATTGTTGAGTACTTGAATAAAAGTATTTGTCCCATCTTCAAATGAAGGTCTTTTCCATAGATTACAGACTACTCCAGACCAGTAGAACAGATTATGCACAGCAACTCCTCCAACCAGCATATCGTTTATTGCCAAATTTATCACCAGGTACGTGCTACGCTTGCGGAGATTACGGTTTCTTATGAAAACGATTATCGTGCAGAGGTTGAATGTCACTATAGCAACAGACTCGGTTAAGTCTACAGTCATCCAGGCTATGCACTCACCAGATAAAGACCACATCTCAAAACTCTGTCTTATTGCTGGTGGAAGTAATTACTCGTCTGCCTGTGAAAAGAAGTGAATTATTTTGGTCGACTTCTTTTACTGTTGGTGTAAGACATGCAATTAATAGAGATGAAAAGCTTAAATCAATGTGCAGATTTAATTTTCGAGGAAGGAAATTTGGTTCTTAAAAATCTAAACGGAAATATTTGCAAACATGAAGAAATTGTAAAAAGGTTAAATCAATTAGGTATTTTTTCTTTAAATCAAAAAGAAAGCGTACGTCAACTTTAGCAAGTTACCAAATTCACTGATAACAGGAGACTGTAGAGAGACACTATGTTCTGTTGTATTTTGACTCGCCCC
>CM042756.1:9762770-9777297 GCA_022496165.2 Catalaphyllia jardinei
TAGTTCAGGTAACATGTCTAGATACATTGTATTACCTTGAACTGTGAACTGTTTCCACTTTTGGATTTAATTGTCCTATTCCATCTTTCAACTACTGATGACTTCTCTTTATTCTCAGTTGAGTACATTTGTATGCCATTTTTCTCTAATAGGTCTCCCACATGTTTGTTATGGAACTCTTTTCCCTTGTCAACCCATAGATATTGTGGTTTTCTGCCTTCCTTGAATATTGTTTTGAATGCTTCAGTGACAGATTCATCTTTCTTATCTTTTAATGGAACGATCCAACCATATTTGCTGAATACATCGATAACCATTAGAAGATATCGGTAACCCTTATTCCATTTACTGAACTGTTGCATTTCAACTAGATCACTTGCCCATATTTCATCAATATGATTTGTGATTACGCGCCGCCGAGTGAAGTTGCGTTTTATGGGTGTATGTAACTCATCTGCTAATTTTTCTTGCCAGTTTTCCTCACTCGACGGCTTTCCCCGTTTTTTTGGCTTCTTAACACCCATACCTAATTTGGACTTAGCTGCTATGGCGTTCCTAGCCACAGTATGACCCCACTGTCGATCTTTCCAAGGAATTGCATCGAGAGCTTTGACCATCTTACGATCGGCTTCATTTTTGCACTTCACTTGATCACCTTTGGGTTTATTACCACAAACTGAGTAATCAACATCATGCTGCATACTGACTGCATCTGTTCTACCTGTTGGTTGTTGATATATCTCAAGTATCTGACCAGTATTAGGATCATACCTCAGTTGCTCTTCAAGAGGGTTTCCAGGCCCTGTATACTTATGTCCAGGCATCACAAAACCCTTTTTAGGTGCAACCTTGAGAATAGCATTATTGATGTCTAACCCTCCACCATAACCTTTCCATTTAATCCATGAGTTGTATGATCTGCTACCTCCAGCATCTTTGTAAGCCTTGTATTGTCTCTTGTATTCAGCAACCAAGGCTCTACCCTCTTTTGCACTCACTTCAGGTCCTTTGAACAATCCAGGTGCAGTGACAACATTCCAAGCTTTCTTCCAATTAACAAACGGAAATGGTATTGGTAATCCTATTCCTATCTGATGGCCCTCAGTTTGTGAGGGCTTAATCAGTTTCCCGACTTTCTTCCTTTACCTGATATCTTTTTTGACATATCATCGGCGACTGAATCAATGATTTGGTCTAAATACTTTTCTCCAATTTCTTTCATCTTCTTTTTAGCAGTCTCTGATTTTGATGCTTCACCAGCTTTATTTCTACCTAAGTTGAAAAGTCCTTTAGCACCTGATGCCAATCCTTTAACAATAAGCTCGTCAAATCCTGATCCTTGTTTCCCACTCTTCACGAATTTGGTCTTTGTTATCCCACATTCAGCACAAGTGCATTTCAACATCATACGCCCATTTTTAGCTTTAGCATATCGTTCACTACCTGGAACGCATTCAGTTTGTTACTTCTGTTTTACGCAATATGATTTCACCATTTTATATATATAATTTAGATATTTTTGATATAATATTCAATGAATCTCTTATTATCCATTGTATCATGTATATTGAACACTTTTAATAAATCATAATATGAATTTCCTTTATTCATTTCATTCAAAAAGTTTAAACAAAAGTATCCTAATGTGGTTGTATTTATATTTTGAATTTGATTATTTTGATGAAGCAGAGTCAAATTCTTTCTTTTCGCATGATTTACCATTTCTTGAAAAGGAGGCATACCAAAACTATCAAAATAATTTATTACACCATCTTTTACATAAGTAGCTACCCAATGGCTTCCACTCATATATGATGGTTCAAGATTGTAAATAAATAATGCTTGGTTATGATTATGTGGAACCTTACCATCTCTTGATAAAACATTATTGATTGGGATGTTGAGATATCTGCACCATTTTAGCAGATCATGATTGCTTAATGGGATGTCTTTATGGAATTTAGGTTTCACAGTATTACTCCTAGAAGTGGAATTTGATTGAAAGGGCTGTTTGGTCCTAGAAGAAGACCCTTTCCTTTGTTTGTTTGTTTTTTTTCCCATACCAACTTGGTTGTCACCCCAACTGCCAAAAAACGGTGGCGACCTATATGCACCTATTCTCGGAGCTCCTCTTCCCCTTGGAGGAGGTTGGGTAGGTAATTCAATCTTGGGGCCACCCCTTCCGGTCAAAGCTTTTAAAACCATTGGAATCCCAATACTGGCAAGCAAAGTACCAAGGAAAACACCTGATTGTTTTTTTTGTTGGTTTTATATGAACACCTGAACCTGTTTGAAGAGCGTCCAATATATCTTTCTTTTGTTTTACAGTTAGTAGGTGTTTGTTTGCAATAGGCTTATCAATCTTATTTTGTGGAATTAGGAAACCTCCAGTTTGCCCTTTTCCAGATATCTTTTTAACAATTTGTTGTGCTCCTGCACTGGAGGCCCCTGCTAAAGCTGCCAATCCCATTGTTTTGGCAATGGTTGGTCCAAATGCACGCGCAAGAGCCAGAGCTGAGGTTAGTAAACTACCACCAACTTGCTTTCTGATATTGGTCTTAGCAAGCTTGATATCCATACCTTTATTCAATTTCCGATTCTTCTCCAATCTCTTCTTTACCATCGCTGGGACATGTGGAGTGTCGTTTCCGTGAAGAGAGTCATTCGTTAGCCTTATGACGACTGTTTCTCTTTTACGATAAGCATAACCAATATTCTTCTTCTGATTTTCTGATAGTTTTACATTTATTTCAAAAAGCTGAGTCATTTTTTGTATATAATATATGTTATATAATTTTCAGATTATATAACATATACGAAATAAGGAATATCTTATTAGTGTTAATACTTTTTATACTATAACCAATTCATTTCCCACCTTGTCGATTACGACTGTCTCTTCGTATAGGACGATAGCGTGTACGCTAAAAGCATCAGCGTTTAACGTATTAGCATTGAGTTTATACCTGAATATCAACTGCTTTGGGTCTCTAGTTACTTTTTCTGTTTGAAAGGACAAATCAAAGTATATGAGAGAATAAAGAGAGTTGTAATTAGCTAGGTTGAGCTGTGTGCCGGTGTTGTAATTATTCTTTCTCATACCATAAGACATCAAATCGTTGAATATCCTTACTTTTGATTCTGAATCGTATTCGGTTTCTGGATAGAATATTCCATTCCCGTATTCCAATCTGCATGTCGTCAAATAACAATGGTTAGCAGCAGCGTTGTCGGCTGAGTCTAATTTGAAAGTATCAAAGAGGTACGGATTCATATCTGCATTGTTTGTTTTAGCTCGTTGTAGATATACAAAGATGGCAATAACATTATCAATGCTGGAGGAGATCTGGAAGAACCTCTTTCATAAAGGAATTGACAACATTATCAAATAAGCTGTCCTTTGGTAACAATCTTGGGACCCATAGTAGGAATCTATTAACAACCACTCGACCATCATCTGCTGCGGCTGCCTTAAATATTAATTCATCATCATTCTGTAACTCTAAATTGAACTCGAGTTGCATTGGGACTAACATTCGTTCATGCAACTCTTCTGTAACGATTAAGAGGTATGATTACATTGACATCTTTGAGAACATCTGCGTCTGTCATCAAAAGTTTTCTAGCCTGATAACCTGTATCAGTGTCGGCAGAGGTGGCATCTGTATCCAAATACCAAAGAGAGTTTTTGGCAACGCAACGACTAAAATCATCACTATATTCGAGGAGGTTCTTGACAAAAGTAACTTTATGGAGATGATTAGTATCATACACAATCTTACCAGCACTCTTTATCATAATATGGTTAATCAATGAATGGGCTCCATTGATAACTGCTGTACGATCTGCAACAACATAGCGTGCTCCATCAGCCAATTTTTGCAACTGAAATTGTACCTCGAAATAAGCATTGTACCAATCGTAGTATGAAGACCTGTCATTAATCGTAAACTTGTACCCATTTTTTTGTTGGTGTTGACCATTAGCTGGGATCCGAATAACATCATCTAATTGATATCGAACCAACTCATACCTTTGTAAGTTCTCACTTGTTCTGAAATCCATTATATTATTATAATACATAACTTTTTACTCTACTCCTTCTTTTCAAACCTGATCCTGATATCAATCTATTGATTAACATATCATTACTTTCTTCTTGCTGTTGTTGTTTAATGGGTAGGGGAAGCGCCTTTTGTCTTGTATCACTTTTGTCTTGCTGATTTTTAACGCTTTCTCACCTGATTTCTCAGCAAACTTTTTTACAACGGACGACGCAACACTCTTCATCGGTTTGAAAATATTATCAACGATAATCCCTGATCCTACATGTTTATCCGCAAAAATACCAAGCTTTGGATGATAAACCCTAGTAAATTCAAATGGTTTCATTATATTATTATGTTATATTATTTTTTTCAGGATTAATGAAAAAAACGTATCCGCTCCATTCAGGTTAAGTAATCTTCTTTTTCCATTAGTGATGTATATCCTGATACTACTTATACTATTCTTATTAGTGGGATTGAATGTAACTCTTCGTGGTTCAATGGTGAATGAGTAACTAGGTTGAAGCACACTGGTTGAGAAAGAATAAATGATGTCTGTATCTTCACCATCCACAAGTGAATCATTGATTAGGTTGCAATGAATATTAAGAATGTCAGTGTCTTGACTGAGATTAGGGACTCTTTGTCCTATATTAATTTTATCCTTCAATACTTTTTTATCAAACCCAATTAGTTCATTAAAATTACTGGTTGTCAAATCAATCTGGTAATTTTTAGCTAATGTTATTGTAACTCTAAATGTTGTATCATCAAATACAAGAGTGATGGGATACTCATTATTATTAGCACCATCTTTGACAATCTTCGTTATGTCCTTGATGTATGTATCAAAGTTAGTATAGTTCCAGACTCCTGCTGGGAAAGTGATGTTGTGAAATGTTGAACCGTTATCAGAGCTGTACTTTATCAATTGATTGTTGTATGATGAATTTACATTGAACCATGTGAATGACATGTTAATGATTCGGTTCAAGCCAACTACATATTGGGAATTTCTATCTAATACTATAGGCTTGTTGAATTTAGTTGTAAAATCCTGAGGAGTATTGTTTACTTGATCTTTGACGCTGTATGATGATAAAACAATCTCGCGATCCATGTATATAATAACTTTACACAATTATACTTTGAAATATTGATTATACCATTTATTATACTGCGGTCTATTTATTGTTGACATTCTCAATAATGTGTCCAATATACTAACTCCTATATTTCTCATCTGAATTGATGTGTTGCCTGCAATAACTTCACCAAAAATCAAATCTAATTTCTTGAGAAGCTGCTTTGCATCGTTGAAAAATATGACATTTCCACCTCTCTGTCTTCTTCCTCGGCCTTTTATCCCACTACCTTTTATTGTTTTGAGTCTATCCCCAAGATTTTTAATGTATTCATTCAATACAACTCTTCGATCATCTATTGCTTTAGTCATTATCTGCTTGTCAGTTTCCTTTATATTCCCACTTTTGTATTTTTTTGTAACATTTGATTTATAACCCTTTAATTTATGTCTTTCAAATTCAGCATTTTTTTCATCTTATTGAGATAGCTTATTTTTTTTTTTGAATGTCATTTCAGGTTGAGTCAATTGATAATTAATATCTTCATAATTCTTAAGACCCATATTATCCAAAATTGTATTTGTTAAATATTCATCATCCAATGTATAATCAACTTCTTCATCTTCATCGTATTCAGGTGGCTGCTCTTCAGGTAGCTGCTCTTTAGGATCTTGGGGAAAATATTGGGGATCGACAAATATCTCCTTCTTCCCTTCAATGAGGTCCTCCAGTGATTGTTCATATGTTGGTGGTTTTGGTACTATTTGTTTCTCTTGTTGGGGTGGTACATAATCACCAAACAGATCATCAAGACCCATGTCTTGAACTTCATCTTCTATGTCAATGCCGTAATACGGAATTGACATAGAATTCCAATTGCTAATGAGAAGAGGTTAATTTGCCGTGAAAACAGTATTTAAAAAGAATCATATGAAAAAGCAACTAAGGAACCATATCCCTTTGTATATATTGATAAGCCACGAAAATTCACCACCAAAAATTTCAATGAAACAATATAATCTATTAATATAAATGAGTTATTGAAACGGACTTTTACCTTCATCATCATCAGCCATTGGTAAACGTGGACTACCAGGGTTACCAGGTGTTGGATTCAATTTAACAGATGATGGTAATTATGATATTGAAGGGAAGCGATTGACTGACATAGCTGACTCAATTGATGATAATGATGCAGTCAGTTTAAAAGTATTAAAAGAACATACACAAGTTAGTCCAAATAACTATCATTTACAACCAAGTTTTCGATTTTATAAAGACTTTGGTGACAAGAGTCAATTAACTGTAGGGTCACCACCAAATACATCACCAGACCATTTTTTTCAAAATCATAAAGCGCATAATGATGCTTATATAGTTGAGAAAGAAGGTGATGATACTGGTTTTAGTGGAGAAGCATGGTCCAGTATAAAAATGAAAAGTAATCAATTAGAGAGTGGTACTTATACCTCCGTTTTTGAAATATTTGTTATTGGTGATGATGGTGGTTTTCGTGTTGATGATACAATAATTTTTAATGTTCATGGTGATAGTAATTATACGATTAATACATTCGATAGTGATAAAATATCTAATCAATATGCCAAATCAATTTTTAAATTCACTACTGATGGAGGAGCAGGAGCGGATAATGGGATAAAATTCCAAATTAGATATTATGGTTCTCATTACAATAAAAATATAAAATTTCTATTTTATTCAAGAGTGATTAAGGGTTAACAGTCGACAAGTTTCGACCATACCATTTTTAATGTCCGTGACGTTGATGATAATCATACGATTCTCTATTTCGAGAAATAGAGTGGTTTAGGTGATCCTGTAGCATACGCTAATGCTGCTAATAAGAAGTACGTTGACATTGAAAACTCTCGACAAGACATTGCTATTGCTGATAAAGCCAGTAAATCTTACGTTGATGGAGAAATAGCAAAAGTCCATATAGATACTACACCATTACTTCCGAGAGATGGTAGTAGAAAAATGGATGGTGATTTAGATATGGACAGAAATTATATTCTCTCTGTGTAAAATTTAGATGATTATAAGTCTGATGATCCTATAGAATATCGTGTCAAAGACATAAGAAGCGTTGTTAATAAAGGATATCTAAATATAAATTTTATCAAATAAAAGATAAAGATGGTAAAGAATATTTTCATCTCAAACAGAATATAATAAAAAACTGTGAACCTTAATATGATGGACTTTTTGATAATAACAGTCTGGTCAGTAAAGCTTATGTAGACGCTGAAATTAGTAAATTACCCAAACCAGATACTAATGTCTTGAAATTAGATGGAAGTAAAGCTATGACTGGAGCTCTAAATATGGGTAATAATGATATTGATAATCTAAAGACCATTGTTGAAGATGACGGCCCTAGTCCTAACTATAACCAAATAAAGCATAAAGCAGTTAATTTTGAATTGTTAAAAAGTACCAGAGATTATGTCATCCGTACTCTAGCTGAAACTGAAGCAGATTTACTTGCAAAGATGGTAGTGAGACTATTGAAGGTGATTTAGATATGGCAAATCATAGTATCATTAATCTAAAAGAACCAGAAGATCACCAAGCCACATATGCTGCTAATGTAAAATTTGTTGCTAATGCAATTGTTGATAATAATACAATTATAGATGGTATTATTGATAAGAAAATAAAAACATCTGGAATAAATTTCATAGAGTCAATCGATAAAGAAAATGTCTTAAAAAGAGTGATGGATAATGATGAATTCAAAGAAGATGATGATAATATTCATAAAATAGGAGTTATCTTATGAATTCAAGATTGATTATGATTCCAGTATTGGTTATTATAGCACCAGACTATCAATTGATTTGATATATTTACCTACTGGCTCTTATACAATGGTTTATGAAATATTATTTTTAAAAGATATACCATTCATCACATTACCAAGATGGTATTTTCGATGATAAATTGATTTTTGTCGTATCAAATACATTTTGTCATAGAAGTTAAAGTGCTCTATGACAAAATTATAACCATAAACTAAACCACAATTCATACAGGTATTCATACCATTTACAGTTTCCACATCCTGTTCACTACAACATTGCTCAACCACTTTATCAACTTCTACTAATTGTTGATCACAAATGGGGCATGTTGAGTCCCCCATACTCTTTATTTCATCATGAATATTAATATTGCAAGTCATCTTATATTATTATATGAGATTATATTTAATACTCTTCCAAATTTACATCCACAAATCTCAGCTTTCGTTTTATTGGAAAAAATCCTTTACTTTTCAAAGTCATCTCATAATTTTTACAATCTTGAATATGTTTGAACAAACATTTCTTCATCAAACAAAAATCATCACCACACCAACATTCAATATAATATGTTTTGCATTTCTCCTTACAAATATCACATTTTTTTGTTTTAAACAGATTCATTATATATTATATATAGAAAATAATTTATATTTTTTTATATATTTTTATATATTTTTTCCCAATAATGATTCAAGGTTTTGGTTCCAGACCGTTGTCCCGGGTTTTGGTCTTGGTTCCTCATTTGATTTCAATATTTTATTCCTATATTTTGATTCAAGTTTTGGTTCAGCATTTGGTTTTTGGTTTGGTTTTTCCAGCAGTTGATTAATTGTTGGAGAAATAGTTGAGAAATCCAGCGCGGATAAAAAAGTGTTAGAACCTCCAACAATATGGAAAATGCGCTCGTACCCCCAACTCCTATACTACTAGCAAGCTCAACAGTGGGCCAGCGAGCCAAAAGAGTACTCCGCCATGCCACCGTGCCAAACTCGGTTAGTGTGCCAAATTCGGCCAGCGTAACAATCTAGACAACGCCAACGGGCATAAAGCAATCAAAGAAACCGATAAACCTTTTTAAAGTGAATTCAATCAAAGCAAAGCTAAAACAAACGACAACTGCAGCAAACTATCGGCCAGCGATCCACACGAGAGTAAACTCGACATCGGCCAGTGAGGCAACTTTGTCGCCGTTAGCGAGCAAAAAGCAATCAAAGCAATATTTACAATATATTTATGTCAAAATTTAACTTAAGACATTTGACGTTGTTTTGAATACTTGACTACAAAATAGTGACCTTTACAAAACATGACCCATTTTTTCGAAGGTCCCAATTAGAATTTGTTTTGAATCGTTGCTCGTTGGCATTTTTAGCGAGAGCTACATCGGTTTTTAAAATTAATTTATTCAAGATGGCCGCCATTTTGCTAAAAAGTGTCTAATCTTTTTATGATTTAAGTTCCAACAATCTTGTCTATCACCTACCACCAATCAATGACGATCAGTGGCATCACGTCTGTATCACGTGGACCAGGGTCGATGGCAAAGTTCTAATTTTCTTAGATGGCGTCTTAAAATACACCGCCTTGGGATATAAGGTCAATGTTACCATTCCTGGTGGAGGAATTATGCGTATTGGACAGCGACAAGGAGTGCTTGGAGGTGACCACGATCCCAAATTTAGCTATGGTGGAAAGTTTGCCAAAATAAACATGTGGAGTACAGCGCTTGAAGCCTCGGTAATTGTAGCATTATCGAACAGTCCTGGTGCCGAAAACGGAGACGCCATTTCGTGGAGAGGCATGCGCAATGCATTAATCAATGGGAATGTGATGGTACAAGACGTCGACAACATGCAGCTTACAGGTGACACATTAGCAATTTCTTATCATACCAAGGGCGCGTCTTAGATTTCTCAATTTTTTAATGAAACAATATTTCATAACAGTAGTGATGACCTTCCTTTTCCTCATTCTAACCCTCTTTTATTCACGCAAACCTCCCTCAATTTATATAAGAAGTGTTCTAGTTAGATTATTATGTTGGCTGCTTCGCATATTAAAAAATTATGTTTTATTGCGAGATTTGTCTTGGAATAAATATATCGGCTTCGCACAAGTTTGTGAGTGTGGAGGTAGTAGGAAAAACGTCGACTAAGTGATAAAGTGTAGTAGTTGTTCAAAAATGACTATGATCACATGAAGGTCGATATAGGGCTCCAATTAACAGAGAACATATCAATTGAGTTAAACAGTGGACACGTGCATTCTCATGATTGGTTAAGAAACTCGAAACCGCCGGCTTTTGAACAAAAAAAGAAGATACCCCGCAATATAATGACCTCGTCCTTTCAGTTTTCAGTATGATGGGTTTGGGTTTGACGATGATTGCTTAACCAGCTTAACCCACTTTTCTCTTACTATTTCTAATTAGTAGAATTCTAATAGTCTACTAATTCAAATGATGTGATCTGATTGGGTACGCTACTCGTATACTATCAGTCACTATAGTTCACCACTAAAGTTTCCTTTGTCGTCATTGGTCAAAACTGATCACGTTGTACGATCTCGCGAGGGCACTATCTGTCATTATATAATAACCAAAGTTATTCCCGCATTTTGATTGGTTCTCGCCTCTGATCTATTAGAGGACAGACGCACGATTGACGTCATCATTACAAAGTTTTCCCTCTGCCGTTTTAAAATGGTGGAAAGTTTTGAGAATTAGGATAATATTTTACGTGACGGGGCAAAACATACGGTACAAAGAAGTCTCGCCGAGGCATTGAACAGGTTCGAGAAGCCAGAAAACGAAAGATAAAGCCGTTTCTTTTAGAAAACGATACAGAAATAATTTTATAGCAGTCTCAGTCGGCAGTCGAGTGAGACTAAACCACGAAAAACTTGGTCTTGGTAAGCCGAGAACCATTGCTTTATTGCGAATTTAACAAACCCAATAAACAAAATGTTTCTGAGATTAATTTATTTAAGAAATTCAACTTTTTCCTGTGTCAAAACAACTGTTTACACACTGATTGTTGTCAGGAATGAAACATCAAAACATCACTTCTTAAAATCGGTAAAATAAAATATATAATGTTGCTTTCCGATGCCAATGTTCCCGTCCGTTTCATGGTAGAGCAGCGAGCTAAGTATAGCTAACCACAGCTCACAGTCAACAGTATCGCAGCTAAAATGTGTCTCCGACACTATGTCAAGCTGATTTAAGAATCAACAAACCACAGAAGACGAAAATCTCCACCGTCATTTACGCTCCTTTCATTCAAAACTCGAATCAAATGGCCTCTAGGTTGACCGCAAACACAAGTTTTCCGAGGGTATTTTTTCAACTCCTGTAATTTTCAAGGCACCGTCCAAGCTTTTCGGCTAACAGGGCTGCTCCGATGAAAAAAACTGACTTGATTTTTCCAGCATTGTAGATTTTTTGTAGAACATCAGTGACACACTCGGCTACGCCTCTTGTGCCACTTTTTTGTTCTTACCACATTTTGACGTCATCTGTGATCTATTACTGAAGAGACGAACAGCAACATGAAATATATTTGTTAATAGTTGAATTCTAACTTAAATTAACGCAATTAACGATTTCAAATTTCTACACATTAGAGTGAATTCGGATAACTCGTTTCTTATATGCTAATGAGAATCACTAAATGGTAATAAGAAAAAACAATTAAGAAAGCACACACCATGCAAATTGAAATCAATGGCACTTTGGGTTCGATGAAAACTTCTAGTTCGAATTTTCGCAAATTCGCAATGACGAATAGAGCTGCATTTTCCGAAATTTACGAGCACAAGGGGCGCTTTCCATTCGATCAAACTAAATTCCCGGTGTGAATTTGCGGAAATTACCATGGGCGAATGGCACAGAGTTTTCCAGTGCGAAAAACGACAAACCGGAATTTTTCAAAGATTCCTAGGTGTAAATCGCAAACAGGACACTGATATGTCAACATCGTGACTTTTTATGGACCACAACAGCAGGGACCTTATACAAACCACAACGGCAGCGAAAATGTTGCAAAACAAAGGGTTTAATGAGTCGTGCAAGGGTTCTGCACGTGTTCTAAATCTTTGTACATTTTCCAGCCAGCGTACGCAAAACAAACAACTACACTAAGGGGGCATTATTTTCATAAAACGAATTTAGCTGCAGCTAGTATTTATCGACAAAAAGGGGAATGATTTTGATCCTTGCGTGAGATGTCCAACTCGCTGTGATCGCCGCCAAAACAACTAGCCCTGAATAGCAAATCGAGAATTTGCAGAATTTCCAAAAAGAGGATAACCTTCTGGGGTATACCCAAATTTTGGAACGTATTTTCCAGGAAATGTCCTTTCCCTATAATTATGATCCTGGAAATTCCGGAGTTTTCGGTTAAATGGTCCCCTTTTCGGAAATTCCACAACTTCCAGATTTTTTGGAACTTTTCCAAGGAAATTTCCGTACCATTTCAGCCCCGTTTCGAAAATTTCGAAACTTTGGGCCGAATGGTAAGCGCCCATTGTTAAATTCCGATGCTTGCATACCGGCATGCATGTACCGGCACGGGTGTTTCTCGGCCACGGTGTCAGAAAGCCAGCCAAACAGTGTAACACAACGCTGTGTGCAACGCGAGAACAGTTCGAAATGTCCGATTTATGGCGCCCATGGAATGAGGATGAAGGAGATGAAACAGAAAATCCTTCTGATACAGGTAATGTTGATGTTTGCCAAACAGCGGGTGATGGAGGCTGGTTTAGCAGGGCACGTGGTGCATATGTATCTGGACCAATCCACGGATCGCTTGACCCAAAGAATGAAAAACGTAAAAAAATGCTTTACACTCACCGAAAACCGCCGCAAATTCGACTTCTACGGCTATCGACGTGACGTCCACCGTAATCGCTAACAAAATGCAGTATGTGATGTATATATGAAATAATTCATATTTGAACTGCGGTTATAGATGCAAGTGAAGTATGATCCTCGCACCGGTATTCGCGGAGGTCATGGGTTCGAATCCCGTTGAAGCCCTGATTTTTTTCAGGCTTCTTCTTTCCAGTTGCTTAAATTGGAAAATTTACTGCAAAAATCATACTTCACTTGCAAAATGCAGTATGCAAAGAGAATTACACCAAATGAACGTAGAGTGGAAGCCGTGAAGAGAAAAATGGAGAGCAAATTTATTGCGTCATCGTCAAACAGCGAGGAGGAAGAGTGTCAGGGTTCAAAGAAGAAGAAGAACAGAAAAAAAATGATGCAGCAAAAGAGGTTCACGAAGCTCACAAGAAAATGTGCGAAAAAGCCTTGGACTCTGTTAAAAGCACTATATCAAAAGTCGACTTGTACTTAGATAAATCGAAGAAGTAAAAAGGCAATGTTATATATTTTCTTACTTCAGATAACACGTGCCTTGACAATTATCAATATGTTATTATTCATTTTGTTAACTTTAATTGTGAGAAAAGGCAAATATCAGCGGTTAAAAAAACGAAAACACATACCAGAGCTCAATATTTTTAGGGTTTCATTTATTTAAGTTCAGCGTTAAGCTATTTAGATTCAAGCAAAGTCAAAACAAAATTAAAACATGAAATTAAACCAGATCTTAACACATAACTTATGTGTCTCAGTTCTGCTGCCCATTTTTTCGGAGTCTGCGAAATAAACGCAAACGTCTTGCGGCCAGCAATGTAGCCAGCTCGACACAAATTGGCATTAACCAACGGGGATGTCTCCAGATCTGACTTACAGCCTTGAAAGTCGTAACCTCTTTGATAACATGCTCTATTCGCACCCTTCTTTTCGCTAATGCCCGATTGAATTTTTGTGCGCTTCTCCTCTCTCTATGATTAAGCAAATGCATTTGTCCTGCTCGAATCGGTGTTAATAAAGACCCGTGATTGGTGGGATGTTCAAATTGAGGCCTGGGGCCCGTTTCTCGAAAGATCCGGTAATTTAACGGGCCCGGAATCAGATTTTGATATCAAAGTCTCAAGAAAAGTAGGGTGTGTTCTGACCTCTGATGAAGTCCACTTTGTTTCTCTAACTGATAACTTTAGTGTACAATTTTCAAACCTTCTGAAACTCCTTCTACAATGGAAAACAAAACAGCGTAACGGGCCCGGTAATTACCGGAGCATCGAGAAACGGGCCCCAGGGGTCCTTTTCTCGAAGCTCCCGGTAATTACCGAGCCCGTTAAGTTGTTTTGTTTTCGATTCCAGATGGGAGTTACAAAAGCTTTGAATATTATATAGTAAAAATGTTAGCCAAAGAAACAGAATGGACTTTATCGGAGTTCAGAACACACCCTACTTTTCTTGAGAAATTGATTTCAAAATCTGATTTCGGTCCCGTTAAGTTACCGGGTCTTTCGAGAAACGGGCACCTGGCCCGATCGGCTCCATTAGTCTGTAGGACGTGGCATCATGCGTGCTTCCCAAGAAACCGGTCTGAACGAATCGAATGTTTTCGTCATTATCTATAACTAATTGAGTATTCATGCAGTGGTAATGTCTATGTGCACTGTAAAACGGTCTTTGAGCCTCTGATAGGGG
>CM042756.1:9781014-9791199 GCA_022496165.2 Catalaphyllia jardinei
ACTAGAGACAGGGCGACCAAATTACATTTCATCTCTTTTGCCCAGTTGTCTAGTTATGTAGCGCTGTGTCAACACACCAACCTGAATCGTAGTGCTATTCTTTTTTTTCAGTATCCACAGTTCAAGTTAAGAGAAACGACTACTGCCAAACACGATACGGCAGTACACCAAAAGTGGGTTGTGGGACAACTCTAAGAGCATTGTTTGATAGGGAACATACCCAAGTTGGAAAAGTATGGCGCTGTTTTTATGACGTGGCACTTACTACAGATCCACAGTCAAATATTTACGTTTATGACACAGTGAAGAACTCAGCATGCGTGCATTCGATTACGGGAGATCTGCTGGCTATAAATGATTGAATGAACACTTCCATCATGATTTATATAATAACCCATTTTAATTAGTTCTAGCCTATGATCTATTAGAGGACAGATTCACGATTGACGCCATGGCTTTCGGGCAGTCTAGGAGAGGGTTAGCAATAGGACACTCATGGTCCTGGTTAAGGTATAATTTACTGGAGAAGTGGGCGGTGTACAAATGATTTGTAATAGTAATTGAACCAAGGGAAGTACAATTTAGCCAGTAATGTACGTGTAATGTCAAAATCAGACAAGCGCGAAGAGCGAAGCTGAGTTGTAATTGCAATTAGAAAACAGTCCTAAGGAGGCACGCGCGCTGATTGGTCAAAAAGCCTGTTTGTATAACTCAATGTAGACACAGAACTAAGCGCGCGCTGTTGACGTAGTGATGGCGCGAGCAAAGAGAATTTACATTTTGCTAATCAAAGTTTACAAGTTGTTTTCCTTTT
Source organism: Catalaphyllia jardinei (assembly GCA_022496165.2). Taxonomy (NCBI): domain Eukaryota; kingdom Metazoa; phylum Cnidaria; class Anthozoa; order Scleractinia; family Caryophylliidae; genus Catalaphyllia; species Catalaphyllia jardinei. The sequence continues at coordinate 9,781,829 of CM042756.1, forward strand.
TCTCGTCGTGGTGTTTTCTAAAAGAAATAGAAAACATGTACTCCGTGTTTGTATCGAGTTATACAAACACTCGTGAAAGTTTGGGAGAACTCGAAAAAGCTGTGGAAACACTCGCCTGCGGCTCGTGTTCCCACAGCATTTCTCGTTCTCCCAAACTTCCACTCGTGTTTGTATAACTCGATACAAATACGGTACATGTTTTCTATTTCTTAATTAGTATAATTTCAGAGCTGAACAAAGAGTCTCCTGCAATCTGATTGGACGAGCAGCTCCTTATATGACGCTATATAAACCGCTCCAGGCGGTTTATATAACATTTTCGAGGAGGGATACTGAGCTTTCCAACTTTGCCATCTCGGCAAGTAAACATGGCGGACAGTTGTGAATGAAATTTTCATTTATTTGGGAGACAATACTGTAAGTCCAGGATATTTGGAAAGGATAGAGAATTTTCAAAATGACTCCTGTCACTCTTGGGCCGAACTCGTATTCAAGGCAGTTAAGAATCGTAAACGCAGTGGTTAGTTGATCGCCAGCAGGTCAAGTTGATTGACCGAAATCTGTTTTTCTCCAAGATAAAGTTATTCTTTTTGAGACAATGATGACAACTATGAATGAAGTCAACAGAGATAAAGCAAAGGTACCAGATTAATGTTTTTCGTAATGTTTCGCTTGTCTGTTTTTCTGCTGAACTCGATAAGTAAACTGATTCACAATCGATGTAAGTACATGTACGCTTATCATTAAAACTCTACGGCTGCACACCTGTATGCAAACGAACAATTGCGTCTTAAATTTATGTTTTTTAAAACCGCTATTAACTGTTGTTCAGCTCTGAAATTATACTAAAACAATTATTCGCCGACGGCGAAGTGAATATTGTTGAATATTTTCCTCGACTTCGTCTCGGGGATTATTCGACAATATTCACTTCGCCGTCGGCGAATAATTGTTAAGTACGATTTCTTCCTGAATTGAACGACACGAAGTCCAATTGTAAGGTAGTAGTGTCTATAACAAATTTCGGAATTTAAAATGTCTTTTGAGGACTTCTTTTGAGCAAAACGTCTATAGCACATTTCGTAAGATTTCAAAACTTGATGACTAAATATTTCTAAGCAAGCCATTAAAGCGTGCGTAATTGACGTGCGTATCATATGGGTACTAACTACAAAAATAGGTCCGCAATGCGTACTTGTGTGGAATTTGTTGAGAAAGTAGTTTCAAGGGCTTTTGAGCGGAAGCAGAAATGTCGCTCCTCGCAAGTCAACGATACTTAAGGGGTAAAACTGGGCCTGGTATCAGGCAGTCTGGATAGTGAGTTTTGTGCGGGAATCATTTAAACAAATGGGGAGGGATATGGGGTATTAGCTTATGTATCAAGCAGTGCGCTTTCCCTCTCTCCCTGGAAGCTTTTTGGCGTGTTGTTGATCGTTCGTTTTTAACAGATGAATTAACTCTTGTTGGCTTAGCATATGTATCTTCTTTCACGGCAACACTGGAAATACTTAGAGCAGTAGACAGTTCCGTAACGGTCATTTAAATGGTAGTCAGTCATTAGAATGGTCTTGTTTGCATTCGTACGTTTTAGTATTGTCACTCAACCCTCCATGCCACCCTCCTTAACATGACACACGTAAAATTTTGTAAACACCTTCCACTTTGCCTTCACCTTCACCCCTGAATAGGGGTACACTAAAAAGTCACTAACACGATTTTCAACGTCAGAGGGAGAGCAACAATGAAATTCTTACAGCACTCAGCCTTGAATCATCTGACGTTGAAAAGCGTGTTAGTAACTTTTTAGAATGCTCCTAGCCGAGTGTCGCCAGTGTACTCGCTTGACTCTTACTAAGGTTGTGTTTGTGTTTTTAGCAATCTGACCACCGGTAGGCCATAGAGTAGGGCATTGCGTACCCTAAGTTTTGTCCACACCCCAATTCGTGACGCTTTGAGACACTCTAACAAAATCTTTGAAGCGCAACCCGCACAAACAAATTGAAGCCAACAAGTGTTGGCTTCTTGCGATAGTACAACCATTTTCGAGCTTTCATTCCTGCCCTGCTCCACATCTCATGTAACTGCTTGTACAAGTCAATGCCTTGATTGTCGTCGAACACCGATCCACGAGCCCATGCTGTCGTCATATTTGTTGAATTTCATGCATTTTTTTGTCTTTCTGCTGTTCCGCATGTGTTTGGGAGACAAACTCAGAATGAAACGTCGATGAGTTAATCCTAAACACAACTTTGTTGACTTCGTACTACTCCATTCTTCTCTGCTGATCGCAGGATCTCAATAAGAACCGTTAACATGATCAGTCCTTAATTGCAACTTCAATTCTCAGATACATCTAAGCGACGTTACAGATGAGTGCATCTGGATATCTTCTGAACCGGAGTAAAACAGCGTTCAAATCTTTCTGCAGTTTCGATCCTTTGTAAATGACGTTATTGAGGGAGATTCCTCGAAACTTTGCTTAGGCGTCAAATACGATGCGAGTCTTTGTTGTGGCTCTGTCGAGTCTTACAAGGGACAAGTGTGGCTTGTAACACCTCCCTGCAAGTTTGTCTTCGGTTGGGTCTCTCATACGAATGTAGCCCTTGTTCAAATACTGAGTGATGGTTTCTGAATAGGCTGCTGTGAACTCTAAATTCTTCAGTAAACGTTACTATACGTGTCTACCCTAATGGCGCAAGACTTGCTACTGGTTCCCCCCGTGTACCTCGAACATCCTTGAACGAGAATTGTAGTTCAGCATACTGAACTCTAATGAACAAATTCATTATTGGGCGGATGCCAGAGTTTGGATGCTGCATTCTTTTCAAATCAGTGCACTCGTGTTTTATTTGACACGTTCTGCTATGAATGCATCGTATTCTCCACATTTCTATCAGAAACGTCCAACTCGACCACAACTTGCGTAGTCTAGCCTTCCTAGAATCAATGGAAATCTATTTCACGAAAAAATCCTAGATATTATTATTGAGATCGCACTTCTGTTTTAATTTAGTGATTAAGCTGGAACATTACGTGTACATGTACGCATGCATCTCCAAACAACACTTTTTATTTCTCATAAATCAAACAAAACAGTTCCCCTGCACACCAGGCAATAGGTAAACCATAATTTTCTTCGGTTGGGAAAGCCACTCTATCGTCATCGTAAGGACAAATTGACACATTTTCAACATTAAACTTTCGTCTGGCTCGTTATCCAAAGTTACACAGGAAGAATCCATCACGACTCTGTGTATTTCAGTAGCTCAAGCAAGAAGGGGTTGATTGGCGGACATCACAAGACCGCTAACACACCGCTTAAGTAAATGACAGCGGACTCTACGTTTGTGAACGAAGTTTTTACGATTGTTGGTGTGGGCTATATCAGGGAAAAAATAGGTACAACTGGGTACATGAGTCTACGTTGCACGCAGATATTACGCAGTTGGATTGTCTAAGGTGCGTTTCTATAAGGAAATCCAATCTCGTATTCTTAAATCCAAAAACGAACTTTCCGTTTGTTTTCTACATTATTTAACGCAAAATCTCTCGGATCATGGTGTGTGGAACGAACCGAAGAATCCACTCTGGGGAAAGATTCTTTAGTTCCGCGGGTACCCAATGATGCGAGTGATGTTGGATTGATCTGTTAAGTAAAGAAACGCAAAATGAGTTTTTAGATTTAAGAATTCAATTTTGGATTTTCTTAAAGAAATGCACCTTAAGTAAGCGTTTTACATAAGCGTATTAGGTTGGAAAATGTGAAAATGAGTTAGCTATGTAATAAGTGTTGTTTTTAGGCACATGGATTCAAAGTGAAATGCCACTTCAAAGAAATAAGTGAGACTGGTTTAAAAGTGTGTCTTCCGGGTGGACCATTGAACATTTTTCGAAAGGCAGATTTTTTGAGTGCTCTTAGAGCTCGAGAAGGGACTTGAGTTCTATGTAAGAATAAACTGTATATTGTGGCTTTCTTATGTAAAGCAAATCGATGATGTTATTAAACAAGAACAGTCTTTTAATGTCAAAGCATTTGTTTTGTTTTAAACCAGACTCAACACCGTGTAACAGTTGCGACAATAATGACGGTATGTTATTAGAATTGCCGCAGATAGTTTTGTCACGCGGCTTTGAACACAACTTAATGATGGTTATGTGTAAACATTTTTGGCATAAAGTAGTAGTACATTAAAATTATAACAATGTCAAAGCATTTGTTTTGTTCTAAACCAGACTCAACACCTTTGTAACACTGGCAATAAGAATATTGACAGTATGTTAATAGGATTGCAGTTAGTTTTGTCAAGTCATTACTGTCCTACAAGCTCTACACTAAGGACACGACCTTCGCTTTATGGTGTAAGAGCTTTTTACTCTTGGCAGGGTCAGTAGGCCGGGTGTCTGCTGTTAGAGGATGGTCGTCTGGGAAACCAAGTGTTTGCAACAAAACAACTTGGAACACTGTTACAGTAACACAAGCCTCTGGTTCTTTTTCAATGAATGCTTGAACCATAGTTAATAGAGGGGAATGGTTATGAAACCCGACAAAGGTCTTTGTTGTGGGTTTTTGTTCGCTTTTTGGGCCTTCACCGTGCACAAAACACAATAGTTGTCTAATCGGTACTTTAATAGAAATGTGTTAGTTACATAATTCGTGCATCCTAGTTTGCTCCTTTGATGTTTGCCGGGTTCCTAACCATTCCGCTTTATTAACTATGCTTGAACATAGCAGGTTTTCTTGCACTTGGAAGCTTTTTGAGTCAGACCTTACAAAATTAATAATAATAGTAATAATAATAATAATAATAATAATAATACCAAGAAATATAATAATAATAATAACAATAAAACCCTTATTGACAAATTCTTAAACAATTCTTAAACTATCTAAATTTACAATTATTGATCCACTAAAATGCTAAAAAATACTAGATATCCAAAAATGGTATTTGTAACGATAAAGCCTGCGAATTAGGTAGAAATAAATATTTTGTTGGCACGTGATACGACATGGCCTGGGCCTTAGACTTAGCTGATGACTCGTATGACGAGAAGCGTATATTCAAGGCAGAATCGCGCGCTCGTACTTCTGTGAACACATTAAAGAAGAAGAAGAAATCTCCTGCGTCAGAAGAACCAACTCCGCCAAGCAAAGCGCGGCCTATACCGTCCCTCGTTCCTGGGTCTCGTCCCAAGTCGGGGACATGTTTTGCCTGCAGTAAATCTGGCCACTGGCGTACTTCTTGTCCTATAATGGCCCTGCAGAACATTACACCAAAGTGACTAGAGGACCCCGACAACTCAGGTGTAGTTCTTTCCTCTGTTGATATTAAAGTTAGCAGTTTGTCCTTGCAATCGGAAGTAGACGGTGTTCTTGATTTAGATCCTAGTTCTGCAACTTGTGCTGATTGTTTTATACTCGATTCTATTAAAGATTCAGGCCCACTTGCGGTCGATTGGACTTATTCATCTGGCGTGGTAGCCTTAGAAAGTTTGTTTTTGGCGTACTTTGGATGTTTCGCAGTTCATTTTGAATGTTATTATGCAGGGTTATAAAATTCCCGTTTTTCAACTCCCAACACCTTTTCCCAAGAGAAACAACACTTCTGCACGCGAGAACAGTGACTGTTTCTCAAGCTGTCAACGATTTACTTCGCTTGGACTTAATTGAAGAACTTGCTTGTAAGCCTAATATCACTAATCCGCTTTCAGTCTCGACTCGCAGTTCGGGAAAGCAACTGCTTATTTTGGATCTTCCACATGTTTACCAGTTTGTTTATAAGCAGAAGTTTAAATACGAAGACCTGAGTGTCGCCACACAGATATTTAGTAGTAATTATCACTTGTTCAAATTTGATCTTATGTCCGGCTACCACCATGTTAAAATTTTTCCGGACCACAGAAAATTTCTTGCATTTTCTTTGGATTTTGGCACGGTTGTTAACAGATATTTTCAGTTCTGTGTGCTCCCTTTCGGGCTCTCTTCCGCTTCGTATATTTTCACTAAGATTTTGAAGCCATTGCACAAATAGTGGAGGAGCCAGGGTATCCCTATAGCAATCTTTCTTGACGACGGTCTAGGAGGGGGAACAGATTTTGTTTCTGCTAAAGTTAACAGTTAAGTGGTCCATTCAGATTTGCTCAAGTCTGGATTTGTGACTAATGAGGAAAATTCCCTTTGGGAGCCTGTTCAAATTATCACCTGGTTGGGCGTAATTCTTAACACGTTTGATGGGACTATTAAAGCGACTGACGAACGCATCCAAAAGTTAAACGCCGGCCTTGTTGATCTGTCGTCTCGTCCGCCTCCCCGCTAAGTCCAAGCGAGAAGCGTCGCCAGTGCAACGGGTCAAATCATTTCTCTCTCTAGCTGTGTGGGTCCTTTTGCCCGTATAATGACTAGATTTCTTTTTTTGGTTGTGAACTCGGCCCACACCTGGGATAACGAAGTTTTTCTTGCAGATGATTCTCTTTCAGAAATCATTTTCTGGAAGAACAACGTGGTTCCCCTGAGTTAAATGGTCTATTGGTCGCCTCACTCCCTCCCGGTCAAGGTTACGTACTCGGATGCTTCCATTTTTGGGGCCCCCATACTGTTGGTAGATTTGCTTGTTCCTATAATGCTACGCTATTTTCAGAATGGTTGTGAAGCAGTAGATGCATTCTCCCAAGGCTGGGGGCACGATAATAATTGGATTTGTCCTCAAGTGTGTCTGTTAATTAGAGTATTGAAGAACATGGAATTGTGTAAAGCGAAAGGCACGGGTATCCTTCCCTTGTGGAAGTCCTCTTGTTTTGGACTCTGTTTTGTAGTGACGGTGTACATTGGAACAGTTTCGTAGTTGACTGGGTATTTTTACCCAAGTTTCCAGGCCTCTTTATTAGAGGAAAAGCGCGGAACACGCTTTTTGAGTCCAGACCCTTAGCCTTTGATGTTGAAGCCCTTCGAATTGACTTTCGTTTTCCTAGATCTCCCTGTTTGTATTTGGGCTTTTGCACGTTGTGCAGTAAAAACTGTGACCGCTGTAATTAACTCGTAGTCAGCGTTATTGCTCTAAGTCTTTTGCACTTAGGTTATGGATAGCTGGTCATAACGTTTCCCATATCGCACATTTCATACGTGCTAACTGTCAAACAAATATGGAAGTGAGTCATATTTTTGTGTTCATGTCACGGCAATTGTATCGCAAGATGAATCTATTCAGAATTGTTGATGATTAAATTAAAGAAACCTGTTCATGGTTCATTTTCTAGCTTCTCGTTGTTTATTTCTCTTCTCTATCGTAGTTCGATTATTCCTGTTGTTCTATCATTTTTTGGATTATACGCCTCACCTTATTTTCTTTCTCCATTAGACTTTTTTCAGTTTGGATTTCGGTCTCCCCGGGACAAACCGCTCGACAGGACTGGAAGATCGACTGAAGACGACGGTGCTCTCTTCCGGAGCGAACGGAGCTATTGTGGCTTCTTACAGTCGTGCTTTCCGAAAATGGAAGCAGTTTGCACTGAATAAGTTAGATGGGAATTCGTTTTACGCTTCCCCTTTTTATGTGGCTCTGTATTTGCAACATGTTATAGAAGAAACACATTCCCCTAGCGCGGTCGATTCCGCTTTCTACGGCTTAAAGTGGGCCCATGACGTGGCGGGAATTCCCTCCCCAACTGATGATCCAATTGTGGAGGTCGTATGGTTGGCGTCAAAGAGAGTTCTTGGTACCCGTGCCCTTTGTCGCAAAGAGCCTATTTCACCTACTTTAATCCATGACATTGTTAAGAAATCAGATCTACAACGCCCTGTAGTTGTACGAAATGTTACTATGTACGTTTTATCTTTTCCGGCCTTTTTCGATTTGACGATGTGTCCAGAATTAGGAGAAGTGATGTTTCTTTCAAAGAAGGCTTCATGGCCATCAAAGTTCTGAAAAGCAAGAATAACCAACTTCGTAAAGGCGACGAAGTTGTTGTTTCTCAATTGTCCAGTGCTGCATGCCCCGTCGAGTTGCTTAGGAGGTATTTAGCTATGTTTAAGATACCCCCAGATTCCAAAGATTTTATTTTCAAGCCCATTTCTAAAGGGAAGGGCTGTTGCAAGCTTGTTGCCCCTGATAAGCCAATTAGTTACTCTACTTTTAGAGGGGCTTTTCGTCGGGACCTGCTAAGTCTCGGAGTTGAACCGTCCAAATTTGGTTTGCACTCTCTGCGATCTGGGGGAGCCATTATGGCAGCCAATAATAGGATGAATAATAGGGTTTCCCAGCGACATGGCCGTTGGAAATCGGCGCAAGCCAAAGACACCTATGTAGATGATGACCTCAAACAGCGTCTTTAAGTATCGCGTTTTCTTGGGCTCTGAGGGCGTTCTCTACCGTGTAATTTCATCCAGTTATATGCGTATTGCCCAATTCTTTGTCAGTCTATGTAAGCTTCGGGTAGGTTCCCGGCAGGCATCCCAAAATAAACTTATTTAGTTTACACTACTGTGTTATTTGTTGTGAAGTGGAAAATATTCTATACATACATTCACAACAAAATCTCAGGTGATAACCCCCCAAACGTAACAAAGTGGTAGAGAAAGAGGAGGGAAACTAATTAAAATCTCCTTTTAAAAATGTTCTTAAAATAAAGAAACAAAAGCTCTACTCTCTAAACCCTGCTTGTTCTTTTTCGATCTCAAAGTCACAATGCTCAATGTTCGGAGGGGCACGCCTAGTGGTGCGTGAACCTCTCAGGCAAAGTAAGGGGGATCTTAGTAGAGCGAAGGACACTTTTGAACGTATCCATGAAATTTTTCTGCTATACTCCTCTCCTTTCTTCATAGATATAACTTCCGCTAATCTACTGAGGAAACGTTTGCATTCGTCAGCCATGCCTCCGGTAGTAGTGAAGATTAAAGGTGTAAAAGTCCCTTGTTCAAATTCCAAAACCCTCTTCGCGTACAACCTCTTCTTTTCATCTTCACGTTTGCGATAAATCTGCTGAAGGGTGAGATCTTTGTAAGATTCTGCGTTTGGGTGAAAGACCCTCACGTCAAAAAAGGCAGAGCCCTGCCTATCCCAAAAAGCCACGAGCGTGAACATCCAATCGGGCATCCGGTGCTTGGTTCGTACCCCTCGTCAGCACTTCCCCCGTTATCTCCTGGACAACGGGTTCCACTTGTATACATCGTGGCAACCGAGGTTTAGCATGTCAGCCTCGAGATCATGAATACTCCTCCTTTACACACCATGGCATGATCCACCGTAAATGTATCCCCACAAATACAAGTGGCAGGCGTGTTTAATAATGATAATGATAATGATAATGATAATGATAACGATAACGATAACGATAACGATAATGATAATGATAATGATAATGATAATGATAATGAT
>CM042756.1:9791747-9806747 GCA_022496165.2 Catalaphyllia jardinei
AGTCTGCAGTGTGCTGTCTGCTATTGCCATACACAGATTCGAAATTAGGTTTGTTACAGAACATCAGTTGTATTGACACCAAGTTCCTGAATTGACCGAGACAGGTGAGCTGCCCTCGCCCTAAAAAAAAAATAAATAAACAAACAGTATTTGTTAACCTGAGGTTTACGGTCGTTTCGATATTTTGAAGTCGTTTCGATAAAAGTCTTGAGTATCTTTCGTGTCAACACAGGCGCCCCAGACGTTGAATACGTTTGAAGCAATCCGTCAGAACATAAAATTTGGCTAAATGGCTCTAAACCACCTCCAGGAACCCAGAACCTCAAAATAACGCAATGCAAACATTAGGCAAGCCATTTTTATTTAAATTATTTTCTACACGTAGCATTTACAGCAATTTTCGAAGCATTGTCATACACTGTCTTATAAACGGAAAAAGTCGTAACGCAATCGTCAATAAAGTCACGTATTAATCGTATTTTAAAAACGTCTGGGCCGCCTGTGGTGTCAACGGAGTGTGGCATTAGTTTGTTATTTAGCCTAAAAAAGCAGCAATCCTTTTTAAGCGAATCAAGATAAATGGACGATGTATCGAATTGACTTTAGTTTGTATTGAATCGACATCAGATATGTATCGAAACGACCGGATACCCGTGAGTGCTTACCTTTACATATGGACTTAAAGTAGGAACAAAGACTCACCTCGGACAGCTGCATGTATTTTATCAGGCGATCACATTGAAGGTCGTCAATAAATGCCTGTAACTTAATTCATGCATTACCGATTAAAATGCTTTTCAATGAAAGGGTTGTCATAGGCTTACACTGTAATACATGTACAAGCAAATACAAGACTGAAGAGTTTAACTTCAAACGAATGCAGTCGAGCGATTTCGTGGATGTGTATTTCAAAAATTAAGCAGGAAACGACAGGAAATGAAAACAAATGTACAGAGCTAACCTGCTGGACCATTTTTCGGTGTGCATAGCCCAATATATCAGCGACAATTCGCAAAGAAATGTATGAGATAATAGTTCCAACCGTTAAACTGTCCGCCGCGCAAACTTTGATCAAATGTCATTTGATCACATGTCCCGTGTCCTTGAAAGTCTTGTGGTCCAGGGTGAGGAGAGAACTAGAGAAGTATATTTTGACGGCATATCATTTTGTCTTCTTTTTTGCTCTAAATCAGCTAAATCAGCTAAGTCAGAATAAAACTGTCTTGTACAGTACTTGAAGCTGGCTCTTTTTCTTCGGATCGTCTTGTTTCTAGTCTAGGGCGGATGGGTAAGAGCGGGATCAGGAAATGACCTTTGGTCCTCTTGGGCCATAACTGTGTTTCATTTTGATGTCACGCTCGCAGTCAAGCACGCACCCTCACTTGTTTTGCGTGCTTCTCAAGGATATATCCGAACAAAAGAGAGAAAGCTCGCAGACCACCTGTATATTGCTACCGTTTTTCGATCCATATAAAGTCTATAAATATTTCACACACGTAGTAGAATGGACGAATGGGCAGAGCAGTGGACAGTCCATCTCTTTCCAAAACCAAATTCAACCCGAGAAAAACACGCCACGTAGACTCGGCTTACGTACGGCTGTCCTACTACAGTGCGGTGGTACAATTCAAGGCAGTGTGATTTACAAGAGAACCGAGTTGTCATTACTCTTCTACCAAAATTAAAGAACTGCTACGGAGACTGGCAAAAGTAAAATTAAAGTAATCGGCAAGTAAAGATTTATTTTAACCATCCAATAGTAGTTAAAATAACCCTTACAGAAGTCATCGGAAAGCGAGTTAAAATAATCCTCAATAACGAGTCACTTTAACTCTCTAGCCATAGTTAAAATAATCCCTACAGGATAACTCTCAAAAGCGAGTTAAAGTAATCCCCCAATTTCGAGTTATTCTTACTCACCAGCCAGAGTTAAACTAACCCCTACAAGGTAACTCCAAAAGCGAGGTATATTAACTCCGAATAAAGAGTTGAAATAACTCCTTCCTGAAATGTAACTCCCAGTAGGAGTTAGATTTAACCCTCATTTAGAGTTAAAATAACTCCACAAAGAATAACTCCACTGAGTAGAGTTAGATTAACTCCACGACTTGAAAATAACTCCAATTTTGAGTTGAAATAACTCCTTTTTTTGAGTTATTTTAACTCCTCTCTAGCATTGATTTGAGCCGATATGTTCAATACGTTTTTGCTTGACACAGTGTAAATGCTTAACATTTTCTAGAATGCATGCTGAAAGTATTCATGAGTAAGTAATCCACTCGCCATCAATTAGTCTCCTTAATTATATGTGGTCACGTAACAGCCAATTAAAGTTTTAGCTCCTTGGGACCATTTTTTTAAGATAAAATTTTCCAAAAATGGCTAACTTATTATGTCTCTTGCCAACACACAAGCAACAGTATCTTCAATCAATTTACACCACACTACTGTTCAACCCTTCTACTTTATAAATATGCCTGTCTTTTTTCCAGGGTCCTCTAAACAACAGAGAAACAGTTTCAAGCAAAGATGATGGTTAAACAGTGTTGAAAAAGGGGCATTTTAGGTTAATTTCAATGGGAATAATTTCCTAGAAGGATTCTGAATTTCTGAATGCTACCTATATAAAAATAAAGCCAAAGGGTTGTAGTTTTAATAAATATAAAAAAATCCGCGGGCAATCTACTTTAAGGTGCAAAACGAAAGAGCTAAAATCTGGGTATTATCTCAATTAACATCTTAACTAAGTGGCTGATAAAGACTAGCGTTCGTTCTCAATAATAAAGTACACCTTTGCAAACGCAAGCTGATCGCTAGAGAATGTCTAGCCTTCGTGTTCGACCAAAAATGATTTTCTTGAACTATATGACAACCGTTTCCCCACCCCTACATAGTACCTGACATCCCTCCTCAGATAGTTATCCGGCAGTGCCGTTGTAAGCAAGACATGGCGAGGAATTTTTGTTGTTGTTGTTGTTGTTGTTGATTTTTGTTTATTGAAATCAAACTAAATCATTAGTAATCATTACTAAATCAAAGGAATGCAACACATTAACACTGTAAATGGACTATATAAACTCTGAATTTGCAGGGAAGCATGTATGTGCGTGACACAGGATGATCGCTGCACTTCACGCAACACCTATGACAGCATGGAATTCTCCATCAATTTCATCAATGGTACAAATTACGAAAAAATGCAGTTTTAATTCATTGTGGAAAAGTTGCTTTTAAATTATTTTGCTTAAATAATAAATGCGACTACCCTGATTCTGAAAAGATAAACGAAGTTTGACTTAATTTATCAGTTTAAGCTTATGAACAATTGCTAAACCCATGAAATTCGAAGAAAATTTTGCTAGACCCATGCTTTTTTGAGGAGCCATTCATTGACCGCAAACTTATATGACTATGCTCTAACAATCATGTTTGGAATCGATATAGTGAGACGCGGTCGAGGTTTTATGGGGAGAAAACAATTTGTTGTTGTTGTTGTTTTAAATTTACAGTAATGGTGATGTGGCGGCACAGAAAACATTTTACATACAATTATTCAGAGGTATAAAAAAGATATTGGGTATTTTCCGCAAATAAATGGAAATTAATAATTCATATTTTAAGTAAAACTCAAATTGTCTTCATAGAGGATCTGTCGTCTTAATATAATGGCACGAACACTTAGGCAGATATGTCACGATATCAGTTGACCAAACTTTACCGAGCTCACAAAAAACGCTAAATTGCTACAGGAAGTCTTAACTCGGGTGTAAGGATTGCAACAGCCGAAATATTTCCTGTGTGGATTAAGATATCAGTACGCTCAAATAGCGAAAAAAGTGGAAAACATGACCTATTTCGACTCCAAATAGTGAAAGTGTGTAGGACTGAATAACGTGGAGACGACGACATGTCAGCATTTGACGCTTGATGAATGATTACGCCACACAGAATAAGAAATAATACAAAAATATATATGTTGACAAATTTGGGGCAAATTCGAGGCGACAGAATTAAGAACTTTACTAAAGGTTTGCAATTTCGAATTCTAACATCAACACTAAAAGCAATGTAATCTACAAGCTAGGGTCTAAGGTATAAACAAAGAAACCCGTTAACAGTTGCGAGGACGAGAATAACATGTTCAGCTGTTAGCTCTTCTCTGAGACATGTTGCAATGAAACTAACGGATAGTAAAATTTGCTCTCATAATGTATCAGAAATGTTTATTTTCATCACTTTTTTTGGAGAACACAACCTCTTACAGCAAAAAAATATGTTTTTGTCATTAACTCGCACCGATTGCGCCGTAAGTGTTCCTTGTATGGCCATGGGCATTTCTCAGTGGAAGGGAATTTCCGGCCCTATCATTTCGACGCGCAAAGGCCGTATCAGTGATATGATATAAATTATTGTTTTGGCCAAAGTTAGAAGTTACCTTCCACAAAGCACAATTTAGAATTTCATCTCTCAGTTGAGAAGTGGTGCGCTTTGTAACTGACAGCTGAAATTTGAAAACTTTAAATTCGTCCATAGGTTATGGCCTGAAGATTTAGCTCGCACAAACCTTTTTGTAAGAATATTGTTTTTACCGCCTAGGTTGAATATTGTTTTAAATTTTTCTGCCGATTTTAGACTGAAAATGTTCTTATGGAAATTCTTAGATCATACTTTATGGCGTTACTGTTTTCGAATGTATTTAGTGATTGCATGGTGTCAAAGTAACTTTGGAGCCAGTCTGCAGACGCTTGTATGGAAGTTGACTATGACGCCCATAACTTCTTACAGAAATGTCACTAGCATCGACCATACGGTTGGTGTGCGGCTTTTGTTGCTTTATGTCTTATTTTGAACTTTCCAGAAAGTAAGAATTTTATACGATTTATTTTATAACATAAAATTGTGTTGTATCTACAAACTTTCAACACAAATTTTTATTAGAAGGTCTCAGCCCCGGTTTTTTTCGTAATAAATTCATAAAATGCCTCAGATCTGGCCTTGATATTCTTTTAAAAATATTACCACAAGATCGAGACCTTTACAGAAACATTATAAGCGACAATTGAATCGGGATTTTGGCAAAATCGATAGCTAAAGTTTAGTTACGACATATGTAAATTTGGAAAACGAATATAACACAGAGGTACTGTTATAACGCTGCTCTGAGCAAAGAAATGAAGAATTCTTCATTAAAAAAAAACCCTTTAAGTAATTTTATAAAAACTCTTCCTACCTTTTGTAGTTTCAAAATACGAAACGTAATGCCAAGCTTTTGTTAGGAAGGCGATGTCTGCCTTTCGTGTGTTAACAAAGAGTGCAAAATTAAACTGTCATAAAACCCCGCTAATACATGTGGTAGAATATCAGTTTTTTTAAATGCGCTCTGTATTGAGTTTTATTACACTTTACATTACATATGTATATGTACGTACGTCATTTCTTTCACACCGATCAATTATTTAAGACAATTTTCGGATGTGTAGTTTATCAAAGTAAACTGTATTTCTATTTTTAGTTAATGGTAGCTGTTGGTAGAAATAATTAACCTGAGGAAAACAACATCTGTTAAAGGACTCAGTTTTTAAACTGCTCCAAGAACGCCTTTAACGTTTATTTATTTTTTTTGTTTTCTTCATGAGTCAGATTTGGTTTTACTCCAGTCTCAGGTCTCGTCCACGGGAAATTTTTAAGCGCCACAATGGAAGGACTGTTTGGATTTGTGTTTGAGTAAAACTCGTGCTGGGAGTCACAAGTTATAATGATGTCATCGATTTCGAAAAAGATCCGTTTTCAAAATGTTTTACAGCCACACTAAAATGCTGGAGGTATCAGATTCCATCGTTGCTGGATGGTAAGCCAAACCCGTTGAAATAAAGCTGCTTGGGGTCAAATTTCTACGCCTTGGTATGGGCGTAGTCCAAACGTATTCCAGTGCTAATGCCAATGAAAGGGTTTGTTTGGCAAAACCAGAACTATTACAGATTATGATTTTAATAAATTGTTAATACGAGCTGAAAATCTTATATACTATCTTTAAACTTCTAAGAATACTCTTGGAAATAATCATAGTTAATGGAGGTGACTGGTTATGAAGCCCGGAAGACATCAAAAGAGCAAACAAAGATGACAAGATTTATGTTGGAAGGGTCTACGACCCTGCACAATCTTTAGTGTTGCGCTCATACACTATGCATGAGTTACGTAACCAACACGTTTCTATTGGTTAGTTCCTCAGTTCGGAGTAAACAACTATTGTGTTTTGTGCAGGGCCAACGCCAAAAAAGCGAACAAAAACATACAACAAAGGACTTTGTCGGGTTTCATAACCATTCCCCTCTATTAACTGTGAAATCATTTAGCTTGACAAGAATGCATTTGGGGATGTTATTTACATTTAAGAAATGGAAAACATGTAGCGTGTTTTTATCGAGGTATAAGGGAGCTTAAGCAACCACGACGAAAGAGACGACGACGACGTTAAGTATGGGCGGAGGGGTAGGGATAAGAAAGTCGTTTTCGTCCGCAAAATGATACTGCTCAAGGACGACGACTAAACAATTTCGTTCAGATTCGCTCCGTAACTAGTATCTCTGTATCTCCGTATCTCTTTAAGTCATGGTCAGAGATTTATTAGCGATGAGGAGTCGGTTATTCTGGTAACATTAAAGCCAAAAACAAAATCCAGGCTTTTCCTTTCTTTAAATATCAGGGTCTTTATTCCTTTCTTTATATATCAGGATTTTTGGGTATACTGTATACAGGGGCTTTTTAAATCGGGTATACGGTATATTGCAGCTTAAATACGGGTATTCGGTATATCACTTTCTTTGAATTTCAGGTATGAAGTATACCTACCTTTCCTATGCTTTTGAATACATATCCTACAACGTACGATATTTGACAGTGGATAAAGATAAGTGGCAGGCCTGCACGGACTCCCTGCGTGACTTAACTGGAAATAAATGAAGCCTTCATAGAGGCCCTGTTAGCAGGTGTGCGCATGTCCCCGGTCTGAATTTCACAGCTAACTATGTAGCAATTTTGGAACATTCTTGTGTCGCCTGCCGGAATTTCATTAATATTTTTTCTAGTTCGTTGCAAGTATTGCAGCAGAACCATGCGTGACATTGTGTGGGACACTTTTTTTGTGTGCGAGACGTTTATTGTACTGCGGTGGCCTGGACCGAGCGTAGTCTTGGATGACCACGCTAGTTGTACTTACTTTGC
Organism: Catalaphyllia jardinei; assembly: GCA_022496165.2. Classification (NCBI taxonomy): domain Eukaryota; kingdom Metazoa; phylum Cnidaria; class Anthozoa; order Scleractinia; family Caryophylliidae; genus Catalaphyllia; species Catalaphyllia jardinei. The sequence continues at coordinate 9,798,972 of CM042756.1, forward strand.
AATTGTTTACACTGAAGGTGTACTAGGACTGCTAACTTAGGTTTCTTTACGGTGTATGATATTAGAGCTCTACTTTTACGGATTAAGGACTCTACAAGGTTTTGCAAGGCACAAGGACACAGATGTGCGCTTTTTCTGTTCATTTAGAGTGATTTGTTCTTGTTTTTATTGTATCTTCGTGTTCGCTCCATGCCTGCTTTGTAACGCCAGGTTTTGTCGCTTTCTCACAGTTTTCGTTGCCACATAATTGGTTTATCGCATTATCGCATCATATCACCACAGTATTGCTTCGTTCATCGTATCTATCAGCTATTTGTAGGGAACGTTAGTGGTATAAATCAGAGTACGTGTCATTGTGTTTTAACCTGCGTAATTGGCGGCTTTTAAGCAATTTGAGGGCGTTCTGTTTAAATCGGATAAATTGGCTAGAAGTTATGAGTGTTTTAAAAAGAAATAACAGTAACAAAGGAATTTCAGGAATTTAATTGTTTTATTACCTTATTTGGTCAAACTTTAGGGGTATTTACAGTTCTATACGATGGATAAGGTCTGAAAAAAATTTAAGTGGAAAAGAGAGAGATACAAATTTGCAGTTTTTTGAATTTGAAACTCTATAGCTATTTAAGCTCTGACGTCAGCAATACGCAATTATGACGTCACATGCATTGAAAAATGACGTAATGCGCACCCTGACACCCAATGTTGCAAATTCAAAAAACTACAAATTTATTTTTATGTACTATTCACTTTGTTTCCTTCCGACCTCATTTATCGTGTTTGAGTTTAAATACCCCTAAACGTTCACTATATATGGTGAATACATTTTTTTACATCTGGCGGGAAATTTGAATGTCTTTAAAAAGCCATAACTTAATGACGTTTTACCCGATTTGGGTGGGGTTTTCACTAAAAAAATCATTTTAATTGGAGAACATTGCTATACAGATTTTAATGTCAAACAACATTTAAATTTTGGCGCCAAGTTTTAACGTTGTTTATGACGTCACGCTGTCAATCACAAGCGTGTCAACATCACCATTAAATGTGGAATTTATATGAAACAATGTTCATGCCAAGTTTCGTTTCACTTGAAATAATTTTCATGTCTCTGTGAACCGAGTGGGAGGAAAAACACCCATTTCTGACCACCGTGACAAGATGGTTATGACGTCACCGTACGAGCGAGGGAGCGAACATCCGTCCGTACGTACAGACTCTGGAGGAGGTAGAGTGGAGGCTCTAGGAAACCCGAGCGGGGGAGTTCATGGATGCCATATTAGGGAGCTTAAGTAACCACGACGAAAGAGACGACGACGACGTTTAGTATGCGCGGAGGGACTGGGATGAGAACGTCGTTTTCGTCGGCAAAATGAAACTTAAGCAGGGAGGATGTTCCAGGACGACGACTAAAGAACTTCGTTCAGATTCACTCCGTATCTAGCGCGGACATCGGTTATTCGTCTCAGTTATGGTCACAGTTTTATTGGCGATAAGGAACATTAGAGCCAAAAACAAAATCCCGGCTTTTCGTTTCCTTAAAAACGAAGCTAACCCAGAATTTGACTTTGATCAATTTGCAAAGCTGGTTCCCTTATTCAGCACGGTTTATACAAATATGTTGATCGACTAGAATACTAAGGTCATCTTGGACTTCTGCATGCTGTTAAATTAGAACCGTAGTTGCACCATCTCAGCACATTACCACATCATTCTTATTTTCGTGTCGGCCAAATGTAGCGAGGCCGGCGTAGTGCTACAAATCAACTATTCCACTTTTGATCTGTCCATACATTTGGTTGTATTAAAACTGTCAAAGTCTGTGGGGAAATTTACAGCTCGCTTGAGATCGACTGCAAGTTACTCGATATTTGTCAAACTTTCAGACTGCGATGGCGGAGTCACGAAATAAATCTATTGAATTAAGTCACCGTAAACATTACAAAAATAATAAATTTTACGAACAGTGTTTTTCATTGGAAATTTTGAAGCTTTCACCCACATAATTCAAACCTATTTTCCAACTTTTTGCTTGATATTCTTTTCGTTTCACGTTGATGCACTTTCCAAATTTTTCAACGCGCCTGCACTTGTTTACAATCAGACATGAAATTCGAGCGATCGGCAATAGACCCGTGAGAAACGGCAGGGTTCATTTTTTCAGCTGTACGGCTAAAATTAAATATTTTCGAAATAGAATCGCAGAACACAAGAGTAAACACATCATTGCAGCATGCTAAAATCTTTCGCTGCTCTTGAGAAAGCCTTCTAGCGAACTGAATCCAGTACTAAGTGCAATATTTTAAAATGGTTTCTCCGGCAGTTTCATAAAAATAGAATCACGTTTTCGTGTAATGAAATGGTCTACAAAGGTATATGATATGGCAATATGTTCTTTTTTTAAGAAAAATGATAAACAGTAAGCTCTAAGCTTTTATTATACTTAAATAAAGTTCAGCTGCCTGGGTCCGCTTGCACGGTGGTTTTCCTGCCTGACTTGTTGCAACGTCGAACAGACGATTTCAAAACAACCACAAAAAAGAATAAAAACTCCAACCACTTGAATGCTATGCCGAACGATAGTAAATTCGTTCCTTTCAGGCAATTATAACTCTTCATGTTCTGCTAAGTTCACTACCACGTGAAACTACTCCTTTTGACGTCGTCGACGACAGGACGACAACGAAACTCTTAGGTCGCGCTTGCGCACTGACTTTTACGTTACTTCCGGTCGTGGTCCACCCTGTCGTCGTCGTGGTTGCTTAAGCTCCTTATTTTCTTGGCGGGACAACGAAACTCTTTCCCACATTGTCTCAATTGTAGTGTTAATAAACGATCGATAGCGGAGTTGATAATGCATTATAATGAGAGAGGGATTAACTGAGACAGAAAGTGTAAGAGAAAAAAAAGGAAGAACTCCCAGTAACAGGAGGACAAGTAGCCAGGAAAATCGTCAAAGAGAGCCGCAGACGCGGCGAGGTCTAGAGAAACACTACTGGAGAAATATGCCTTGAATTAGCCCGAGTCAGGGCTGAGAAAAAGGAGATGAAACAATACCGAGTAATGCCATGAAACAGACTTAACTAGAGCTTGAGAAAGGAAGTGAAATGTGAGACAAATTGTCTAAGAAGACTATGGTCAACTTTCCAAGTTAATTCGCTTCGAGATCTCGAGCCCTGCAAGGAAAGTCAAATGATGTTTACAGCAGAAAAGGTGGCTGATTCCTTGATCTATCGAAAAGATCCGTTTTTAGTTCAAAATCAGAATCAGAAAAAAATATATCAAGTTGGTTCCTGTTAATAGGTTTTTTCCTCCTGACTTCAAGCCATGCTCCGAGACACTTTATAAATTACATCGTTTTAATTCACTCATTGCTAGACAATAACTCCAGAGTCGCTTTGTGGAAGTTGTTCAGTGTAAGTTGCATATTGTAAACCAATAGTTTTCGCTACTGTAGTGATATATGCATGTTGCGTTTAATTAGATTTCCTCTTGTCCAGTTAATTGGGTTTGGTGAAATGCTTATGTGAAAGTCAAGAATTTATGTGTGTAACCCTATATGCAAATGGAGCTATAATTTGATTTTCATTTCTTTTTGTTTTGGTCAAGGGCACATAGCCTCTATTTTCCTTTCAAGTGGTTTTATGGATTTACCTGTCTGGCTTTGGTGCATGTACAGTAAGGTAATTACACCGAATAAGATAATATCATTGACATAGGTACATCTTTGATATTGTTCGTCCGTGTTATGGTTTATGAAAGCTGTCAAAACAAGGTATCCACTGACCAGTATCACATGACCATAAAGTGCCCAGGGTAAGAGTTCATTGAGGTTGCATTTCTTTTAAGTTGACGGCTGACCAAGCACTGTTTTTTCATTGGATCGCAGTCTCAAATTAGGTTACCGTTATTACTTTGAGAAAGGAAGAGGGTCCACATGCAGAGGCAAAATTTTCGCAAAATTAACCCCTGTCAAATTGTGGACTTTCTTTCCAACATACTCCTTGTGCAATCGTCTCTTGGAAAGTCCCTGATTTACTGTACATGTAACTTCTGCAAAATCTTAGTTACACTTATAACGGGTATGATTTCTTAAAATTCAACTGGAAAGATTGGCAAAACCACACCCTAAAGTATTACATGCACATAACTGATCATATGGTAAGTTTCTGAACGAAGCGAAACAAATCTTGTTTTCTTTTTATGGTTAACTTCTGTAATCAGGAAGTCCGCTTTTAGGCTTGGCTAAATCTATATATTAAAATAGGCTCCGTTATCTCGGTTTGGTGTCACATTTATGCTTGCATACATTGATCATGCGCTCTTTAGTGTGGGAGGGGAATAGGGGATAATATAAAATGTTCTCCAGTAGCTGCAAAAATTATTTTGTTGTGTTGGGAAAATGAATGGAAAATTTAAAAAAAGCAAATAGTCTTAATATGTATATAACCACAAAGTAGCAATCTATTTTGCATCCTTAAAATATCGTGCTTGTAACGAGCAATCAACCATCCATCCCATGTTTCAAGCAATTGCTTGTTGTTATATTTCACGCTGGATATTTCAACCTTTACGTGGCTGTGAGTGTTTCTCACAGAAATTGTACTAATTTGTTAAAGTCTTTTTCGATATTGTGGAGCCAGAGGTAAGTGTTTGACATCAAAAACATACTTATAATTTTATACGTTGTTTACCACACAAATAGACAATATACGCGAACGAGGATCCACAAAATCCCGTCATCTCCTAGTGATCTTTGAGAACTTGAGTATCACCTGAGAGCAAAACTGAAACTTCTTTGAGCAATTGGCTGACATTTTCGTAGAGCTACCGTTAATAAGTGTGCAAAGAAGTGAAGATGGGGAATACTTTACAACAATACAGGCAAGTGGATGGCATGCATTGTATTTATTTAGTGGTCATGGAATTCCTAGGATGCTTCAAGGGGAAATTCTAGTGTTCTTTTGTACTTTTTTTTCACTTAGAGGTCATATATTTGCCAGTATTGAATAGTTTGGTTCACATGTATGAAATGTGGCAAAAGAATCGCTAGTGGCTTACACAGATTTATTTGTATCGCCGGTACATTCCTGGTTTAATTCGACTCGTTAAGAAATGTATATATATTTTTTGGAAAGAAGACAATTAACTTATTGTTTTAAGCATAGAATTTTATCAAAAATTGCAAGCACGTGTTACCGTGACTAGTCAAATCAAATAGAGAAAATCCACCACACGCTTGAATGCATAACTTCGACAAAATACACTAGATAAAAAAGTTCTATACTTAAAAATTATAATTTATTATACGTTTTTAATTATTTATACACGGCCCCACAAGCTTGTAGCTTTGATTCTAATCGTGTTTAAATAAAGGTCATCAATTTATCCATCCAAAACACAAACCTTACATGGAACAACAAATCCTGAAAATTTCAGTTCAAATCCTTGTCAAGATATCAGTTTTTCTCAATACCAAAAATCACTCGTTTAAAATGAGCCACAAACTTACAGTAATAGGAATTCTCACAATAAACTTTAAAACCTTAAATTCGAATGGCAGTAAAAACAAAAATTGGATTTCTTTTTTACGCAATTCTATGTGTACCCCCGCCTTAATCTTTAATTAAGATAATTGCCCATGACCTGCAATGGTGGTCAGAAGGGTGTTCGAATGATATATAAATAGCGAGGGTGAAAACAAATTGTATAAGCTGCAAAATGTAATTTTGGTCCCACCGAGGTCAAAAGATTTTTTCTTTACCTCGTGTGGTTCCCTGATTCCTATTACTAAGGCTAACGCCCAGTGGGTTATTCATGGGTTAAAACTAGCACTAAAATTTACACTTCATAGTTAATTCTCTGTTACATCATTTGTGTCCATAGTACCCATACTTGTCCAATACTCTGACAAATTTGTGCATAGCATTGTATTGTATTATATTGTTTTGCGTCGTTCTTAACTGTATTGTATTGTTAATTTAGAAAACAGTCCTAAGGAAGCACGCGCGCTGATTGGTTAAAAAGCCTGTTTGTATAACTCGATGGAGATACAGAACTAAGCGCGCGCTGTTGACGTAGTGATGGCGCGAGCAAAGAGAATTTACATTTTGATAATCAAAGTTTACAAGTTGTTTTCCTTTTTCTCGTCGTGGTGTTTTCTAAAAGAAATAGAAAACATGTACTCCGCGTTTGTATCGAGTTATGCAAACACTCGTGAAAGTTTGGGATAACTCGAAAAAGCTGTGGAAACACTCGCCTGCGGCTCGTGTTCCCACAGCATTTCTCGTTCTCCCAAACTTCCACTCGTGTTTATATAACTCGATACAAACACGGTACATGTTTTCTATTTCTTAACTATTGTTAATCTATTGTTATGTGGATATAATACAATACAATGCTAACTGAATTTGTCTGAGTATTGGACAACCCTCTTATCAGGAAGAGGAACTTCGTTTCCAGGCGTTTACGCCATCTTTTGAAGGTGAAGTACGGTATTTATCTCTTCTAGTCGGGAGTGCGCAACTCTGTGGCCACATCGGTTCAAGATCTGCATAAGGTCAACATGGTTAGAGATTTGACGGCGTACGGGGGTAAGATAATCTTCTGGGGCCTCTGCCATCCTCCGCTTACAGCAAATATCAGGGCTTGTCCTAATGACAGCACAAGGCCATGTGTCCTTGGCGAACAAAATTCCATTCCTGAAAAGCTAGTGCTATCCGTCATGAGAGTATATAAGAACGTTTTGACTACCTCTGGGATGTTCACGGCATTTTCGATCAAGTCAGTTGGCTTTGGAGGCCACGAGACTTCGGTATCTGAGCTTGGATCCCTTCTCTTAGGCTAAGTGCGGTAAATGATATATCGCCAGTGCTAGGCGAAGTAGTGTTACTCTTCTCCGTAACTTGCTTGGCTAAATCTTGAAAGATTTCTTGGAATCGCAAAAATTCGATTGTTCCCATACAGATCTTCAAAATCGTTTGCACCTCTAAATTCTTTCTCAAGACGTCTTCTGAAATGGGTTCCCTTGGATTTTGGTATTTCGAGTTCTCCTCGAGAATTAACAAAAGACGTAAACAGGGCATATAACTCACTCAATCTCACAATCCTAGGATTTTGTAGCAAATCGGTTCTCATGTAGTTGAACAATTTCTCATAACCCTGTAATTTGGCAAGGGAATATGCGGTATACTCGCTGTCTACTTTCTTATCCCACTGACAGGGATATTTCGGGTGTAATAGCTCTCTAGGGACGACATTCAACATTCGGGGATCATTTTTTTCTACAGCAGCCTTCCTGATCGTTTTTTCTAAACGCATATCTACGCACTGAATCAATTCCTCCCTTGTGCGAGAGCTGCTGGTGTATTTATCCTTTTCGCAAAAGATACAAACCCGCTGATAAATTCTGCCAGGATTGGCCGTGGGTTGTTCGATGAAAATTTTCGACTGACGGTGGAGTTACAATTTTCTCTCTCTTTGGCATGCAATTGAGATAACTTGTCGAGGTTTCTATTCAGCGTAAATACCTTTCGGCATTGTCTATGGTAAGAAACTTTAGGTAGGTCTCCTTCTTCTAGAGTTTTTGTGATCTCAAGAATCGGCTCGTGGTTACGAATAGTTGCAACATTAAAAAGTGTTTTCCAAGACTCAAGATCCTTTAAGGTTACCAGTTCTTCAGTATCGTTGCAACAGTAAAGTATACATTCTTCCTCTCCGTTGTCGCTTATTCTGTTTTCTATTATCGATGACTTTACGTTTGTCTCCTTTGGAACAAAA
>CM042756.1:9809156-9826656 GCA_022496165.2 Catalaphyllia jardinei
CTTTTTATACCGATGGGTAAACTGAGTAGATATAAAAAAAAATACCGAATTGGAAGGTAAATAATACACATACAATTTCACCAGGAGTCGTTATTTGGAGTCAAAGTCTTCATAATTTAAGGATGATTTAGCAATGAGGACCACGACGAGAACTGTGCAGACATGTTCAGCCCATTTGTCGGTGTAAACAGTCGCTCAGGCTAAATATGCAATGACAGTGTTCAATTCCAAAAGAAGACACGAAAAATTAAACCTTGTGATTCACGCTCTCCAGAATACACAGAAGTTGATCAGTTTACGCTGTTCTTTCTGAGAAGACGGCTAAGGAACTGCATGTATCTGCAATATTGCATCTGTAACTGCATGGATATTTATCATATGAGAAATTAAATTTTGAAATAAATTCGTGGATGCCCATACTCATTAAGGAGCATTGAGGCATTGAAAATGCCCTATTTTGGCATTATTTAATGATTATTAGAAGAACGCATTTCCACTAATAATTGTAATATCTTTGTGACCGAGACTCATAATGACACGTATGAAACTACAGCCAGTACATTGTGTCGGACACAAACATTTAACGTTTGATTTAGACAGAAAGCTGAGGTCCTGATAAAATTGAACCAAATTTCTTGACACGATTACCAAACGGTAAAATAGGAACGACAACAGTGCATCTGCTATTTTCCTTATTTATTCAATTTTCAGCAATAGAAATCAGATAAGTCTTTTCTGTACGCAAAGCTTGCGATAAGTTCATTACCACGACTGGAAAAAAGTTGGGGTGCCCGTGCTCGTTGGTGAGCTACAACCATTTTTCAACCGACGGAGCTCAATATAAAAGCAAATTCGAAATGTTTTCAATATGCGCGTGCACGAGAGCGCGCTAAACGACGCCATAAATTATGCGCAAAAGGGATGGGTGATGCAAATGTAAGGAATCACCTGAAGGCACAAAAGTTTCGGGTTTGATATTGGGTGGTTAATTTAGACAACAAAAATTTATTGATAGAAAAAAATATTTTTAAAGGGAGGCGAAAATGGCATCGGCGGTTGACGAAACAACTAACTGGGTCGCTTCCGTGGTTTGCTGAAGCTCACTTTGAGTTTTCTCATTACAACCTCATACCACTAATACTAGACTGGTACTTGTCGCTACAATGGGGATTTGTCTAGCTTCTATAGGAACACACAGCGACCAGAGGGAAAGAGAACTGCTTCAAGTTTTTATCACAATACATTACTGATAACTTCTTCAGGCATCCTTTGTCCGTTAATACCCGCGTCATTGTTGTGCTCCTTCTGAAAATTTATTTCCTATCTTAGCGCCACACCACCTTGCATCTTTTAAAAATATCTAATGGATTTTCTTTAATAAAAATGCTAATTTCGAGGACTGAGGAGATTTGTTTAATTCTTTTTTTTCTTTGAATTGTGCAACAGACATGACAATTTGGCCGTAACAGAGATTAGTACTGTCAATCAATTGTTCATGACGCACTCAGCGACTCCCTAGGAGCAGCATAATGTTTAAATACTACATCCCTCTTTGTTTTCATTGTGTTAAATACTCTATGCGAAGAAACATTGCGATGTGACAAAATGGAAATAAAGCTTTCACAATGTTAGAAACGCATTGCCTCACATCCGTCAATAAAGAAATTTTATAAAGTTGCAAGGCCATGACTAGTTTAAAAAGGAAAAAAGGAGAAAAACGAATACACTCGGACTTTAGATCCAAGGCAGAAAGCATCAAAAATTATATGGAAAAATGCAACGAGACAAATCGTAGTTATAAAGGCAACGTAAACATCAAATTACTTGGCCGAGAACCTAATTCGTTTCACTACCGCGATAATAGCAAACACTGCTATCCCTTAAAAAGAGTATCTTTTCTTCTTTTCTCTTAAAACTGCAGACAGCATTTCTCTATGTATATTTAAAACGCTTGTTTTTCTGAATTTAACGCGACAAACATTTTCTCTTTTTTTAAAGAATATATTTCATAAGAATATCGAGGTTGAAATTTACGGAATTAAAAGAATAACTTATGCATGATAAACCCGAGACTGAGATTTTGAAAATAATATAATTTTGTGTGAAAATTTGTAAACACAATACAATCACATGTCTTTTAACAAGACACTATGATCTATTATCCATGATCACCTTATTTTCTCTTGCTTTCAACTAAACCGTATAACAGTTTTCTTTCCCCTTAAAAGACAACAGCACTAGCAAAATGTTCGACGTCATGTCATGCAACATGACTCCAGAAGCAGGCAGCGAATAATTTCGGAAATTCACAGAAATGCCATACAGAATCTAAGAATATTCACAAATTAAAACGTTTTTCACGCTTCAATCTGCACAGAATAGGAATATTTAGATTTGCCTAGAGAAAAAAAAATATTCTTACATACATTACACTATCACAAGCATAGACTAAGCTACATAACTCTCTTTTCTAATAACCTAAGACTTTAACTTTACTTAAAAGACACCCAGATGTTCCAACATTCACTTAAATGCACCCCAATTCTCCAATATGTCAATCGATGGTAGTTTCTTTATCAGAGGCAGCCTGGAATTTTCCTTCTCCCCTTAACAATAAGAAATATTTAAGTTCTTTGAACGCGAAAATGGTTTAACTAGACAGTAGCGGTGATGGTCACACGTTTTGAACGAATTTTAGCTAGACTCGGTCTAAAAGATATATAAAATACGAGTTACCTGTTAGTCTTTTAAACAGAAGACTGAAAATAAATGGTCCTGAGTGTCTTGGACCCTGACTAGAAGACTTAAAAATGGATATGTCTTTGCGCGGCCAAAATAATTAAATTATACTGTTGCATAGCAAAATTAAAAGGAACGTTGTCAGAGAATAAATTTCGAAACTACGCAAACTATAATAGCTTTTAATCATATCAGCAATGTTATGAGTCCCAAAACCGTTTTAATTAGAGTTAATGACGAACCTAGCGAATATTTTACCCTACGACAATGAGTACTTTTCCTCTTTCAACGAAACAAACACGCAATGCTTTTAGTATTCCGTATAGCAACAATAGGGAAAACAAAACTGTCTCCAGCCCGCAAGTTGCTATTAAGGTACCTAAATCCGATCTGCTTTATTATGTATTGTTAATAGCTCCTTAAAATGCGTCCAATGATTATTAACTGTCACATTGTCAGTTGTCTAATAACGAATTTAGTTTTCTTTTTTTAACCTCGCACGTCTAATAAAAATCTTAAGTAAAATAAATGGCATATTTTTGATGGAAATTACAAACGTAGCTAGGGTGCGGTTTGTGAGATTTCTTTGAATTTTGCAACGTCTCAGTCGCTTATTTGACTTTTCCTTTATGTAACTGCCAATATTGCTGGAGGACTGCAGTCTGCTTAATTTTCTTTTTTGAATAAACAAAAGTTGTCATCAATTCGACCGAAGTTAGCCTGGTTTATCAATTTTTTGATAAACCAGGCCAGCGATTGTTGTGGAATATGATAGTATGGTTTTAACACACAACAAAGCCAAACGAAAACTTTCGCAGCTTAAGTTAAGATGGACTAAGCTTATTCAAAGCTTTTCAACATGGATTCAAGTATTTTGTGAAATCAAGATAATTCTGCGGAGTGTTGGCGAAAATTTGTGTAGCCTTTCAAATCATTGCAGATTTTTTTACGAGATTTCTGAAAGTTCTTTGTACAGTGCTCTCTTAGTAAGCATTGAAATTAGCAGCTGACATTTTCTCACCAAATTGCACTAAAAAATCTTGAATGGAGGAGACACTTATTTTACTGTGCCAATTGTTATAAAAAAAATTGGATGTCTTTTAGCCGAATCAACATACGAACCATTTACCATTGATTTGAGTTTACACGGTTCAGGCAGCCTACTTCTAAAACGTTAAATATGCCAGTGAGAAATATTTGTTAACCCAACACATTGGCATGTCTACATAGTACATTTCCGCTTCATTACCTTATGTTTAAATATGCTGTTTCAACGCAACTTGACATAGCAAACTACTTTTAGTGGCCAGTTAGCTCGAGCTCGAATTTCTCGAATTTTCCCTACTAAACTAGGTGTAGATGTAGATACTTCGGTATCTTTAACATGGAAGGGCTTGCTACTCATCCCTGGTCGATATGCTAGTCCAGAGCTATTTCAATACAGAAGACAAATCGTGCCTAATTATTTTTTGGCGGATGAGGGGATTTCCTAGACAATTTAATGCTACAGAAATCAGGTTGAGCTTTGAGTGTATGGACATTTTGGCCCAAAGCAGACTCCATCTTTGCCTTTATTCTCTCAGGCTGCACCCGCAATTCGCAGGTACGATCCCACAGCAATTGCCCAACACTACAATTCCTCCACGATTCTGAATCGGCTGCAGCGTATTATCAACAAAGGCGAATTTGTTAAGGTTCAACAACGTCAGAAATTAATTGCCTCTTTTACAGACTGTCCTGTGGTTGGTCTATAGATGACGGGAATTTCTTTGGAGTTCCAAGGTGTCGAGCGGATCTAAAAGTAATGAATTTACATGTATGGAAATTCTACTCCTATAGAAACTGTCAAATCTTCCACAGGTCAGTCTCCTTTAAATGGTGACAAAAGCAGCTAAGAGATATCAACAAATACGCAGTCTTTGTTACCGGATTGTAGCACTACCTATCATTGATAACCGGCTGCAAATTCAAAATAACGTAAAAATAATATTATTGCTGTTTGAATACATGTAAGTCTTTGAAAAACCCCTTTCATGCGATAGGATAAAGGCCGGGGTAGCCTTTTGAAAACTGACATTTCCTTGATAATAAATAGGCCTACAGCGTTGCGCTTTCATCGTTATACACTGTAAAGTAAACCAATTTTCTTTTTAAAGTCCTACTACGACGAAGTTTTCATCCTTATTTTCCTATCGTTATCCTTGAAAATTTAAAATAAAGCTCCAAACTAAAGGAAATTTCCATGGCTCGTATCCGTCGTAACTTGTTCTTCCTTGATACAGCCCACCAAAGATCGTAAAAAACTTTTTTCACAAACGTAGACTCCGCTATCTTTCACTTCAGTGTCTCTTGTGACGTCCGCCGATCAAATCTCTCTTGCATGATCTACAGAATTACCCGGAGTTCGCAATGGATTCTTCCCGTGTATAACGAGTCAGAAGAAGATTTTAATATTGAAAATGTGGCACCTGGCTCTCGCTCTCGCTCTCGCTCTTGCGCATCTCGCTCTCGCTCGTGCGCATCTCGCTAGTACAACTGTTCCAAAAAATGCCGAGAAACGTCCTTTGGACTGCCAGCGACAGGACATGGAAGGATATCTTCTGGTTCTAAAAGTAAAAATTGCTAGCGCCAAAGAAGAATTGGAGAAACTTGACAGTGAATCTGTAAAAACTGTCATTGCAATGTTCACACAAAATTCAAATGCTCGAAGCCTCCTTGCACGGACATCAGTGGGTGTACAATAAGAGAAGAGCATCCCGAACACAAAACGAATATTAGCCACCTTCAGCATTAAAGTAGATCTCCGGAAAACAAAGCACGAGAAGAGGAAACCCTTCTCAAAAGTTTCACGGCTGAACATGAGCGCGGAATCGTTATGAGACCTAAATTGATAGCACAAAACCAAGTAAAGTAAGCGAAGAGAAGCCAGTTGGATAGGGATCTGGTGATCTGGTGCAAGGAGAGCTCAAAAAGGTTCCCGACTGGTGAGAAGACGAAGACTGGAAATTTTCAATTATTGTAGATCAATACGAGAACTCATATGTAAACATCTATTTATGACATTTATAAATATCCATGGCCACGCAAGTTCCCCGCTCAATCACTTCACTCCCGTCAGCTGGATGCTCCTGGAAAACCTCGTCAAAGACGTTTAGCAGTTCAAATCGATAACATGGACCGTCCAGCATATTGTCACAATTAATGCTGGTGAATGAATGTAAAACACTTAAAATAAAATTTGCACTAAACGCGTAGCGTTGAATTTTTAAAGCAGTCTGTCCTGGTGGCGTGCTCTCGTAGTTTCTGTTCCCTGTAGTTTGTTATTACGTTGTATTCGTCAAAGAAATACAGCTTTTAGGCTTGGCTAAATCTTTATATTAAAATGGGCTCCGTTATTTCGGTTTGGTGTCACATTTATGCTTGCATAAATTTACCATGCGCTCTTTAGAGTGGGAGGGAGGTAGGGGATAATATGAAATATTCTCCAGCAGCTGCAAAAATTCATTTGTTGTGTTGGGAAAATGAATGGAAAGATTTAAAAAAAGCAAATAGTCTTAATATGTATATAACCACAAAGTATCAATTTATTTTGCATCCCAAAAATATGGTGCTTGTAACGAGCAATCAACCATCCATCCCATGTTTCAAGCCTCATAAGACGTGAAGGTTGCCACCCCGAACCATTGCTTGTTGTTACATTTCGCGCTGGATTTTTCACCCTTTACGTGGCTGTGAATGTTTCTCACAGAAATTGTACTAATTTGTTAAAGTCTTTTTCGATATTGTGGAGCCAGAGGTAAGTGTGTAACATCAAAAACATACTTATATTTTTATACGTTGTTTTCCACACAAATAGACGATATACGCGAGCGGGGATCCACACAAGCCCGTCATCTCCTAGTGATCTTTGAGAACTTTAAGTATCACCTGAGAGCAAAACTCAATCTTCTTTGAGCAATTGGCTGACATTTTCGTAGAGCTACCGTTAATACGTGTGCAAAGAAGTGAAGATGGGGAATACTTTACAACAATACAGGCAAGTCGATGGATGGCATGCATTGTATTTATTTAGTGGTCATGGAATTCCTATGATGCTTCAAGGGGAAAATTCTAGTGTTCTTTTGTACTTTTGTTTCACTTAGAGGTCATATATTTGCCAGTATTGAATAGTTTGGTTCACATGTATGAAATGTGGTAAAAGAATCGCTAGTGGCTTACACAGATTTATTTGTATCGCCGGTACATTCCTGGTTTAATTCGACCCGTTAAAAAAAAATGTATATATATTGTTTTGAAAGAAGACAATTAACTTATTGTTTTAAGCATAGAGATTTATCAAAAATTACAAGCACGTGTAACCGTGACTAGTCAAATCAAATAGAGAAAATCCACCACACGCTTGAATGCATAACTTCGACAAAATACACTAGATAAAAAAAGTTCTATACTTAAAAATTATAATTTATCATACGTTTTTAGTTATTTATACACGATCCCACAAGCTTGTAGCTTTAATTCTTATCGTGTTTAAATAAAAGTCATCAATCCATCCATCCAAAACACAAACCTTACATGGAACAACAAATCCTGAAAATGTTAGCTCAGTTGGACAAATCCTTGTCAAGATATTAGTTTTTCTCAATACCAAAAATCACTCGTTTGAAACGAGCTATAAACTTACAGTAATAGAAATTGTCAGAATAAAACTTCAAAACCTTAAAATCCGAATTGCAGTAAAAAAAAAGGATTTCTTTTTTACGCAATTCTATGTGTACCCCCGCCTTAATCTTTAATTAAGATAATTGCCCAGAGCTTGCTAATCCAGCAATGGTGGTCACAAGGGTCCTGGGATGATATATAAATAGCGAGGGTGAATACAAATTGCATAACCTGCAAAATGTAATTTTGGGGACGAGTCTTGGTAAAAATACCGTGAATTCTGTGTAGACAAGAATTGAAAAAATGCAAAACACTTCAAAGTTACAATTTTAAAAAATTAGTTTGTATCGACGTTTTTCCTAACAAAAGTTGAGAATTTTTCTACTTCTGTACTATAGTTTTAACTTATCTTACCTATTTTTCGCAGTTATGATTGGTAGGACTTTATCCTTGATCTCGATCCTTGATACGAGTAAAACGTCGCACGTGAGCAGACAATCTTTAACAACTGAAAATCGAAAAAAGACAAGGAAGCAGCGCAAGTGATTTTCAAAGTTTCAATGATAGTTCTTAGGTACCCGTTCACACTACCTCCGAAGTAATTTCAAAACGCTGCTTTATTTCTACTGTTAGGCCTACCGTCCACACTAATCCGTCAAGAAAATGGAGTTTTTCAAACCGAAGGAATTTGAAAACACCGCCTTTTTGTCTTCGTGTGAACGTAAAACACTTTCAGAACCTAGTTTTTTGACAGCGATGTAGTTCCTTGCATACGGCTGGCACGTTGGAAAATTTGAATTACCCAATCAGGATTTAGCAGGCGGGAAAAAATCTAGTGTCCTGACGTCAAGTAAACAAGTCAGGAAAGGCTTCATAATCAGGCAACATTTCTCACTGAAGATGGCATTGAATATTCACGAAAAGGGATTTACAATTTCAAAACCCGTACCAGTTTGGAAAAAGTGAAAAAATGTGAACCATTTTGTTTTTCCAACCTTCTATTTTGGCGCAAAAATGGGTTGCCGGCGTTCATGGCTACTTGTTCGTAGTTTCGTCCAGTATCTCCAGGTAGGATGATAGTTGTGCCTTTTAGAAAAAAAAATATGCTGTTCTTCGCCAAAGCAACTTACGCACTGTCTTTATTTTTGTGAGCTGCGAACGAAAGGGCTGTCATTGTATCGTTTCGCTAGTACACCTAATTTTTGACTGCCACTCGTACTGCGGGCTCAGCTGCCGTATGCAAGGTTAAGATAATCATTTAATTCTCTGCGAGAGTTTTTCTCAAATTAAAAATTACCGGTGATTGTTGGAATTTTTAATTTCTCTGGCGTGGTGAGGACAGATAAAACTTGCCCGTTTTCAGAGTGAAATTTCCCTGTGTTTAGTGAGGATGAGGCTTTAGGCTAAATTTTAATTGTAATCAACTTAAAACTTGGCAAATCTAATTGCTAAAAATGTAGAAAATGATTTACAGATACTTAAGTCTTTGGCACTCTAAATAGATTTCTCAACCTTTGGTAATTGGTGCACTCGATATGATGAAGGGCATATGTATAAATGCTAAACCACACAGAGGTTCTTATTGGCAAGGCAATCTCTCTGAAGTTATTTTTAGATATAGTACCCATTCTACAGCAGATTTGATTACTGCACGCGCTGGGTAGTCTTTTATTTCGCCAGGGATTAAAATCTAATATCGTAAATCAGCCCAATAGAGATATACGGCAAATAATCAAGTTATACAATTGTCGATTGAAATTTTGAATCCATACAAACATTGGAGAATGGATTTTTCTTTCACTTCCCCTGAAGAAGGTCCGTGATTGCGACCGAAACGTCGGGAACATTTTTATTGTATATAATTTCGGAAACGCCTTTAACCACCAGTGTAACTTAATTTGTATTCTCAAATATTTTTATACCTATACCTATACCTATACATATACATATTCAGATCGTGTAGACTTTTTATACCGATCGGTGAACTGAGTAGATATAAAAAAACTACCGAATTCGAAGGAATAATAATATACATACATTTTTACCAAGAGTCGTTATTTGGGGTCAGAGTCTTTATCACTTAAGGACGATTTAGCAATGAGGACCACGAAGAGAACTGTGCAGACATGTTCAGCCCATTTGTCGGTGTAAACAGTCGTTTAGGCTAAATATGCAACAACAGTGTTCAATTCCAAAAGAACACACGAAAAATTAACCCTTATGAATCACGCTCTCCAGAATACACAAAAGTTGATCACTTTACGCTGTTCTTTCTGAGAAGACGGCTAAGGAACTGCATGTATCAATAAACGTATACATTGTTCTGCTCATGAATTGTTTGGTTTGGTGACGTCATCACTGTCGTAGCCGTCACTGATTCAGTTTGATAAACTTGAGATGACATTTTTAGTGGTCGATGCCATCATTGGTAACAAAGCCTTTGAGAATGGACGAAGCCATATGCTTTAGATTAGTGATATAACAGAGAATTAACTCTGAAGTGTAAATTTTAGTGCTAATTTAACCCATGAATAACCCACTGGGCGTTAGCCCTAGTAAAGGGAATCAGGGAACCACACGAGGTAAAGAAAAAATCTTTTGACCTCGGTGGGAATCGAACCCACGACCTCCGGAACAGATCTACCGTTACTCTGCCGACTGAGCTACGAGGTCGGACAGAGAAAGTCGGGGTCGATTTAGGTGGTGAATGGCGGCGAAGAGAAAGTAAGGGTACATATGAGTAAGTAAAATTGACAATAGATTTTCGTTCAAACTTTCTCCACTGAATATTTATCATATGAGAAATTCAATTTTGAAATAAAATACGTGGGTGCCATACTCATGAAGAAGCACTGAGGCATTGAAAATGCCCTATTTTGGCATTATTTAACCCTTTAATGCGCACTGTTGACTTATAGATTTTACTCTGTCTAACGCCAGACGATTTTACTCGTCAAAGGGAGACCCCTTGCGCACTAAAGGGTTAATGATTATTAGAAGAACGCATTCGATCCAGTAGTAATTGTAATATCTTTGTGACCGAGACTCATGATAACACGTATGAAACTACAGTCAGTACATTGTGTCGGACACAAACATTTAATGTTTGAATTAGACAGAAAGCTGAGGTCCTGATAAAATTGAACCAAATTTCTTGACATGATTACCAAACGGTAAAATAGGAACGACCACAGTGTATCTGCTATTTTCCTTATTTATTCAATTTTCAGCAATAGAAATCAGACAAGTCTTTTCTGCCCGCAAAGCTTGCGATAAGTTCATTACCACGACTGGAAAAAGTTGGGGTGCCCGTGCTCGTTGGTGAGCTACAACCATTTTTCAACCGACGGAGCTCAATATAAAAGCAAATTCGCCATGTTTTCAATAGGCGCGTGCACGAGAGCGCGCTAAACGACGCCATAAATTATGCGCAAAAGGGATGGGTGATGCAAATGTAAGGAATCACCTGAAGGCACAAAAGTTTCGGGTTTAATATTGGGTGGTTAATTTAGACAACAAAAATTTCTTGATAGAAAAAAATATGTTTTAAGGGTCACGAAAATGGCATCGACGGTTTACGAAACGAGTACCTGGGTCGCCTCCGTGGTTTGCTGAAGCTCACTTTGAGCTTTCTCATTACAACCTCACACCACTAATACTAGACTAGCACTTGCCGCTATAATGAGGATTTGTCTAGCTTTTATACGAACACACAGCGACCAGAGGGAAAGAGAACTGCTTCAAGTTTTATCACAATACATTACTGATAACTTCTTCAGGCATCCTTTGTCTGTTAATACCCGCGTCATTGTTGTGTTCCTTCTGAATATTTCTTTCCTATCTTAGCGCCACACCACCTTGCATCTTATAAAAATATCTAATGGATTTTCTTTAATAAAAATGCTAATTTCAAGGACTGAGGAGATTTGTTTAATTCTTTTCTCTTTGAATTGTGCAACAGACATGACAATTTGGTCGTAACAGAAATTATCTCTGTCAATCAATTGTTCATGACGCACTCAGCGACTCCCTAGGAGCAGCATAATGTTTAAATACTACATCCCTCTTTGTTTTCATTGTGTTAAATACTCTATGCGAAGAAACATTGCGATGTGACAAAATGGAAATAAAGCTTTCACAATGTTAGAAATGTATTGCTTCACATCCGTCAGTAAAGAAATTTTATAAAGTTGCAAGGCCACGACTAGTTTAAAAAGGTGAAAAGGAGAAAAATGAAAACTAGAAAACGACACTCGGACTTTAGATCCAAGGCAGAAAGCATCAAAAATTATATGGAAATATCCAACGAGACAAATCGTAGTTATAAAGGCAACGTAAACATCATATTACTTGGCCAAGAATTCGAACCTTATTCGTTTCACGACCGCGATAATAGCAAACACTGCTATCCCTTAACAAGAGTATCTTTTCTTCTGTTCTCTTAAAGCTGCAGACAGCATTTCTATATGTATATTTAAGACGCTTTTTTTTCTGAATTTAACGCGACAAACATTTTCTCTTTTTTTAAAAGAATAAGAATATCGAGGTTGAAATTTACGGAATTAAAAGAATAACTTAAGCATGATAAACCCGAGATTTTAAAAATAATATAATTTTGTGTGAACATTTGTAAACACAATACAATCACATGTCTTTTAACAAGACACTATGATCTATTATCCATGATCACCTTATTTTCTCTTGCTTTTAACTAAACCGTATAACAGTTTTCTTTCCCCTTCAAAGACAAGAGCACTAGCGAAAAGTTCGCCGTCATGTCATGCAGGATGACTCCAGAAGCAGGCAGCGAACAATTTCGGAAATTCACAGAAATACCATACGCAATCTAAGAATATTCACAAATTAAAACGCTTTTCATCTCTCAATCTGTACAGAATAGGAATATTTAGATTTGGCTAGAGAAAAAATATTCTTATATACATTACACTATCACAAGTAAAGACAAGCTACATAACTCTTTTTTTCTAATAACCTAAGACTTTAACTTTACTTAAAAGAAACCCAGATGTTCCAACATGCATTGAAATGCACCCCAATGATCCAACATGTCATTCGTTGTTAGTTTCTTTATCAGAGGCAGCCTGGAATTTTCCTTCTCCCCTTAACAATAAGAAATATTTAAGTTCTTTGAACGCTTAAATGGTTTATCTAGACGGTAGCGGTGATGGTCACACGTTTTGAACGAATTTTAGCTAGACTCGATCTAAAAGATAGATAAAGTGCGAGTTACCTGTTAGTCCTTTATACAGAAGACTGAAAATGAATTGTCCTGAGTGTCTTGGACCCTGAATAGAAGACTTAAATAGGGATACGTCTTTGTGCGGCCAAAATAATTAAATTATACTGTTGCATAGTAAAATTAAAAGGAACGTTGTCAGACAATAAATTATGAAACTACGCAAACAATAATAGCTTTTAATAATATCAGCAATGTTATTACTCCCAAAACCGTTTTAATTAGAGTTAATGACGAACCTAAGCTAATATTTTACCCTACGAAAATGAGTACTTCCCCTCTTTCGACGAAACAAACACGCAATGTTTCTAGTATTCCGTATAGCAACAATAGGGGAAAAAACTGTCTCCAGCCCGCATATAGCTATTAAGGTACCGAAATCCGATCTGCTTTATTACGATGTATTGTTAATAGCTCCTTAAAATGCGTCCAGTGATCATGGAGTGTCACATAGTCAGTTGACTTATAACGAATTTGGTTTTCTTTTTTTTAACCTCGCACGTCTAATAAAAATCTTAAGTAAAATTAATGGCATATTTTTGATGGAAATTACAAACGTAGCTACAAAGGGGCGGTTAGTCAGATTTCTGCAGACGTTTTGCAACGTCTCAGTCGCTTATTTGGCTTTTCCTTTATGTAAATGCCAATATTGCTGGAGGACTACAGTTTGCTTAATTTTCTTTTTTGAATAAACAAAAGTTGTCATCAATTCGACGGAAGTTAGCCTGGTTTATCAATTTTTTAGTGACGCATTCGCAAACTCTCCAAAATAAAGCGATTGTTGTGGAATATGATAGTATGGTTTGACACACAAAGACAAAACCAAACAGAAACTTTCGCAGCTTAACTTAAGATGGACTATGCTCATTCAAAGCTTTTGAACATGGATTCAAGTATTTTGTAAAATCAAGATAATTCTGCCGAATGTTGGCGAAGATTTGTGTAGCCTTCCAAATCATTGCAGATTTTTTTAGGAGATTTCTGAAAGTTCGTTTTACAGTGCTGTCTAAGTAAGCATTGATATTGAGCGGCTGACATTTTCTCACCAAAATGCACTAAAAAAAATTGAATGGAGGAGAACCGTATTTTACTGTGCCAATTGTTGTCAAAAAAATTTGATGCCTTTTAGCCAAATCAACATATGAACCATTTACCATTGATTTGAGTTTACACGGTTCAGGCAGCCTACTTCTAAAACTTTAAACATGCAAGTGAGAAATATTTGGCTCCGGCTCCGGCTCCGGCTCCCGCTCCCGCTCTCGTCTCCCGCTCTCGTCTCCCTCATGCTCTCGCTCTCGCGCTCGCTCTCGCTCTTGGGCATCTCGCTAGTACAACAGTTCCAAAAAATGCCGAGAAAAGTCCTTTGGACTGCCAGCGAGAGGTCATGGAAGAATATCTTCTGCTTCTAAAAGTAAAAATTGCTATCGCTAAAGAAGAATTGGAGAAACTTGACAGTGAATCTGTAAAAACTGTCATTGCAATGTTCACACAAAAGTCAAATGCTCGAAGCCTCCTTGCACGGACATCAGTGGGTGTAAAATAAGAAAAGAGCATCCCGAACGCAAAACGAATATTAGCCACCTTCGGCGTTAAAGTAGATCTCCGGAAAACAAAGCACAAGAAGAGGAAACCCTTCACAAAAGTTTCACAGCTGAACATGAGCGCGCAAAATCTTAGTTTTTCCTCGTTATGAGACCTAGATTGATAGCACAAAACCAAGTAAAGTAAGCGAAGAGAAGCCAGTTGGATAGGGATCTGGTGATCTGGTGCAAGGAGAGCTCAAAAAGCTTCCCGACTGGTGAGAAGACGAAGACTGGAAATTTTCAATTATTGTAGATCAATACGAGAACTCATATGTAAACATCTATTTATGACATTTATAAATATCCATGGCCACGCAAGTTCCCCGCTCAATCACTTCACTCCCGTCAGCTGGATGCTCCTGGAAAACCTCGTCAAAGACATTTAGCAGTTCAAATCGATAATACGGACCGTCCAGTATATTGTAACAATTAATGCTGGTGAATGAATGTAAAAGACTTATAGTAAAATTTGCACTAAACGCGTAGCGTTGAATTTTTAAAGCAGTCTGTCCTAGTGGCGTGCTCTCGTAGTCTATGTTCCCTGTAGTTTGTTATTACGTTGTATTCGTCAAAGAAATACAGCTTTTAAGCTTGGCTAAATCTATATATTAAAATGGGCTCCGTTATTTCGGTTTGGTGTCACATTTATGCTTGCATACATTTACCATGCGCTCTTTAGAGTGGAGGGAGTTAGGGGATAATATCATCCAGCAGCTGCAAAAATTCTTTTGTTGTGTTGGGAAAATGAATGGAAAGATTTAAAAAAAGCAAATAGTCTTAATATGTATATAACCACAAAGTAGCAATTTATTTTGCATCCCAAAAATATCGTGCTTGTAACAAGCAATCAACCATCCATTCCATGTTTCAAGCCTCATAAGACGTGAAGGTTGCCCTTAATCTAATAAATACATCCCCTTGCCCTAGTGTTCTTTTTTACTTTTGTTTCACTTAGAGGTCATATATTTGCCAGTATTGAATAGTTTGGTTCACATGTATGAAATGTGGCAAAAGAATCGCTAGTGGCTTACACAGATTTATTTGTATCGCCGGTACATTCCTGGTTTAATTCGACCCGTTGAAAAAAAATGTATGTATATTGTTTTGAAAGAAGACAATTAACTTATTGTTTTAAGCATAGAGGTTTATCAAAAATTACAAGCACGTGTAACCGTGACTAGTCAAATCAAATAGAGAAAATCCACCACACGCTTCAATGCATAACTTCGACAAAATACACTAGATAAAAAAGCTCTATACTTAAAAATTTTAATTTATCATACGTTTTTAGTTATTTACACACGATCCCACAAGCTTGTAGCTTTAATTCTTATCGTGTTTAAATAAAAGTCATCAATCAATCCATCCAAAACATCATCCTAACATGGAACCACCAATCCTGAAAATTTTAGCTCAGTTGGACAAATCCTTGTCAAGATATCAGTTTTTCTCAATAACAAAAATCACTCGTTTGAAACGAGCTATAAACTTACAGTAATAGGAATTGTCAGAATAAAACTTCAAAACCTTGAAATTCGAATTGCAGTAAAAAAAAATGGATTTCTTTTTTACGCAATTCTATGTGTACCCCCGCCTTAATCTTTTATTAAGATAATTGCCCATAGCTTGCTAATCCAGCAATGGTGGTCAGAAGGGTCCTGGGATGATATATAAATAGCGAGGGTGAATACAAATTGCATAACCTGCAAAATGTAATTTTGGGGACAAGTCTTGGCAAAAATACCGCGAATCCTGTGTAGACAAGAATTGAAAAAATGCAAAACACTTCAAAGTTACAATTTTGAAATTACTTTGTATCGACGTTTTTCCTAACAAAAGTTGAGAATTTTTCTATTTCTGTATAGTTATGCGTGACCTCTATGGCATGTTTTAAAGTAAAATGTTTTAACTTATCTTACCTATTTTTCGCAGTTATGATTGGTAGGATTTTATCCTTGATCTCGATCCTTGATACGAGTAAAACGTCGCACGTGAGCAGACAATCTTTAACAACTGAAAATCGAAAAAAGACAAGAAAGTAGCGCAAGTGATTTTCAAAGTTTCAATGATAGTTCTTAGGTACCCGTTCACACTACCTCCGGAGTAATTTCAAAACGCTGCTTTATTTCTACTGTTAGGCCTACCGTCCACATTAATCCGTCAAGAAAATGGAGTTTTTCAAACCGAAGGAATTTGAAAACACCGCCTTTTAGTCTTCGTGTGAAGGTAAAACACTTTCAGAACCTAGTTTTTTGGCAGCGATGTAGCTCCTTGCATACGGCTGGCACGTTGGAAAATTTGAATTGCCCAATCAGGATTTAGCAGGCGGGAAAAAATCTAGTGTCCTGACGTCAAGTAAACAAGTCAGGAAAGGTTTCATAATCAGGCAACAATTCTCACTGAAGATGGCATTGAATATTCACGAAAAGGGATTTACAATTTCAAAACCCTTACCAGTTTGGAAAAAGTGAAAAAAATGTGAAACATTTTGTTTTTCCAACCTTCTATTTTGGGGCCAAAAATGGGTTGCCGGCGTTCATGGCTACTTGTTCGTAGTTTCGTCCAGTATCTCCAGGTAGGATGATAGTTGTGCCTTTTGGAAAAAAAATATGCTGTTCATCGCCAAAGCAACTTACACACTGTCTTTATTTTTGTGAGCTGCGAACGAATAGGCTGTCATCGTATCGTTTCGCTAGGACACGTAATTTTTGACTGCTGCTCGTACTGCCGGCTCAGCTGCCGTATGCAAGGTTAAGATAATCATTTAATTTCTCTGCGAGAGTTTTTCTCAAATCAAAAATTACCGGTGATTGTTGGAATTTTAAATTTCTCTGGCGTGGCGAGGACAGATAATACTTGCCCGTTTTCAGAGTGAAATTTCCGTGTGTTTAGTGAGGATGGGGCCTTAGGCTAAAGTTTAATTGTAGTCAACTTAAATTTTCGCAAATCTAATTGCTAAAAATGTAAAAAATGATTTACAGATACGTAAGTCGCTGGCACTCTAAATAGATTTCTCAACCTTTGGTAATTGGTGCACTCGATATGATGAAGGGCATATGTATAAATGCTAAACCACACAGAGGTTCTTATTGGCAAGGCAACCTCACTGAGGTTATTTTTAGATATAGTACCCATTCTACAGCGGATGTGATTACTGCCCGCGCAGGGTAGTCTTCCATTTCGTCAGGGATTAAAATCTAATATCGTATAGCAGCCCAATAGAGATATAGGGCAAATAATCAAGTCATACAATTGTCGATTG
>CM042756.1:9831656-9834433 GCA_022496165.2 Catalaphyllia jardinei
TGATCCCTACTCTGGAAGAAATTCTCCCAAAGCTAAGTGGTGCCAAGTACTTCTCCATTGTTGATGCAAAATGTGGTTATTGGAACGTTGAGCTAGACCAAGAATGAGCTATTTAACCACCTTCAATTCACCGTTTGGCCGCTACAGATTTCTGCGCATGCCATCTGGTCTCAAGATGTCACAGGACCTATTCCAAGCAAAGATAGACCAGACCTTTGAAGGTTGTGAGGGCACTATTGGAATTGCTGTTGACATTGTTATCTTTGGAAAGTCAGAACAGGAGCACGATAACCACCTTCATGGTATGCTGACAAGATGTAGGAATACTGGGCTGAAGCTTAACCTGGACAAATGCAAGATTAAACAGAAGAAGATTAAATTCTATGGTGTCATTTGTGGTGAAGATAGTGTTCAACCAGACCCTAGCAAGGTATCAGCTCTGAAGCAGATGGCACCCCCTACTAACAAACAGGAATTACAGGCATTCCTTGGATTGGCAACCTACATGAGCCCATTCATTTCTGACCTCAGCACCCTGACAGCCCCGCTTCGAGAGCTAGTTAAGGAGAATAGTCTTTTTGACTGGAACTGCGCCAATCAGCAAGCCTTCAATGCAAAAGCTGCACTGGCATACTATGATCCAACCAAAGAGGTCACCCTGCAAGTTGATTCTTCTTCGACAGGTCTTGGAGCTGCCTTACTGCAGGATAAAAAGCCAATTGCCTTTGCCAGCAAAGCCTTAACGGACACTGAGTCACGTTATGCTAACATTGAGCGAGAGCTCCTAGCTGTGGTCTATGGATGTGAGCGTTTCCACACCTACCTATATGGCCGAAGTTTTATTGCAGAGTCCGACCACAAACCTCTGGAGGCTATCCAGCTGAAAAACTTGCTGTCAGCACCCCCGAGACTGCAGAGAATGCTTCTACACTTGCAGCCATATGACGTCACTATCAAGTATCGACCAGGCAAACAAGTGCTGGTAGCCGATGCTCTGTCAAGGCTCTCACCTGAAGAGGAGATACCAATCCCTGATCTAAATGTGGAGATTCATGATGTTTGCCCACAATTCTCAAGCGAGTGTTTGCAAAGGATCCGAGCAGAAACAGCGAAAGACCCGGAGCTTTCTGCCCTCAAGGAAGTTCTTTACAATGGCTGGCCCACCACAGTAAGGGAACTGCCTTCACTGATACGACCTTACTGGACTTTTCGCGAAGAACTGTCCATTGAAGACAGCCTGATCTTCAAAAGTCACCGAATTGTTGTTCCACAGGCCCTCCAGGGAGAAATCCTATCCAAACTGCATACCAGCCACCAAGGTATAGAGAAGACCAAGCTAAGGGCACGATCGTCAGTGTTTTGGAGGAACCTGAACATTGATATTGAAGAAATGACTAAGTCATGCACAATTTGCCAGGAACTCCAGCCTAAACAAGCAAGGGAACCTCTGATACAAACCGAAGTACCACCAAGGCCATGGCACACAGTAGGAACTGACATCTTTTACCTTGACGATGATGAATTCCTTTAGATTGCAGATTACTACACCAAGTATCCGTTTGTCAGGAAATTTCCCAAGGGTAACAGCACTAGCAAATGTGTAGCAGATTTAACCAAGCAAATCTTCAGCGAACAAGGAATTCCAAGAATCGTGAGATCAGATAATGGGCCCCACTTCCAAGGGTGTTACCGTCAGTTTGCAGAGGAGTATGGTTTCAGTCACGTGACGAGTTCTCCCAACTACCCATGTAGTAATGGATTCATTGAGAGCCAAGTCAAAAGCGTCAAAAGAGCCCTGAAGAAAGCCAAGAGGTCTAACTCAGACCCAAACATAGCTCTTCTATGCCTCGAGCAACTCCAATTGACAGCAAGTTACCATCCCCAGCGGAACTGCTGCTCGGAAGACGGGTGCAGGACAATCTACCTAGGAAAATCCAAAGTGACCACACCTATGATGACGTCATCGGCAGACTGCAAGAGAGACAGGCACAACAGAAGTATTACCATGATCAGCACGCCACTGCCTTACCCAGCCTTGTCCCAGGACAGTAAGTGACCATTCAGAACCCCAAGACACTGGAATGGAAGCCAGCTATTGTACTGGATAAGGCCAGGGAAGCCCCTCGGTCTTACATAGTGTCCACGCCAAGTGGAAAGGAGTTACGCCGTAACCGATCTCATATACGCCAAGTGCCTCAACCTAGGCCCAAGCAGGTCAAGTTTGATCTTAGAAGCAATCAAGTTCGCAGTCCCTCTGCTGAAATTGATCTTCCCATTAGCTTACCGCGCCAACCTAACCCTGAGAGCAGTGCAAGTCCACCACCACTGGTTGCTCAACCCGACAGCTGCTCCAGCACCCCTGGAGCAGCTCAGCCAGTCGCCTCGACCACAAGTACAGGAAGTCAGTATGTGACACGTAGTGGAAGAGTGGTCAAGGCACCTTCCAGGATGGACATTTAAACCTTTAGAACTGTGCTGATCGGTTTTCATTTTTTCTGTTATTTCGTTGTTGTTTAGCAAGCCGCTTACCTCAGTTATTGTTGCGAATGTTAACTTAAGGTTCAGAGTAGCCTTGTTTTTTTTTTTGGAAAAAAGAGGATGTAATATTCAGTTCCGGTTTCGAAAATATTCGCAGTTTCCGGTCACGTGAACGAAGGTGTGAATATACGTTCGTATAAGTAATTCGCACGCTGTTCTTGTTATTGCATATTACTTCTAGTTCTTCGAGTGTGTTGATAACACGATGTTCTAAACTCATCTCTCTCTGGTTATTTGGT
>CM042756.1:9834533-9837033 GCA_022496165.2 Catalaphyllia jardinei
TAACCGAGTTCGAGGTCCGTACCGTAAGTTACGGACCGAGTTTTTTTCCCATCGATTTATGGCCCAAGCGCGAAGCGCGGGGGCCATTAATCGTAGGGGAAAAAACGAGGATCCGTAACTTACAATACGGAACGAGAAGACGAGGTTAGTAAGATATTTATTATATCTCTATTGTGTGTCTGACGAGTTCGGGAACGATTTTTATCCATGAGGAACGGCGTCAAAGTTCTAAAGGAGGTCGAAAGCAAAACGAGTCAATTTGAAATCGTTTTTAAGTCGTTAGTACGCTTTAGCACACAGTTTAGAGTAAAAGAAAGTTTTGAACCTTTACTTGCTAAATATGTTAAGAAATTTTGGCAATAAATCACGCAACAGTTTGGCAACACAAACAACTTTAAATTTTAGCGGGCCGTGCGGGAAAGTACGGCCCGCTAAAGTGACCAATCACAGCGCGCGTACTTACTTAGAGATATAATAATGACTCTTAAGCGGCCTTCACACGGCAAACTTGAGTCTGCAAACTCGTGTTGGCAAGCTCAAGTTGGTGAGTGTAAACGGCACAAAATCAGTCGGCAAACACGTTGGCAAACTGTTGGCGAGAATAGAGGCATGGTCTATTTCTCGCCAACAGTTTGCCAACGTATTTGCCGACTGTTTTTGTGCCGTTCACACACACCAACTTGAGTTTGCCAACACGAGTTTGCAAACTCAAGTTTGCCTTGTGAAGGCCCCTTTAAAATCTCCTACGAGCGAACTGGTAGTCATCGCACGATTGAGACACGCGCTTTTAAAAATTTCAAGCACCACCACTTCCTCGACGATGTTGCACAACAGCCATGGAATAATATTTTTTCAGAAACAAATCCGGAAGCGATGTGGTTTGGAAAAATTATTTATAGAAGTAGTTGATTAGCATGCCCCACTTCAAAGTAAGCGGGTCTCCACTAAACACTCCCCGTGGATTACATATGAACTGACTCGCAAAATTTATAAAAGATATTATATGAAGAAAATTGCTATTCAAGAAAATAGCATGACGGCTTGAGAGCAATACAAGCAAGCTCGAAACGAAGTAAACAATGCCATTAAATCGGCAAAGAAACAGTATTTTACGCATAACTTGGAAGTGAATAAAACGAATCCTCGAAAAACATGGAAGCTGATCGACGATTTAAGTTCACGCAAGTACGGCAGAGTACGAAATATTTCCGAAATTAAGGTAAACAACGAACCTATTTCTTCTGCGGCTGAAATGGCAGAAGTCTGTTACGATTATTTTGCCACTATTGGATCAAATTTGGCAAGGGAAACACATTCAGCCATTGAACCAGAATTCTATTTACAACCCACGGACACAATATTCTCTATTAAACCTCCAAGCGCTAGCACTGTATGCAGGCTTTTGAACCAGCTAGACACAAAAAAAGCCACTGGGTTAGATAGAACTCCCTGTAAACTCTTCAGTATTGTCGGGCCGTCCTTAGCTTACATTTTTAAGAGCTGTATAGATGCTGAAATCTTTCCAAACGAGTGGAAAATTGCCAAAGTGACGCCGCTGTTTTAGAAATTAAAGGATCCAAGCGTGAACTAGGAAACTATCGACCAATATCAGTATTGCCACTCGTCTCAAAAATTTTTCAAAAAAATTATATATCGTCAACTTTATGATTACCATCAGGATAATAGTCTCTTAAATACGTACCAATCTGGCTTTCGATCAATGCACAGCACGCTAACGGCGCTGCACGAGACAACGAACAACTGGTCAATTAATATTGACAATGGTCTCCTAAATGGCGTGCTATTTGTTGATCTTAAGAAGGCCTTTGATACAATCGATCATGAAATAATTTTGCGGAAACTTGCTAACTATGGAATTGATCAAAGTGCTCTACGATTTTTGCGTCCTATTTATGTAATAGATATCCCAAAAATGCTGTGTCAATGGAGCGTTATCCAGTGCAAGTAAATTAACCTGCGGGGTTCCCCAGGGAAGTATACTGGGACCTCTGCTTTTTTTAATATATATAAATGATATTCCTAATTGCCTCGATAGTTTGCCGACGATACTAACATCACCGTCCCTGGTTGCACTTTTTCTGAACTCGAACAACCAATTAATTCTGAACATAACAACCTTTAAAGCTGGCTAAAAGCAAGTAAGCTTAGTCTAAATATCGCTAAAACTGAGTTTATGGTGATTAGTAGTCGTCAAAAGTTTCTCGCATAAAATTGTAGTGAGATTAATATCCAATTAGATGGCCATCAACTTTGCAGGGTTGTGTATGCCAAATCATTAGGTTTCATTGATGACCGACTTTCATGGTCTAATCACATCACAGAACTATGCAAAAAGATATCCTCGGCAATAGGTGCTTGAGGTGCCTTATGTCCGTCATTTCTCAGTCCACTGCATTAAAAATATATAACGCCTCAATCCAACCTCACTTCGATTACTGCGCCCCCGTTTGGGATGGATTGAGTTCATATCTATGTGAAA
>CM042756.1:9851626-9878168 GCA_022496165.2 Catalaphyllia jardinei
TAACATTCAAGAGACAGATAGTGATCGTGATTGCCAATATTCACTATAAATGAGATAATATCTTTATTGGTTAGTACCCAAAACGGGAACTAAAATCGTAAACTTTGCTCAAACAAACGGATAACAAGAAAACATTAAGAGATAAAAGTAACAAAGCTAGCCACAAAATTATATATTTAACATGAGCATCTTGCGAATTAAAGAAAAGCCCTAAGTCGGATTTTGACCGTTAAAGCGGCCCGGGCCTGCTGCGACCCCCGGACGTTCCTTCAAATTCAACTAGTATGGAACTGATCCTTGTTGTCCTACAAACAATCAAAAGAACGTATCCATGTCAAACGCGTATGATAAACGAACCTAATCAGTCTAACATGACTTTCATTAAGAAGGTTGAATTTAAAAAAAAAATGCTTACCTGCAATTGACAGTTGGCTAATATATCTTACTAAATATTGCATTAGCAACTCCTAAAACACAGACAGGAGACTACAGACCTGGGTAAAATGAACATTGTGAAGAAAGTTGAGACTGCAGACTACAGGTTTCAAAATCATGCATCGTCTTATAACAACTTAGTATCAGGCGTTCATTTCAAACATGATTACTCAGGTTAATTGTAGTGAAAATCTGCACTGCGGTCAGCCGGTATCGCGCTCCAGTTAGACTGGACTCATATGAATATCACTCCTGTTAGCCTGGATACCCCTCAGGTTAGCCTAAAATTAAATGCTTTAGTTACAGACCTTGCAACTTTCGGGATTTGCTCGCGAGCCTAACGATTTCAGGACTCATCTCGCGGTCTCACGATTTAATCCTTGAATTTTGTACGTTTCTCACGATGAATTTCAACCCCAATCAGAGCAGGTCGAAAATCAACGCGAATTAGAATCA
This sequence comes from Catalaphyllia jardinei, assembly GCA_022496165.2. Taxonomy (NCBI): domain Eukaryota; kingdom Metazoa; phylum Cnidaria; class Anthozoa; order Scleractinia; family Caryophylliidae; genus Catalaphyllia; species Catalaphyllia jardinei. Next base: position 9,852,518 of record CM042756.1, read on the forward strand.
TAGTTACGAATACAAATCAATGAGATTAAGATCGCAGGAGTCAGTATTGTAATGTTTACATTACTTGTCACAGGGCAAATTAGACGGAGGCATCTTTAAACCCTTTTCTGATGTCCAATCACAGCGTTAAACCCCCATGATAGCTTTGTTTCATGTGTTCAAGATGGTTGAAGGAAAGTCGAAGACTCTGCTGTCGGTGTTCCAAGAGCTAAAGTGTTAATGCTAAAAAGGCACTGAGTATGCAAGTTTGATTACTGTTAGATTTCATTAGCGTTGATATATATTTTTTTGGTTCTAGGCATTTTTGTAAATCGCAATATTTGGGAGCCAAATCTGAAGACTTCTGGGCGTACATTTTTGAGGCTTAAGACTTGAAATTTTTTATGTTTAGAGTTCCGCAGTTAGCCTGTTTACAGTTGGGCCTTAATGGCGGTAATGGTAAAATCTGCATTCAGTTCCAAAGCCTATACTCGAGCTCCACAGTTTGAATTTTACCCTCAGTCTGCATTTTGCCTTTGCCTGCAGTCCTCAGTCCTCAGTACTCAGTCTTCAGTCGTTTTACACTCACTTCCGCCCCCAGCACCCCCGTCACAAAAAAGAAACTTGGACAAAATAGACTAAATTGCACTACAAAGCTGTTATTAACTCTAGCGGGGCCTGCCGCTATTTACAATGAAACAAGAACAAAAAATATACAAACTTGTGGCCCACTTATCTTTTAAGAATATTTCAATAGATCATTTTTACGTGACCTCGTAAAATTAAAAAAATTAAAAAACTTGGCTTGTCTTTCCATGGTTCTGTTTTCCCGAATGAGCTCGTTCTTGTATCTTTCAATCCATGTCATAGTTTAAATCAAGGCTGTAAACTTTTTATAAAACGTTTGCATGCGAGTTTTCTCAAAAAAATACATCGTTTTTACCACCGTTTTGATGTGCTTCCATTACTGTAGATTATTCATCAAAAGTCGTCATCATCACATCATTTATTAGCTCTTATGTAAATAACAAATTATAAAAAAAATACAGCTGTTTGTTAGGCGAGGAGACGTAAGGAAACCACCAGGCTTATACGAGAGGCCACCTCGTCATCACAATAGGGAGTTTGAGAATTTATTTTACCTGCTAATCTCGGGATACTCTTAAGTCATTAAGTTTGTTTATCACTGTCAAAGCTCTCGCGAAACCGAATCTGGGACATCGCAGAATTGGTCATTTCACGTTATTGTTTAACAGAGGACTGCAAAGAAATGTATAAAGAGTTATAACGCACGGGCAGAACTATTATTCTGCTCATTAAACCTATGGTACTATGACGAAAATCGCACCTTTTGTATACAAGCCATTTTGTAAAATAAAAAGTGGACTGCACGAGAAGAAAATGCTGTTTACTATTTTCAAATATATCTTTGCGTTGCAAAGATATTCAAGTTTTTAAAATATGCAAATTAGCCAATTGATGACGTGATACACTCAACCAGATTTTGTTTAAATATGATGAAAAGAGATATCTCAGCCAATTTGTATCAGAAATGTTTGAATTGCAGTAAGGTTCTACTAAATGTGATCCACAATATGAGCTTAACAGTTCTATTACCATGGCAATATACCTGGTTCTAGACCTCCCCCATAACAGCACTCCATATACATGATCCCACAAGCCTATAAATATGTTAGCTCGACTTTGTCGCCTTGTTTAACATTTCCAAGCTGAAATTGACCAACACATTGAAATTAGGTGGGTGAGGACTGGAAAAGAGTGAATTGCCATGGCAACATATTTTTTAATAGCCTTAGGTTTGTTTCCTGTAGAATTATTAGCCTACCAAGTCTCAATGATTTGCACTAAAAATTGGCCAAGATAGCTATATTTATATATTCAATATAATATTGGATTGAGTGTATGACTTCATCAGTTATCTCATTTGCCTATTTTACCCATTTTCAAACTTAAATATCTCCGGAACTAATGCAGATATTTGCAAACGGTAAACGGGGTTTTGATTCTCTCATGGAATTCTATGTGATGCACTCGAAAAAACAAGTGGTAAAAATTTGATCATAGTACCACTTTAATATTAAAGTGGTACTACGATCCTTAGCATTTCAAAGCTATGTTAACTAAACACTAACTGACAAAAGTTTTAAGTTCTGGTTTAAAAAAAAAGACACCTGTTTATTTTGAGGTTCCTCAAAACAGTTTCCAGCACTTTCCAAGACATAAATTTTGGTGGTTCATTATAACCACTCTTTATCAATTGACACCGGCTGCAAATGCAAAAGCTGTCTATAATCTTTTTACACTTCTGCGTATACGTAGCTTCCGTTTAAATATACATTTGTAAATAGTTTAACGTGATAATTAATAATTTAGATTTAAGAATTTCAGACTTTGTAAATGTATTTTTAGTCAGTCACTTTTATCATGAGCCTCCGGCTCGGGAGGTTGGGCAACCACTCCCCGTGTACCTGACGGTAAATAAATTATATTTATACTTATACTTATAATCATGGTATCAAACACAAAACTGCTCAATCATGCATTGGGGAACAAGTTGGTGTTATTTTCGTGACACTATATGTTACCATAGCAACACTATGACCTGCTAAAACACCCTTAATTTCAGCTTTAAGCGCTAATATCTCAACAACGGCATCGTGTACTTTTTCTCCTTGTGGTAGCGGGACATGAATATGGTATTGATTTAAAAGTTGTCAAAATTTTTCAGTTTGAAAATAGAGGGGCATTATGTGCTCAATAGTCTGAATTTGTAACAGCTGTTAGAATTATATACGTAAGTAGACGACCACGTTGAGTTACAATAAGTAATATATGGATAAATTAATGTATAGTAAAGCACGAGTTTGGTCTTACAGGATAAGTGGAAACGCGTCCTGGATACCGAGTGATTGAGAGATTTGTTTTGCAGGCAAAGTTTACGTGATATTTCCAAGTCAGGTGCTCGTCCAGGTAGAACCCAAGAAATTTATTTCACAGTTTTGACAGCTTTAAAGCCAATGAAGTATAAGTTAATGTTACAAACTTGGACGGCTTGTTCGTCTATGTGGCTTCTATGCGAAAGTTAATAAGTTTACGAAATGTCACTGGTTTTGCTTCATACACAATGATGTAATAGGCTTGTAAAAAGGAGCGATTGATGAGGGCATTACATGGTTTGGAGAGAGATGATGTCAATGTGTCGATTTTAAATATCCGTACCCAGTCCCTTACCCGTTTAGAGTATGACTTGAATTGTCCGCCACAATTGTCTGTCACATGCCAAAGTGGAGACAAAGTCAAATTTATTCATTCTTGATTAATTAAATTTTTGTTAGCTAGGTGTACGCTTCACAGTCTTAACTACCTGCAGGCCTTTGTCAATTGCAGTGTTATATGATCACGGCAACAAGGCATTATGTATTACGGTGCAGGTAAGCTTTGAGATGTTATGGTACAAAACTTGAGGTCACTGGAGCTTGCATTTGGTTCTTGGACCAACAGCATGGGGCCTCAACGACGCCCTTAATAGTGGGAATCTACACGGACCAGTTGAAAGCACTCTATAAATATGACCCCAAATATTAAAATTAATACTAAGAATGTTAATAATGCGCCGCTGTGGTACTGATTAGTTTGCATTGCGAATTGACAGCTTGATGATGGCTACCATCTCTGTTTAGACGTTCGCACAAAAGCCATTCTGTAGTTCGTATTGTGTGATCGTCCGGGTGAGAATACTCCTGAAAAGAACTGTTGTTGGTGACTGACGTTTCGACAACCTGAGCGGAAGTCATCTTCAGAGTCAAGTGAATAGTGTTTGTCAGTCGGTGATGTTATAAGTCTGGTCCGTTGATAGTGATTGGTCAGTTAAGCCATGATGGTATTGGCTGTTGCGGCTTACTTTTGGCAATTCAACGATTCGGTGGGGGTAAAGATTTGCTTTAAGCCTGCTTACAGCTGTTTTTTTTTTTCCAAGCGCTTAACAGAAACATGTAAAAAGAGCCAGCCAAGTCTGCATTTCATCAAACAATGAAGGGATCATGCACAAAAAACAGCTGTTCTTCCAACGTTTTTGAAATAATTTTAATATAAGCGTCCGTCTAAAGTTTACGCTTCTAACAATCAAGTATGTTTTAAAAAAGGCAGTTCGGGCTCCAAGGAGTCAAGTTTATTCTTTTTTTGGTAGGAAATGAAGTTTTTATTAAAATAATCAGCCCTTTGTAACGTCATTTATCCCTTTACTCATCGTACACCGCACTTGGAGCTAAATTTTACCTCAGCATCGGCTTCATTCCTGTTCAGTGATCAGTTCAGGTGCGGAAATTTTAGTTTAATTTTTGTTTTAAGAAACAGTTTTATGTGAGAAGAAAGATAAATAGTTGTTGTTTTGCCCAGGTTGTTGTGCATTACCAATTCTTGTCATTGTCCGTGACCATTATTTACAAGAAAACCATGCAAGTACAGGAGTTTCTCCGATAACACTTTTAAGCACGATAAAAAAAAAAAAAAAGATGAGACATACTGCATATGATGTGGTAAAAGCAATTCACTCAATTCTGTCTCTAACGTCTTGATACCTTTTCTGTATAACAACTTTAAGGAAGATAAAAGAGCAGAAAAGAAAAGACGCTTGATAATGCAATTCTTATAATTATGTTATTGCGTGAATTGAATTTAATGTAAATCACGTCTAGCTTCCTCGTTTGTTAAAGACGTTTCCCTAAAATAAATTATTTATAACAAAATACACTCCATTTAAAGAGAGATTATTTACAACCGATAAGATCTATTGAAACCATTTCCTAAGTATACTTTTGCCGATTCAACTGAAAAGCTTCTGCAGAAAATGACGGATGGGCGACGTTGACACGAACACTGGCACTGACATGAAGATATCATGTGGTATGGAGGACTGGTTTTAACATCGATGTTTCCAAGCAAACTTTGAGTGTTTAAATAGCTGTAAAACATCTAAAGGTATGGTATTCAACAAACTAGCAGTGTCCTCGACGAAAACCAACATTTCCGTGAAGCACCAAATGCAATTTATGGGAGACCAAATTAGCATAAATAAAAACGACGCCCCCGCCGTAGAGATTGTAAGAATGGCTGAGTTGTTAGCATAAAAAGTATTGTCGGTGCCTTTTTCGAATCAATGTGTCTCCACAGAAAAGGAGAAATAAGAACAAGATAGAAAACGCCGTCCTTTCACTCTTAGTAATAACAAGAACTCAACGAGAACAACATTCAAAGAGCAATTTTCTCATTTTCTCATCGGGATCGCTCAATAGTTTTGTGTTATTATACCCCCGTATCACAACTGTAAAACCCCAAATATAAGAATCAGCGCAATGGTTAGGAATACAAGCTAATATTCGAAAACAATTGCCTAATTAATTGCATCTCCAGTTCAGCATAGAGCATGCGTGGACGTAGCGTGATGCACGCGTTTCGATACAGCAGTGTAAGTCCCTAATATTTCTCCTTTCGATGTGAAAGTGATCGATCGTTTTTAGTATTAACGAGCAGGAAATGTTTCTTTTCACAATCATATGACTGGAAGAGGGCGAAAACATAAACGTGGTGAACGAGGCTCGGTAGAAGAAGGGCAGTCAGATCGTAAGCGAACAAACATGGCGGCTAGCGAAGGTGTAACCCTCGTAACAGGACCTCCAACCACAGAAGACCATCACAAAGAACCCAGTCTAACGGACTTACGAGAGATGTTGGTGGATATACAAATCACAGTAAATAATATTCTATTGGAAAATAAGAAAATCAGCGAAGAGGTAAGAGAATTAAAATCCACTGTAAACAAACAGCAAACTGAGATTGTGGACCTCAAGAAACAACTTGCCAAATCTGCGACAAAGTTTGCAGCTGCGGAGAAGGAGCTTGACGAGGCGAAGAAACGAATAAACGGTCAACAAGAAGAAGTAGCAGAGCTCTACGACCTTCAAGACCGTCTAGAACAATATACCAGGAAAAATTATCTTGAATGCCATGGAATTCCAGAAAGCGCATACAACTCCACAGAAGAGGCCATCCTAAAAGTAGCGGAGGCGCTAGAGGTTCCTGTCAGTTCTGATGACATTGACATTTCTTGTAAATTAAATACTCGGGGCAACAAAGCCATAATTGCAAAATTTATTAGCCACAAGACCAAGTCGAATCTCTATAGAGGAAGAACGAAACTTAAACAAGTCAGACTGGCCGACGTGTTCCCCAACTCCTCCTCCGCAACGAGAGCACAATCGGCACGGATCTGCATCAACGAAAATTTAACTTCCTACCGTCGCCGCATCATGTCTAAAGCTAACGAGAAACGTAGAGATGGCGAACTATTAAGTGCTTGGTCGATGGACGGAACAATTCATGTGAAGACTTCGCCGGGCGGGAGGCCCATTAAAATCATCGAATTAGAGGACCTCGAGAACTTGTAGCCTCCTATGAAGTATTCTGGGAGAGGGGACGGACTCTGTCTGTTTGGAACTGCGATTTATCTCTTTTCCCTACCCGCCAAAAGGTTTAGTTGTTCTCCCTTGTGTTATTGTGTGTAAAAAGGTTTAGTTGTTCTCTCTTGTGTTATTGTGTGTGTTTGTTTATACTTTAGGGAGTTTCTGTATCTTTTCGTTCGTAATTGAATTCGTTCTTTTCTTTTTTGTTAAGTAATATGAATACGAGTTGTCTATCCAAATTTCATGTCTTATCAGTGGATGTTCGAGGAATCAGAGATCAAATCAGGAGGAAGAGTATATTCTCATACCTAAAAGATCAGAAAGCAAACATTTATATTTTACAAGAAGCATATTCAGTGCGAGCCGATGCAAAATCTCTCTTTAAATAAAGACGTGTGGACTAGGGTCTTTAAATCACTTAAAAATATTTGGGAGGAAACTAAACTAAAGTAGTTTCAATTTGAATTAATTCATAGAACGATAGTAACTAAGAAAGAATTGTTCAGATTTGGTATAAAGACGGACGACGAGTGTCTATACTGTGGGGATAAAGATTCAATTGAGCACTCTTTTATCGAATGTTCGTTTACCAAATTGTTTACCCGAAATGTTTTGGACTGGTTTAACCAAGTTAATGAGTGCCAAATTTCTCACACGATAGAGGAGACCTTATTCGGCATTACTGCAAGCGCCCTAGACACAACAATAATTCGGAAATTCAATTACATCGCCTTATTTATGCGCCATTATATTTATTAAAGCAAGTTAAATAGCCTCGCCATTTCCATTCAGGATTTTACCAGTAAGCTACTCATTAAGTATGACCTTGAAAATGCTTCTTTAATCGGATGATTGATTGAGAACTACTCCTCCCTCCTCAAAGTCAAAACATACTGTAAGTAATTGTAAGTAACTGTATGTTCAGCAGGTGACGTAAGTAAAATATTGTATTGTTAGTAGTATAAGTAACCCGTATTGCAAGTAATTGAGAAATTGTATTTTCTGTATAAGTAACCCGTATTGTAAGTAAAGTAGGAATTGTTATGTAAGTAAAGTAGCGTAATGACAAAGAAGGATCTCGATAAATAAACAAGTAAAAAAAATAAGAAAACTTTAAGGAAGATAAAAGAGCAAGCGGCGAACCGGATCACTTAGCTAGGATAACATTTCCTGTGATAAAAGGAGTTCTCTCAATTCTGTCTTTCATTTTTAAAATTGAGATCAGGCATTTCAATTGCAATTTTATTTCTAGCGAGCCAAAGGTGTTCTCTTATGATTCCTTTTGTGACATTTTTGCGTGCTTTTGATAAACGTTGATAAACGTCCTGATGTCAGTTTGCTCGACCAAGGGGAAAAAAAGCATCAAATTGATTACGGATGAAAAAATATCTACCACCGCTTGCGCCAGAAAAGAAAAGACACTTGATAATGCAATTCTTATAATTATGTTATTGCGTGAATTGAATTTAATGTAAATCACGTCTAGCTTCCTCGTTTGCTAAAGACGTTTCCCTAAAATAAATTATTTATAACAAAAGACATTCCATTTAAGGAGAGATTATTTACAACCGATAAGATCTATTGAAACCATATCCTAAGTATACTTTCGCCGATTTACTGAAAAGCTTCTGCAGAAAATGACGCATGGGCGACTTTGACACGAACACAGGCACTGACATGAAGATATGATGTGGTATGGAGAACTGGTTTTGACATCGATGTTTCCAAGCAAACTTGAAGTGTTTAAATAGCTTTAAAACATCTATTCAACAAACTAGCAGTGTCCTCGACGAAAATCAACATTTCCGTGAAGACGAAATGCAATTTGTGGTAGACCAAATTAGCATAAATAAAAACGACGCCCCCGCCGTAGAGATTGTAGAAACGGCTGAGTTGTTAGCATCAAAAGTCTTGTCGGTACCTTTTTCGAATCAATGTGTCTCCACAGAAAAGGAGAAATAAGAACAAGAAAGAAAACGCTGTCCTTTACGCGTTTCACTTTCCTTTCACTCTTAGTAATAACTAGAACTCAACGAGAACAACATTCAAAGAACCATTTTCTGATTCTCTCACCGGGATCGCTCAATAGTTTTGTTTTCTTGTACCCCTGTATCACAACTGTAAAACCCCAAATATAAGAATCAGGGCAATGGTTAGGAATACAAGCTAATATTCCATTGCTAATTGCCTAATTAATTGCATCTTCAGACACTTCTTAAGGCAGTTCCCGAGAAAAGAAAATCCACAAAAAATCGCAACACAACAACAGCAACAAAATATCTAGAGAGGCAGAGTGAATAGTGTGGCGAGCCAAATAATGTAAAATATTTTATATATGGGACTAACAATAAAAGCTCTTGCATGTTATTGTTGCTAGATCTAACAAGTTCCTGTCATTTCATTTATTTATGTTTTGTAACAGATATTTTTTAAGGGAGCATGGATGAAGCATTCCTAATAGCACTCGCCTTTTCTCAAAGTGGCGCGGGTTCGATTCCCGGACCTGGCGTCATAAGTGGGTTGAGTTTGTTGGTTCTCTACTCTGCTCCGAGAGGTTACTCCCCCGGTACTTTGGTTTTCTCCTCTCCCCAAAACCCAACATATAATTTGATTTGATTTGAATTGATTTGATCGGTTGTTTGGTTTTATTAGTCTGCCCAATTAGTAGAGTCTGTGCTCATCTAGTAAAATTAAAAACTAAATGATTATTTAGTCTTAAAATCATTTGATAACTTCCGTAATCATTCGCTTCGAACAACACTTCCAGTTATCGCAAGTCTTGATCACTTTTATTTCACCGTTGCACCCCACAGCGACAAATATGAACTTTAAATTAAAGGAAAGAAGCCGCCAACAGAAAAACATAGTCATTTTAGGTGTCTACAATCAAACTAAAATGATTTGTCGAGGTTTTAAATTCTTGCTAATGTGCATTTTCTATGCTTTCTTGTAATGGACTAGTTGACTGAATAAATAAAAAAGTAAGAATAAAAGACACAGACACACAAAAAAAGATTAAAGGAACTGACTCTTTCGTTTCTAGTCAATGAACTTAGTTTGCGTTCATCGAAAATATTTTGTCGTTATCCGATATGTTATCAGTCATGTATTAAATTACCGAATTCGTGTATGTATTGCATTTGCACCAGTTTTGTATTTTAATTTCTCTGAATTCTTATTTTTATTATTGCTATTTTTTTGCTAATCGTTACTTCCAAATCATACAGCAGCCGAATAGCATTAATCTTGATAGCGTGGTAAATTAATGGTTGAAAAAAGCTTTAATTTAACTTGACGCTAGCCTAGATTTTAAGGAAGAGGAAAAATGACATAGCGAAGCTTTCAACATGTATATCTATATATTTTAATTTCTGATCCATTTGAACGCCCAGTCTTTAAAGATTGTTATTATCACAGTCATCGCTTTCCAGATTCAATTAAGGTAGGCATTGCTTATTTTCTTTCAAATTGCTGGTAATGAAAATTAAATCTTCGGATATGGCTATCTTAACATTAACAAAACTGAGTTCCCGTTAGCGCAATGCTTACATCTTTTTTTTGTGTGTCGAAAAGCCGAAAGCGAGTTATAGTCTCCAATGATGTGGTATTTCCTTTAATACAAAATTTTTTACTTTCAATTACTTCCATCATGTCCCTGCAGTAACTGAAGCATAGCTTTTGTCTTATAGATTTGCAATTTTTGATTTTATCGAAGCGTACGCAGTGCCATATATGTTTATTATTCCTCTGTTCTTCTAAATAGGGTCACTTACTATGTAATTTATACAATGTCGTTTCAAATATATTCAGCAAGTGCATTAGGTGTTTAATCGCAGTTCAAAGCCATTACACCGCCACAACTCTACGATTTCTATACGATTACATGTTCTGCAGTGTGTGGATCAAACTATTAATCGGTGGCAACAGATTGTTAAAGAGGATGTCGGAGTACATTGCCATGCTCACTTACTGCCAGCTTGCCTGGAAACGTTAAAAACACCGAACAAGGGGTAATGGGAATCAGACTAAATCCAACCTTGGGATTTGCTCTATGAGAGGAATATTTTCGCGGTGAACATTGAAAACACTGTGGTTCCGTACCTGCAAAGGTACAGCCCTAAACCTTTCTTCCTTCTTTATTAAAGGTGTATATTCATGGTCACTATTGCTTTGCAATTATTTCCTTGCCTTAAGAGAGCAGTACACTTTTAGCTGGTAAATTAATTATTACCTTTTTCCAATAAGCTTTTTGTTTAAAATTAGTAGCACCGAACCAGTTTAATTGCAACACATTTTTTACCTTTTAAAAACTGATGTGATACCTTATCGCTACCTTTATTTTATTCGACCAGAAAAAGAATCATGAACATGCAAAGCAGTAGACTAGTGCAATTCCTAAGTGTCATACGCCATGATGTAAGAATATTCACAAGAATATTTCAGCCTAGAGTTGGCAGAGAACAATATTCTTATAGAAAAAAAGAGTGTCTTAAGAAAAACCGCGTCAATTGACCATCAAGTGCATTGTATAACGCAAATGATGTGCCCAGGCTTTATTTTCAAAACATCTGCGAAGAGACAGAGATGCGCTCTAGCACAAGAGCGCATACCCTTTTCTTTCAATTTTTTCAATATTTTTTTATTTTTCTTTTGCCACACACAACAAATTACAAGCAGAATAAAGAGTAAGATAAATAGGTTAATTAACATTAAATTTAAAATTTGTAGATTACTTGGGACGAGTGACTGTGGTGGGAAAATCTCCGAGAAGCCCAGCTTATGAGGAATAGAGATTTCCCCCTACGGGCAATTTATTACTAGGCGGAATTTTAAGAAATAAAGAAAAGTCGATTATAAATGTGTTTAGAGGAAATAATAATGATATAAGGTGTTAAGGTATTTTTGTTGCATTCTGTCTGACCCTTAAAAATGGTTTGATCACACGCTTGAGTATGCTAAATGACGGGGCATTTTTGATGTAGATCGGCAATGAAATCCATATTCTAGAACCTTGAAACAGGATCGATTTTTTTTCAATATTGGTTCTACAGGTATGAAGTCGGTAATAGTCGGAGCATCTTGCTGAATATTAATGATTCTGGTTTCCAGTTTGAAAGATTTGAGTAAAGGAAATAGGTAAAGCACCATTATGATACAGGTACATGAAAGAACTTACTTTGAAAGAGTAGATACTAAAAACATTAAGAATTTTCGAATTTGCAAAACCTTACTGTGAGGTCGTGCTTAAAACAAGCATCAGCAAGCGACTTTGAGACTATTTTGATCTTCTCAAAATTTTCGCACGACCAGAATTCGAGAACAGGGGCACTAGCTCCGACGGCCTTAACAACGATATAAATTTTCTTTCTTCATCTATTTAAAAACAGAACAAACATAGGTACAGTGAAATTCGGTCAACACTTTGTTTTAGTGTTGAGATACTAAATGCGCGTACTTGTACCTCCAAGATAAATTAACGTAAATGAAGCCTGTAGAGCCAGGTATAAATCCACAACTAAATCACTTTAAACTCTCTGCTCAACTAATAGGCGGAATGTTTAGGCGATAATTCTTATATGCATAAACATTTAATTAAGGAAACTATGAAGAAGTCGTGACCACATGGCTTTCATACGTTTCCTTAATCTTTAGGTAGTTTGTAGTTGATAATTTTATAATTGACTTTTAAAAGGCTTTTTTAAAGCTCATTACTGAGTAGTACATGCGCAATTTAACTGGGCAAGTGAACAAAAGTCAAATTACATCTGTTTATAAAGACTGCTTATATATTTTAATATAGAATATATTAATTAATCTTGATTGACATTGGAAAAGAATTATTATTATTACAGTAACTTACACGCACATGTAGTGTCAATTGATTTGCTCCGAGACGTTTCTCTACGGGTACTTTTGGTTTCTCCTCTCCCCAAAAACCAAGCGTGGTATAATTTGATTTGCTTTGAATTGATTTCATTGTTTGATTTGGTTTTATTAGTCTCCCCAATTAGTAGAGTGCGTGCTCAGCTAACAAAATTGAAAACTAAATGATTATTTTGTCTTAAAATCATTTGATACCTTCCACAATCATTCGCTTTGAACAACACTGCGAGTTATCGCAAGTCTTGATCGCTTTTATTTCACCGTTGCACTCCACAGCGACAAATATGAACGTTATATTAAAGGAAGGAAGCCGCCAACAGGGTTAGGGTTTCTCTCATATTCTATATAATTAATTTGAAATTAGCCTGTATCCCTTGTGGATCCTCCATTGTCTTCCGCTAAGTTGACGTCGGTCGTGCATCATTAACTTGATCCTTAGTTGGATTTCAAATACACCATTTTGCTAATGATCAGTTCCTGGTGAATTGTGGGTAGATCCAGTCCTTTGAGGGGGCAAACGGGCAAAATTACAAATTCAAATTATGTCCTAAACTGGCCGTTTGCCCCCACAAAGGACTGGATCTACCCACAATTCAAAAGGGACAGATCATTAGCAAAATGGTCTATTGGAGTTATAGGCTCCCCTGCCCTGTCACCTTGAAAGCAAAATTCCCCGGAAGACAACGTTCCATACCACGTAAATCACATCGTCGATTGCCGTGTAGCCAGCATGGTAGTCCTGATGGTGTAGTGGTTATCACACCCGACTAGTTTGCCGGGGGACGTCGGTTCAAATCCCGCTCAGGGCGAATTTTCTTTCAAACATTTATTCAGTCAATATGATTATTTGGGGTGTGCAGGGTTAGGGTTTCTCTCATATTCTATATAATTAATTTAATTAAATCACATCTTCGATTGCCGTGTAGCCAGCATGGTTGTCCTGATGGTGTACTGGTTATCACACCCGACTAGTGTGCGGGGAGGCGTGGGTTCAAATCCCGCTCAGGGCAAATTTTCTTGAGGTAAATCGCGCACGTTCTTTCCGGCCGGGAAACGACACTAGCTCCGGTAGCAAAGTAGGACGGTTGTTTTCGCACGCTACAACATCAGGGCAGCTTTAACTGCTGTCTAAGTAAGCATGGTATTGGTCCATAATTCTTATGGTAAAATAACATTGATGATTAAATTTTATTTGTGTATAAAAATTGTTTCTGGTGTATGTAGATAGGACAACAATATACTTAAAATTATTCTGAGTACAGTATTTATGTCCACTAAAACTGAAATTTCTCGAGTTTATATGAGATTTCGTTGTAAGTCTTTGCCATACTGAATAAAGAAAACTCTATATATCTTTAAAGTTCACCTCACCTCAAACTTTTTTTTTCTCACTAAAACGAATCTACTTGTTATTGGAAATACTTCTGCGTAACAATTATTCTGTTCGGATAAATCTTCGATTCTATTCCGTCACCGCACTGAGGGCTCACGTGAGATAGCATTGCGCCTGCGCGAACTCAGTGTGTTGCCGCCTTTGGAGCGAACGGACGTTTGCTTTTTCAGCACGCTGAGAATTTTAGTTTTAAGCGATAATTCGCTAAAAATGCCCGAGACCTCGGATAAATCTGAGCTTAAGGGCGAGAAAGACAACTTAAAAAGGAAAAGTAGTGGCTCTAGAAGCGAACACATTGAAGCAAATGTTAGAATCATCGAAAGAGGTGATGGCGCCGTTGGCGCCAAAACTGACTCACATGGTTTACAAGAGCTGGCCGCTACGCTGAGACAGGGTTTCACCCAGATGTCTCAAGATTTATCCAAGACTATTGCTGAGTCATTCAAACAGTTTCAGTCAGACTTTGAAATACAATATGTTGACCCGGAGGAAGAACAGGAGGCAAAATCTGCCGAGAATGACCACGAGGCCAGCGAAGAGCCCCCCACGAAGAAGAAGCGAGATGACAAAACTACGAGCTTAGAAGAAGCTGTGACAAAGCTGGCTGATTCAGCCGGGGCTCAAAATATGCCTTCTAATGAAGGAAAATTTGAGGTACTTAACAGCTTGAAACAAGAGCTGAAGAAAGAGGAGACGGGCCCAAGTGTAAACACAGAGCTGGCGAATGTAGTGAATGCCATGCTCAAAGAAGGGCTGCCTGAAGAGAAACTTCAGGAAAAGTTGAACAAGTATCACAGACCAGAGAACTGTGAATTCTTGACAAAAGTACGAGTCAATCAACCAGTATGGGACCACCTTACTCCAACAGTCCGGTCCCAAGATGTTAGACTGCAAAAGGTGCAGACATCCATCTTCAAAGGAATGTGCGCGTTGACAAATATGATCGACAAACTCCTTGAGCACTTGTCGTCACTCCCAGCGGGAAACGACCTTCTTCAAAAGTCAACAGATGCACTTACATTGTTCGCTAATGCAAACAGTGAACTCAATCAAAGACGAAGGGAATTTATTAAACCGGATTTACACGAGGAATACAAACATCTTTGCTCCTCGTCGGTTCCGATCACTGAACAATTGTTTGGCAATGATCTCCCGAAACAAGTGAAAGAATTGACCGAGGTCAATCGCGTGGGAAAGAAAGTCTCCACACACAGTGGTCGATCAACGAACAAGCCTGATTATCACAGGCACAACTCTTACGCACATAGCCGCGGACGCTCAGGAAACCAACATTACAGGAAGCCTTTTTTAGGCTCGTGGAAAAACGACCACAAACATCCTCCGAACTTCAAGAGGAAGAAGGAGGGGAAGTCAAAATGAATCAAACTGCTAACAAAGTTGAGGTGAGAAATATGTCAGAGCAACCTATTAAAATTACAGGTGGAAGACTGAAACAATTTACCTCTCAGTGGCAATGCATAACCTCAGATCCTTTCATACTTAATAGTGTGAAAAATTATAAAATTGAGTTTGAAAATGGAGAGCCAATGCAGTTTATGCCACCAAAAGAAATAAATTTTACAAAACCAGACCAGGAGGTCATTGACAATGAAATTGATAAACTGCTGACCAAAGGTGTGATTTCAGAAACCACACATTGTCCTGGTGAATATATTTCTACTATATTCATACGCCCTAAGAAAGATGGAGGGTTTAGATTAATTCTAAATTTGAAGAATCTGAATGAACATGTGGAGTATCAACATTTTAAGATGGATACCTTACAATCGGCAATAAGGCTTATGACGCCAAACTGTTATATGGCCTCAGTAGACCTGCGTGACGCATACTACTCAGTGCCAATTCACAAAGATGATCAAAAATATCTGAGGTTTTGCTGGAAAGGTCGATTGTTTCAGTTTACATGTCTACCAAATGGTCTGGCTTGTGCGCCCCGACTCTTCACAAAAATCCTTAAGCCAGTGTATGCTAAGCTGCGCCAGAAGGGTCGCCTAAATGTAGGCTATATTGATGACTCTTATTTACAAGGGGAGAGCGTGGAGGACTGCCAAGCCAATATTAATGATACCTGTGACTTATTTTCAACATTGGGTTTTATCCTACATCCTGATAAGTCGGTCTTACAGCCAGTTCAAGTCCTTACATTTCTGGGATTTGTCTTGGATTCAGTTAATATGACTGTTTCCTTAACACAGGAAAAAATCCAGCGCATAAGGGAAAGATGCAAGAAAATGATGGAGCTTGTTGAGCTCCCAATCCAGGACCTAGCTAGCTTTATAGGGCTTTTAGTGTCAAGTTTTCCTGGGATCTTATATGGACCACTGTATTATAGACAACTTGAGAGGGATAAAACTACAGCCTTAAGACGAAACTATGGCAATTATAATGCTCAAATGAGATTATCCCAAGAAAGCTTTTCAGAGATAAAGTGGTGGTATGATAACATACAGACCAATAACTACCCCATATTATTGCCTAATTCAAAGGTTGATGTAATAATTTACACCGATGCATCAACTAAAGGATGGGGAGCTGTCAAAGAGACAGAGAAAATAGGGGGTAGATGGTCAGAGGAAGAAGCAAAATATCACATTAATTGTCTGGAGCTGTTAGCTGCATTTTTTGGACTTAAGGCATTTTGCATAAATGAGCAAGGCATTCACGTTAAGATTTACTCTGATAACTCTACAACTGTGAACTATATTAATGCTATGGGAGGTGTACATTCTAGGGAATGTCACACTATTGCTAAAGATATTTGGCAGTGGTGCATAGAAAAACAAATATGGTTAACAGCTGCTCATATCCCAGGGACCAAAAATGTTGAGGCAGATCGGGAATCACGCGTTTTCTCAGACAACAAGGAATGGATGATAAGATCTGATATTTTCCAACAGATCACAGATATCTGGGGGGAGCCCTCCATAGACCTCTTTGCATCCAGACTAAATCATCAGGTTCCATGCTATGTATCCTGGAAACCTGACCCAGGGGCAGCCTTTATTGATGCATTTTCTGTAACATGGGATAAACACTTGTTCTATGCTTTCCCTCCTTTCAGTTTAATTGCAAGATGCCTACAGAAAATACAAACCGATTGTGCAGAGGGATTGATGATAGTTCCAATGTGGCCAACCCAGAGTTGGTATCCCAAACTTCTTCGCATGTTAGTGGCTGCTCCAAGAGTGTTACCACAACAACGAACTGCCTTACAAATGCCGGGGATGCCACAAGAAGTTCTCCCCCTATTCAGGAAAATGGTTCTGATTGCATGCAGATTGTCCGGCAGTCCTATGAGACACAAGGAATTTCTCAAAAGGCAACCTCCATCATCTTACAGTCCTGGAGGAAAGGAACTACAAAGCAGTATTCATCCTACATCAAAAGATGGACTACATATTGTCATAAAAAACAGATTGATCCAGTTTCTGCCACTGTCCCCCAGGCACTAGACTTTTTAGTGGAATTATTTGAGTCAGGCATCGGTTACAGTGGTATTAACACTGCAAGGTCTGCTCTATCCAGTGTCTTAAGGCCTGTGGACGGGATCACTTTTGGAGCACAAGAGAGCGTTAAGAGGTTCTTAAAAGGAGTTTACGAAGCAAGACCCTCCAACCCAAGAAATACTGAGACATGGGATGTGAGCAAGGTTCTGAACTATCTTAAGACAATCTCTATTACAGACTGCTCACTAAAGGATCTGACTTTCAAATTAGTCACTTTAATGTCATTAGTATCAGCTCAACGGGGGCAGACAATTCACTACTTGTCTTTGGAGGACATGGTTGTTTCAGAAACTTCGGTGACTTTTATTATCTCCAGGCCTATTAAACAGTCTAAGCCAGGGTCGAAACCCACTGTTGTTAAGTTTGTAGCTTACCCGGACAACCCTAACATTTGTGTTGTCACTACCTTGAAGGCATATCTTAATCGTACCTCTTCTCTACGTGGAGGTGCACAACAATTGTTTATTAGTCATTACAAGCCATTTAAACCAGTTTCCCGGGACACCATCAGTAGATGGGTCAAAGCTGTAATGCAAAAGTCAGGAATTGATGTAAACCTTTTCAAGCCCCACAGTACTAGGGCTGCCGCAACATCTAAGGCTTTGTTGAAATCTGTACCATTAGAGCACATCTTATCAGTTGCAGGATGGAGCTCATCTGACACTTTTGCAAAGTTTTATAGCAAGCCTGTTATCAACACAGATAGCTTTGCTAACGTTTTGTTACAAGAGTAAAGTTAATAAACTGTTTTTTGACCAATATGACTTGCTTGGTTGGTCATTACTCTGTTCATGTGTGCAGTGGGCTTTGAAGTCTCACGTGAGCCCTCAGTGCGGTGACGGAATAGAATTGGAAAATTAAACGAGACTTACCTGTAAGTTGAAGTTTGATTGAAATTCTATCCGTCACCAAGCACTGAGGGATTACGTGCCCTCCCTTTTAAGGCCCTCCCATTTTGCTGGTCAGGGTTTTCTTTCCCCTGCACACATGGCAAGTGCTTTAAAAACTGAGTTCGCGCAGGCGCAATGCTATCTCACGTAATCCCTCAGTGCTTGGTGACGGATAGAATATCAATCAAACTTCAACTTACAGGTAAGTCTCGTTTAATTTTCCAATATCTGTGCCCCGACGAAATCTCGAAAATAGATCCAAAACAACGCCATTTTTATTGCACGACCGAGTCTAAGGAAACTGGGTCCAGCAGCTGTTGTGGCGTCTACCCAGGAAGATCGAATATCTCCCGTCCTCTCATTTTCTTGAGGATAATGCAAAACGTTTTCCAAAAGTGCGCAGTAACGCCTTCCAGAGCAAATTGAAAACTTTTTGCGCCCAAATGCTTCGAATAACATGTAGATTCGATTCAGCGAAAAAAATATATATATCGGGGGGTTAGCTGCACTTCAATTATTCTCACTAAAATTCAATTAACAATTTTGAATCGAGGATGTACTTTACCATGCCAGTGTGTATCAAACCAAATTGGATGCTTTTAGCCAAATCAACAGGTAAGCCTTTACAATTGATTTAAGTTTACACGGCGCAAGCATCCTACTCTTAAGAAACTTTCGGATAAATATACAAGTCAGTCAGAAAGATCTGTAATGCAAGGCATTAACATTTGTTTATTGACAAAATGGTGTTTTCAAGTAAATTAACGCAACAAATTAACTGTCAATGCTCAACCAAGTCATTGGCTAGTAATGAAGTTTGTGATTTAGGGATTGTATTTGGGGTGTGCGATTTCCTGGACAACAAAAACTATTGCGAGTCCATGGGGGGAAAAACCCAGCAAGTGCTTTTTACTACCCAGATCCTTTGCTAATTTGACTTTGAAAAATGTATCCAAGCTTGTTGTACCCCCGAAAACTCACACATAACCAAAAGATGAAAAGCCTTAACAAATTTTCGAACCTATATCGAGGTAGATATTACGTTTGGTCTTCTGAATCATGCTAGTTAAATCGAAGAATTCATTATATGAAGGCTTGTTATTTCAAGCTTCTATTACATACATTTTACTGTAACTTTGGTCGGGACACAGAATATCGTTCGTTATATCGAGGACTTCGTTTAATAGAGGTTCGTTAAATGGAGGTTCCACTGTATTCTGCTTCCAAACTGAACTCAGAGTACAAATACTGCTTATAAAAATAATAATAATAATAATAATAATAAATATTATTATTATTTTAACTATTATTATTATTATTATTAATTATTGTTATTACTATTATTATGATTATGATTAACGGATTAAAAACCCCAGCAATTCTCAGATCTTTGGGTTTGTTACCGAAAGAACCAAGTCAAAAATTTGCTATCCCGTGCGGGATAGCTTTCTCAGAAATACATTGAGTTCTCGAGAACCACTCGTTAGCGTCATTTCTTTTAAGTTTAAATTCATTAATCTAATATGAGTCATCTCTATCTGACAAGCAAAGCCTTGGTTCAGCAAAAGTGTTGACATTAGCTTGTTAAGTGTTGTAATCACTTCGCACATCATCTATGTGCAGGAGGTGGAGAGGTGTAACACTCCGGAACAACAATATTACCTTCCCATATAATCTCCCTATACATATCTCCATATGTTTTATTTCTTTATCACTCATGTCCATGGAAATATGTATAGGGAGATTATATGGGAAGTTAACATGGAGTATATGCCGGGAATAGATCATTTTACAGTTGTCTGCTCTGTAATCCTGCCTTTGAATGGCAGCGAGGCTGCAGGTGACCTTGCCTTGATACTGTAGTTTTCAAGTAGACGACCTTTACTCGACGAGTCCGTTAATTCAACTGACAGCTAAAAATGTAACACGCCCATGTAATGGAACTGATTTACATACCTCACACACATTCCATAGCACATTTCACGTGCATACATACGTGCTCTTTCCACACCTTCTTTTGCAAGTTGAATACACGCAATTCCAGCGAAGCGAACAACAAAGGAAGTGAAAACAAAAAAATAATAATAATAAACAGTTAAGTTCATGTGCAGTTCTTAAGTCAATGCCTTATTATCAGGCCACGAAGTCGCTGAACTTTGGATTTGGTTCAACTGTCCTTCCATATCTGGTGACATATCCCTATGGGCCAGTAGGTCTCGTTGGAGTCTTAACGGGAGACATCTGAGGATTCTCAGTTGGGGCACTAGGTGTTCACGGGAGACTGCTCAGGGGGAGATTGAGAACTGTGTGGTATGTCACCAACGGTCGCTGCAGGGCAAGTAAGTTTAGCAGGAGCCGGTTCTGGAACAGACAGGAGATGGCTTCTGTTTCTACGGTACTGCTTTCCCTCAGCTTTCACAATGTAGGACCGTAGCTGCGGAGCGGGTTGCTTGACAACACCTATTTTCTTGTACCCTCTGTCAGTCTGAAGTCGCACGATTTCCTGAAAACGGAGAGGTTGGAGAGATTTGGCATGCTGATCGTGATATGACTTTTGCTGTTGGCGTTTAAGCTTCAAAGCTGAGGACACGTGCCTGGTGTTGAGTGCTTTTGGAATAAGGAACAGGAAGAAACCAACTGGTACGCTTAGACATTAAACGCTGAGTAGGAGAGCCTAGGACTTGAACCCTTGGAACATTCCTGAGGTTAAGAAGGCCAAGCAAGGGGTCGGAACCATCCCTCTTACATTTCTCAAGCAGGCTCTTGGCTTGTTTGACTGCATTCTCCACAAAACCATTGGACTGAGGAAAGTAGGGGCTGCTATTAACATGCTCTAAGCTCCATTTGCTGGCAAAGCTTTTAAATTCCCTACTTGCAAATTGTGGACCATTGTCCCTTAGCAACTTGGATGGAATGCCATGAACAGCGAAATGTTGTTTCATGTTCATGATCACGCGTTTAGATGATAAATCGCTGAGAATGCTCATCTCAAACCAACCGGAGTGGGAGTCGACGAGTATCAAGCACTGCAGTCCACTCCAGTCGAATATGTCTGCGCTTACAAGGGACCAAGGGAGGTCTGGAACCGGGTGATTGAGAAGCGGTTCTTTCTGCTGGTGAGGTCGAACACTGTTGCAAGGCTGGGACGACGCTACGTCAGAATCAATATCGAGCATCAAAGAAGGCCAATAAACGGTTTCTCTTGCTCTCCTCTTTGTAGCATCTATTCCGGGATGCCCCTTGTGGAGTTGCCTAAGGTACTTTTTATGCAAGGTCTGTGGAACCACAACTCTAAGGCCTTTCCAAATGACTCCATGGTCCACGATAAGCTCATTTTTGATTGGAAAGTAAGGCTGCGTCTCTGGGGGCACACACTTGGACTTTGCTGGCCAACCATTAGAAATAGAATAAGTTACTTTCTACGTCACAGGATCTGCAAGAATTAGTTTCTGAAGTTCGACCACACGCGCTGGAGAAATTCATTTAAGGGACAGGAAGTCGATCTGCTCATCAACGTCTGAATCTGATTTCTCATCAATGTAGGAGCGTGACAACGTGTATGCGACGTAAAGTTCAGTCCCTTTCTTGTAGATAAACTTCAAATCATACTTTTAAAGCTGCAAAAGGATACGCTGAAGACGAGCAGGGACCAAATGAAGGGGCTTGTTTACGATTGCTGTGATTGGCTTGTGATCGGTATGGATAGTAACTTGCCGACCGTAGATGAAATCATGAAATTTTCTGCATGCAAATGTGGCAGAAAGCAGTTCTTGCTCGATTTAAGCACATCGAGTATCCGCCTCCGTTAAGGGTCGTGAAGCATAAGCCACAGGTGCCGAAATCTTGTTGCTGTGTTTGTTCCCAACTCCAGTGTGCGTCATTCCGCTGCAATTCGCGTAGTGGCGCTGTCTTCTCACTGAAGTTGTTAATGAACTTGTGAAGATAGTTGGTCATACCAAGAAATCGACGCAGTGCCTCTGGCCCATCCGGTGTTGGCCTTTTTTTTTAATAGCTGGAACTTTGGCTTCATCGGGCTTGAGACTGCCATTTGTAAACTGATGGCCAATATAGGATACTTGGTTAAGGTGAAACTTGCATTTCCTCAGGGATAGTTTCATAACGACTTCTCGCGCTCTTTCTAGCACCTTCTCCAAGTTAACATAATGGTCCGCTGTTCCCTCGCCCCATAATAACAGGTAGTCAACGATGATGGCACTGAGATACCCAGGAAACAACTCCTCCATCGCACGCTGGAGACTTCAGAGGCAGTAGTGATGCCAAACGGCATGCGTAGAAAGCGGAATCTTCTAAATGGTGTGTTAAAGGTTGTGAGTAGTGAAGATTCGTGATCAAGCTTTATTTGCCAGAAACCACTTCTGGCGTCAAGGGTGGAGAATACTGTGGCATTGGGCATACGTGATGCAACATCTTCAACCGTCCTCATAGGATGATGGGGTCGGTTAAGGGCTTTATTGAGATCCATCGGATCGATGCAAATGCGAACACTGCCATTTTTCTTCTTCCCTGCTACCATTCGTAAAACCCACTCAGTTGGTTCGGACACAGGTGTGATCGCTCCAATCTTGACCATCCCATCAAGCTCTCTCTTAACACTCTTCTCCATTGCAAGGGGTATTCTGCGCGATGGTCTGACCACAGGGGTTACATTGGTATCATGGTTCATTTTGTAAACAATGGGTATATTGCCAAGGTCGCTTTGAAATAAGTCCTTGTACTCGTTAAGTATTGCTGCAAGGAAGGCAACGGTAGTTTCAACCTCATGGACCTCGTGGTGCAACTGAATGAGATTCAAGCTTAGAGAGTCCGTGAGACCAAGCAATGGTGTTACTGGTTTGTCCATGACGTGGAACTCCAGGTTACGGGACATCGACGGTAGTGAATGAACTTTGAGATTCACACTGCCCACGGTAGTTAACGTTTCCCCGCCATAGGCAACCAACTGTAGTGCTTTCGTCTTGTCAGTCTTGTGGCTGATCCTTTTGAATATATCGAGTGTGGTCACATTACATATAGCGCGAGTGTCAATTTTGATTTCAACTGGTTGGCCGTTGATTTCCATTGTGCAGTAAATTTCTCTTTTCTCTCCTGGCTTGGACGTAATCACATCGATAACAAATAAATCGTCATCTTGTCCGGTAGGATACTGAGGATCGACCGTTTGGACAGAACGCCTGGGACGCCAACATCCGCTGTAACAAATATAGCTCCCTCAGGCAGCCTCCCAAAGTCCCGAAGTACTTGTAAGAAATGCTTAGTATTCTTAATATAAGATGGTATCTCCGGAACCAAAGGCTTAATGTGAAAATCGACAAATTCAGAGACGCTCTCCGTGCAAGTACCACAGCCAGAGACAACTGGTCTTCCCAGGCAGCCCTTTTTATGTATTTTAGGTAACAGATAAAATTTTCCGGCCCTCGGAGTGCTGTTCACCAAAAGGTAATCCAGAGTTTTATCGTCAATGTAACCATCCCCCAAAATATTTCTAATCCTATCATTAACCATCTCCGCGATGTGCTGAGTAAGGTCTGTGGGCGTTTCCCTGTACACCTCATGATCCCCCAATTGCCTAAAGGCCTCGTTGACGTATGTTTCTCTGTCCATAACCACCCTTCCCCAACCCTCCTCCGCCTGTTTGATTACCATGTCATCGTACGACTTAAGATCGTTCAGGGCTTTACTAGATTACTATACACACCTCTCTCCTTATTTAACGAGGACAAGATCTCCTCTTCTACAGCCTGGGAATATGCTTCAATGGCTATTTTCCTTCCTCTTTCAGGTCCCCAGGTGGATTTATTCCCGAAAGCTGGAACATCTGAAAAATCTCCCCCTACATTATCCCCGTTATAAAAATACTCCTTAAACCTAATACGTCTAATGAACTTATTAATGTCCTTACGTAGATTGAATCTTTCCAAGTCCTTAGGCGTGGGGCACAATTTTAAGGCCTTAGATAATAAAGATACCTCGCCGTCAGTCAAAATCCGACGTTAGAGATTCACGACTGTATTTAAGCCTGCAGTTGCTTCTCCAACAGTGCAAGTAGACTCACGAGCGTCCAAAAATGTTGTCGGCTGACGAACTGAATCTCCAAGACGGTTATCGTTGTTTGTAAGTCCACTTCCTACGTTGGGCTCCAACCCGTTTCCCTCTAGCATGTGTTGACTGAGTGTGTTAAGTCCTGCAGTAGTAGGCCCATGTGATCTCGTCACGCCGGCGGTGTTCGACAACGCCTCCGATGAAGTTCGCCTGGACGCCTGTTGTATTCGCGGCGCAATGATTTGCGTATCCTGCGGCACATTGGTCGAAACTTCTACCTCCGCATCACCTGGAAAAGCGGTGGGCCCCCGCAACATCCCCACTGCGGACGTTCCTCCTATACTCCCTTTAACTCCTAAATCCACCGTAGCTCCACGATCGTAAACTCTTTCTGTTCCACAGAGGACGCTCAACTTACGTTCTTGTTTATCCCTCATGGTTGTGTTAACTTTCGTGACAACACCGCGAATCTTTTCCATGTACAGCGAATGCTGGTCCTGTGTTAGCTTGGCGACAAGAGCTTGCTTCTTCTCTCGTAGGGAAGCTATCGCAACTGATACTTCACTGGTCACTAAACTCTGTAAGCGACCCCAGCAATCGTGGAGTATTTCATCCCCGTCTTCCTTAACGTTCTTTAAAATTTGTAGCGAGACCACACGGCATCCTTTCGACATCAAAGCAAGAGAAGCGAAATTGAACTCTCAAAACACATTTAGACACTCAAAGACAACAACGAACCTTTAACTATCAAGTGGAGAATTATTAAGCAGTGCAGACCTTATAGCAACGTTAACAACAAATGTAATTTGTGTCTTTTTGAGAAGTTTGTAATCATCTGCAAGAAGAATATGTGCAGTCTAAACAAACGAAAAGAACTAGCAAGTTCGTGCTTCCCACAGAAACAGATACCTCCTCAAGAACTTTGTGATTAAGTAAAGCACCCTTTTGCAAAACGTGCTCAGCATAATAATTTATTTTAAATTTCATATAGCATTTGTTTTTACATCTCGTAGCAACTACTTTAGAGTTTTTATATCTCATAGCAACCTTAAGTTCACTTTTAATTGCCAGCTCTTGTAATTTAACGGTCATTCGTTATTGCCTGATGAGTGTGGTCATTCATTGACCATACGAAACAGCGTTGTAGTAGTTTCAGCGTTGACCGGACAAGCTGAAGCTGTAAAACTCCGCTGAAGAAGACATTAAAGTCGAAACCGGTCCGGAAAATGGATTGTCCAGGTTGAGACGGCTGGATCGACACCCAACCATAAGTGTCCATCCTTAATTTCAAGTGCGAAACCGCAAGGGAGGTTCCATGAAGCGAGCAGGATCTAGACCCCCTCTCCTGGCAAGAGAAATTTCGTGCAAATTATATATATATATATATAGATATATATCTGTCTGTATTTCCAAAAACGTACCCATAGATTTGAACACCTG
>CM042756.1:9890869-9903369 GCA_022496165.2 Catalaphyllia jardinei
TCTCTTACATTAATATTAAAAACATATATTAATTTACGTTTTTTTTTTCTATAAGAGATACTCTCATTTGCGTCCAGCTACTGTCTTAAAAAGAGAGCTTGCCATCCTACTTTGAAGTTTGGATTATTAGAGCCGACTTCCGAAAAGGCAGTCTTTTAGGGTGATTGGTTGGAGAGAAAGAAAGAAAGAAGTTCAGCCCTCTTCTTTAAAGAATCGGCCAACCTGCCTTTTTGAAAACGAAAATCTGAAAATCGAAAATCCAAACCCGTCCTCAGAAAATCGTCCTCATCTGTTGTGAATTTCAAAACATGACGAATGTTGCTCTGAGAGCGCAAGATCCTTTTAGGCAGGGCATCATTCTTGGGGGAAGAGTTGATACTTTGCAATGTTTCAACTGAAGGCGCGCCGACGAAAGTTGGGTCTCCCAGTCTTGCATAGACGTCCTCGTCTACTTCTGAACCCTTAGCACCTTGAAGTTTTTGTAGGCACTCATGACCTTTCAAGGCAACCTCTCGGGATCGTTGCTTTTGATAGTGAACTTTAGCAACAGCAGAGCTGTGTTTTTGGTCTTCTGACAAAACCTTTTGCTCCTCACTCGTGAGCTGATTGAGGCTTTGGGTTTCAACAATTTGGCGATAACGTGTGGGATGAATGTATTTTCCAATTGCATCAAACACCAGTTTGCTCATGATCTCGCCCAATTTACCATGCTGGTCGCCATTTCTGATGATGAGAACGAAATCGCACTGGGGTTTCAGCAGAGGTCTGACGTACCAGATGTAGCCGTTAAGCACTTGCATATTTGCATCGGTGAGAATCAAGGAATCAAATGCATCGATCATTTCAGAAATAGCATCTATGTAGCCCAAACGCCCACCATGGTCGAGCTTTCATTCGTCTTGTAAGTAGTCGATAAACTTGAACAACAAATTTGGAGAACACAAACTTAAGTCCACCACGTCAAAAGTCAACTCTTCCTCGTCTTCACAACAAAATCTAAGAAACTTAAAGCATCTTGCAACTATTTGTTAAGTTGCACGATCTTTCTTGTAACCGCCACCACTTCCAGTCAGCCATTTCGTAACTACTGCGCTAATGTCGTACGATAATGAAAATGAGGGAAGTAACTTTACGGCATGCTTTGTGGTCTCACTTGTTTGAAATTGATCTGTGCTCTCTATTGAAAAATTGCTTGCTACCTTAGGCGAATCTGTGATTTCTGTCGAATTGGGTTTTTCGTCAAAGGCTTTTCGATCACCTTCCCAGTTGTATTCTATCAGCTTCAGTTCCGCATATTTGTTCCTTAGCCAATAGTGGAAAAATGGTTTACCAGATCATTTTGAAAAATGGTTTTAAAAATAACACTAATCTGATGATGTCAGCACATGGAAACATCACACTCGGGCTTCACTTCTTCGGCAACAGAAAATAAAATCGAGCTGCGTAGCAGCAATTTTTATGCTGAGCAGGGGATGGAAGAAGCGTATAAAGCCAAGCTCGAAGGTGGGATAGATAGTGGGGAATTTTTGCTTGCAAAGGACAAATTGCGATGGGGAGCTTATAGTTTGACAAGCTATAACAACCGTTCTCAGTTTACTTAATACCACTTTATTTTAATCATTGAACCATACTATTCTAGTTTTGTTGAAAACAAAACTGTACAACTAGTCTTTTCTTCTTGTTGTTTAATTTTTTCCATATTTCTCATCATCTTTTAAATATTTTAATGTAAATTCTGCGATTGATTCTTTAACATTTTCTTCGCCAAATATTAAACTATCAACATCTCCTTTTTGCGATTAAATTATCTATTATAGGAGCGACTGGGTCTTCCTTATATTACTTATTTGAGGTTACTTGAAAATTTGTTCCACCGTGTTTAAATGTTGATCTTCCATGGTTATTGTTATAGAGTTAGTAAAATATTGCCTTACCTATGGATGCATGTTAACATCCATTTTTTTCTGCAATCACTTTTATGTATCCATCTCTCTTTCCTACGCCTAATCATGTATTTTATGTTCACTTTTACCTCCTTGTTAGATTTTGTGCTCGACTTGTTGATTGCTACTTTTTTAAATCTTGGCCGTGTAGCATTGCTTCGTTCTTCGAATATAGCTCTCATTAGTTTGCTATTGATCAGTTTATTAAGCCTGATTTATATAATCATTTTCTTGCAGAATTATTCAATCAAACTTCTTTGGTATATTTTAATTTCAAATCTGTATATGATCCAGCTATTGTTACTAGGTAAATACGAAACTTTTTTCCAGACACTCCTACAACACCAAAGGGTTTTTTTCTGATTTATACATTTTAAGTATGGGATCTACAAGAAACCTTCTTGAACAAATGTAATCGCTATTTTTTTTTTTGTTTTCCATTGGTGGTTCTATAAGAATTGCTTGAGCCGTGATAGTATAAATCGTCTCAAAACATAGTACTTCTTTTGAAAGAGTCCAGCACATAATGCTGGTTCATTATCTGAAGCTTTATTGCATTTATGCTTTTTAGCCAGATACTGGGCTGCTTTGGGAGGCGATATTACATCTTTTCTCACTGTTTTACTGTTGTTGTTTTTGGGCTGAAGACATTTCAGATATTAATTTACTTAAGTCACTAATAGATCTGCACCGGATTTGATAAAAAAATGGTAATAGGATGTTACCTTGGATCAAAACCTGAGCTGGATACCTCAAATTGAGCCTCCTGAAGAAATCCAAATTTCTACCCAGTCATGCGTGCAAGTCATTTTACGTAAAGGTTATCCAGCCATCCATTACGTACATTAATTAAACTTTTTTTCAAGGGTTAGTATGGCATGATCCCTAGCACTTTAGCTGAAGAGTTGATTATCAACGGCGACAGACCTTCTTCTTGACTGAAGCTTGGACTGATAGTACCGAGTTTTGCCTCCAAATAAATTCAAAGTTCCATCTTCTATAGAGGGGCTGTCCTCTGGAACGCTATAGGACGATCTAATAGCTTGATACTAGAGTGCACAGACCTGAAATCTTTTTTGAAAAATGTTGCTAATTGTCACACTGAAAAAGGATTTTAACTTTAATGTGTTAGCCCCACAAATAATCAACAAAAAGATCGGGGAATTTTATTTATTTTAAACTATTGACTTCATTCGATTTTAGCAAAATTATATTTTATAAGAATTATTTTTATCTATTAAATGTAGATTTTATCTTAGTACACGACCCCACAAGCTTGTTACCTTTACATTTTTATCGTGTATAAAACCAACATTATATGCAACACATATAATGTAATTTTATATCGAGCACGGATTGACATATCGCTTAGAAGGCACCAATTAGAGACAAGTAGGCGGGCTCTGGGTTATTACTTAATTTGAACGCACTTCTATTTTCGGTCTCTTTACCATTTAGCTACAACTCTAGCCTTGTCTTAATTTTAGAGTTTAAAGGCAAGTGCGTTAATTTTCTTGTTCAATTTTTTCTAGTGTTTGTTCGCGGTTTGTTTTTTTCTGTTGAACTATGGGAAAAGCACGCGACTTAATTTTGGAGCATTCCTTATTCGTCGCCTTCGCGATTATAGAACCAGTTCTCAGGATCACTGGTATAATGCCAAGTTTGGCGTTTTTTACCACCTTCTGAAAGGGGTTGATACGTAACTTTTCTTTTAATTTTGTCCTTCCTGTTATTCCATAAGAAAGAGAAAAGATGACCTTGGACGTTATTTATCACTGTGTCAGGGACACAAATCAGCGATGCAGTATAAATTAATTGAGTGACACCGAGCGTCTTGGCTAAAAGGGATTTTCCATACAACATTAATTCACGCGCTTGCCATAAATTTAATTTTGTACTTATTTTTCGGATTTTAATATACAAACTTGCATTGATGTTCTTATCCGGATTGTGCGACAAATATGTTCCAAGTATTTTGATCTGGTCTTTAGTAACTGTAAATTCCAGTATTTTATATTTTTCTGTTTTGAGGAGCCGGTCCACATCGCTTTGGTTTATTATTATTATTATTCAATATTAAGCCGGAAATGGTCCCGAAGTTGTCAACTGTTTGTAGAGCGAATTTAGGAGAATTTGTGTCGCTCATTATAATTGTGATATTTTTACCTCTTGATGATTAGGGAGAGGTATACCTTTACAGTCCTGTACCTGGCAAATTTTTTAAGCTAGTAGCTCAACCGCTAAGATAAATAGGAACGGACTTAAAGGACAACCCTGCCGCACGCCTCTTGAGATTTTGAAGTAGTTGGTCATATAACCAGCATTCATTACTGTTTTCTCACCACCATTGTTAAGGAGAGAAAACCATTTTCTTATAGAAGCCCCAAAATTAAAAAGTTCTAAAGTGCTATTGAAGTCTACCAAGAGAAAGATTCCTGAAAGTTTTTGACATTTGTGTATTCCATCGTTTCACTAAGAAGTCTTATGTTCGATATATCTATCTTTTATAAATCCTTTTTGGTCTGAATGAATTAGCTCAGGTAAAAATGGTTCTATTCTTTTGGCAATAGTTTTCGCGAGGATTTTGTAGTCAACGTTTAACAATGTTATGGGGCGCCAGCTAGTTAGTTTCGACAAGTCGTTGTCTTCTTTAGGAATCAGTGATATTATTCCTCTTCTCTGAGAGACTGACAACTTTCTTTTTTGAAAAGCTTCATTATACGAATTAAGTAAATCGCCCTGAAACATGTCAAAAAAGGTTTCATAAAACTCTACAGTAAAGCCATCTTCACCTGGCGCTTTATTTTTCTCAAAAGAAACTACAACTCTTTTTATTTCTTCAATGGACAGCTCATGTTCAGGGCTTGCTTGATCCTCGTACGTCCGTTTGGGGAGTTCTAAGCCTTCGACGAAGTTATTGAAGCTACTTTTTTTTTCTGTAATAATGGAATATCAGCAAATTTTGTTGTAAACATGTTACTAAAGAAACGTTCTATTTCTTTATTTACTTTCTTCATATCTGAGGTTGTTTCCCCTTTTTCTAATTTCACTTGAAGTATCGTTTCCTTTTCATAGTTGCTTTTTTTTAGATTGAAAAAGTATTTTGTTTGTTTTTCACCTTCCTCTATCCACTTTGTTCTAGATCTAAAAATAGCCTCCTTGCCTCTTAGATTGTAAATTTCTTTTAGTCCTTCTTTGGCTGACAAAATTCTTCCAAGCAATGTCCTATTCCTATTTGGAATTTCTTGTCTCCAGATTCAAAATGTCAGATCCCACAAACAACACAGAAAAGGATTCAGAATTTCTGTTTTGTATTATTGTCACTTGACCTTTACCGTTTATAACTCCAAAATGCTGTTGTTAAATGTACGAAGGAACTTAAGCTCTGACCAGAAGGTCGCAAAGAGACTTGTCCCTCCTGTAGGCGACAATTGTAGGTTCAAAATATATTTGACCGAGTCTATTTTTCTCAGTTATAATGTTTCATAAGAACCTTTCTTAGGCTAGGCGTAGCTGGGTTCAAAGTCGTGATAAAGGCAAAACATTTCTGGACGTTTGTGTTTTGTTTTGTAGAGCCTCGTTTCGTGATGAGAATTTAACTTCGGCCATAATATTTTCGGCGAGTTGTCTCGCTCAAGTAGTCCAGTTAGAAATTATAGCTTTCATAACTCGAAAGTTTCTTCAACCGAGTTTGTTCTCATTAAACGCAAAGCTTCTCCTTTAATATAAAACCCTTCTTAATACTGAGAGGGTGACTTCAAGAGAAGTGCGTATATTGAAACGTTTATGTAGGATTGTAATGTGTTTGAACATCCAAAGTTTTGCTATCAACGACGGTGAGAGTGGCGGCGACTAGATCGCCTTTTGGAGTGGCCATCAGAGTTCTGAAAAAAAATTAAATAAATTTCCTAATTATTCTCTTTAAGTAACCTGTGATGTATATGACGATCGTCTGTAACTTGTCTTAAGTG
Organism: Catalaphyllia jardinei; assembly: GCA_022496165.2. Classification (NCBI taxonomy): domain Eukaryota; kingdom Metazoa; phylum Cnidaria; class Anthozoa; order Scleractinia; family Caryophylliidae; genus Catalaphyllia; species Catalaphyllia jardinei. The sequence continues at coordinate 9,896,784 of CM042756.1, forward strand.
TGAGTTAATAAATATTGTTGTTGTTGTTCTGATAACAGCTAACTGTTTAGTGCAAAACCGGTTTCGGAAGCCGAGTGGCTTTCCTTCGTCAGTTGCATTTTATTACAGTGCTCAAGTGGTTGAGAGCAGTTGTAGCCAGGGCTCGCGAACGCGCAGCTTTTATAGACTGAGTAAGACTGGTTTTGGATAAACTGACCAAACAGAAGTTAAAAATTTTGATCCGTTACGCATGGTTACCGCGTGTTAATGGCTGGTCGTATGTAAATCACGGATCGGAAACCACTTTGAGTCAATTTGTTAAGCAATTGTCAGAATACTGAAAAATTATCAGTAAACTTCAATGTCAACAAGGTTGTGGCTCGTTCTCAACATGAAAGCTCAGTGAAGCGTGATAGTGGAGTCTGGTTCATACGGTGGCAGTGTAAAGTTTTAAGTCAAAGTTTTGTAATATTGTCGCTTGACCCTCACCGTTTATAACTCCAAAATGCTGTTGTTAAATGTGCGAAGGAACTTTAGCTCTGACCAGAAGGTCGTAAAGAGACTTGTCCTTCCTGTAGGCGACAATTGCAGGTTCAAAATAAATTTGACAGAGTCTATTTTTTTCAGTTATAATGTTTCATTACATGTTTCATTATAATGTTTCATTAAAAAGACACAAAAGTATTCAGAATTTCTAATCCCCCAAAGAACAAAGGAGAAGATTCAAAACTTCTGATCCACCGAGGAACATTGGAAGGGAAAGGATTGAAAATTTCCCATCGATCTCCCATCGAACGGGATTCCCAACATTTTATCCCCAAAGAACATAGTGTCATGTGGAATCGGAATTTCTCATCACCCAAACAACTTAGAGAAAAAACTATTTTTCTCACTGGGCTCAAAGCAGTCACAAAATCCGAGGTTAAAAATCATTACTAAAGGATTCTGGAGTAAACTGAAGACTGATTACAAGTTCCACCACATAAACTTTATTCAATCACTAGTCTAATCTACTTCCAATGTAGCCACACTAAATCATATCATTGAAGACAGGGTTTAGATCTTTCTACCAGCCTGAACAATGTCTAATCAAAATATTTGTTTGTCTCGGTAACAATATTCCATCGGCGTAGCCAGAATTTTTCAAAAGGGAGGGTTCACTCTTAGTCATAGAGAGGGTACTCACCAGATTGTCACCTGAATAGGTTGTTTGCTTACAAAAGGCTTACAAAGGGAGGGGGTGACGGGCATCCCAGGACCCCCCTTGGTTACGCCCTTGTATTCAATTAGAAATTTCATGCCGGTACAATAGCATAGTTTTTAACAGATTCCCTATGGTCAGGTTCTACCGAGAGAGTGATGAATTTACCGTTGAGACTTTCCAGTGGGTCAGTTTACTCTACGTCAAACGTCCTCCTGATCTGACGAGGTCATGGCTCCGGTTTAACTAGTGCTGTGAAGCAAATAACCGCCCAAGCACACGGCGTATTGGTCCATCTTTGACAAGAACACGACTGTTTTTCGTTCCTGTTCAGTTATTCCCAGGAGAACAATGGCGCGAAATCTGAAAACCGGCCTATTATGAGTGTCAGATCATCAAAGCAGACAACAATGAAGTCCTTCAGTTTTTGTATGCTGTTTCCGGGGTGTGACTGATACATTCATTACCCGAGCATGCGAATTGTAGATTTTGAGCATTCTCAGAACAACAGACTTGTTATAATTATGAAAGCCCATGCCTCAACTTCACAAGAATAGTGAACAGCTAACTGTCTGGTATGAAAACAAACTGTTAAGTTGAACAGACATTGGTTAAAATTAAACAAAAGCGTACAATTTATGATATTGTGATTTTACTTGGCCCGTGAAACACTATCTGAAAATAAATGCATAATAGTAAAAACTTAACAAAAGAAAACGACGCAATTAGTGTGTAATACTAACTCATAGTGTAATACCTATTTCAAGGGCCAAAAAAACTCTAACCACAATCATTTCAAGTGATAACTTAAACTTTAACTTAATAAGGTGATTTAACTTACCACATGAAACAATCTCTGTTAAGTGCATAATATTAGAACGAAACAAAAAAAACAATGGAGTAGCAACTATTTTGCGGACAAAAAAAAAACTTGCAACACAAAACGTTACTGTTTCACAAAAAAAAAATCAACAAAACTGTATGGCTAAAATAAATATCATTGCCATTTACAGACAAATATGTTAATGTTAACTTCAATAAATATTAAATCGTTTTATTAAGAGTCGTATGCACAGTATTTATGCCCAGTAAAAACCGTATACAGGTGTTAAACAGATCTTCAAAAGCGAGGGCAGCTCTAGTGAAAACTATTGCTAGTGATAGAATTTGACCACGCGAAACGTGACTCTCGCCTTACAGCATATGGAGCGAGGTGTTGTGTTACAACGTTTTGAATTATAAAGGTTTGTATGGGAACTGAACGGTTTTACTGGAAAAGTTAATTCTGCATAAATGAAAAAAAAAATATGTGAATAAAATCTACTTACCCTGTTACTGTGTTGTATTTTTTTTTTGTTTTCTGCAAGCTCCTCAGGCCGATCTAACGCGATTTCGGCGCGTTATCGGAACCAGTATGCACAAGTCAATGTTAAGCCCCATCCACACGCTCATCCGCAGAACGAATTACTGATTCCCCCGAAAGATGATGCTACGAGCAGGCTAAGGGAACGAAGCACTCCACAACATCTGGATGATACTTTTTGTTCTGACAAGTTATTCACGAAGGGAACCAATATTTTTTAGTCCCTTAAAGTCATGTTGGACCAGGAATTAGACAGCTTTTTCTATCACGTTACCTTGGTGACGGGGGTCAGAAATTCTGAATACTTTTAGAACCATGAACAGATAGCCGTTTTTGTCCCGTGAGGTGATGGGGATCAGAATTTCTGAATCCATTTAGACGTATAAATAGATGACTGTTTTGCTCTGATAAGTTGTGGACTGGGTAATCAAATGAATTTCTTAAAATATTGGGGATCAGAAATTCTGAATTGTTGTAGAATTGTAGACAACCCTTTGTGTCCTGTATTCTGATTAGAGGGATTAGAAATTATGAATTCTTTTAGAATTACAGATAGAAGACCGTTGTGTTCTAATAGGTTATAGACCGGGGATCAGAACTCTGAATCTCACTAAAAAGGAAAGCGCGATTGACGATCCTTTTTTTACATAAATTGTACGTTTTGGTTTATTTGGTTGTATTGTCCCTGCTGAACTCAACTGAACACTTTGTTTTCTTCTTCCACAGAGCCAAAGCCTTTGGAAACACAATTTTTTTTCAGCAGCAAATACCAGTACTCATCGGAACTTTCCCAAATTGGAATACCCCATTTTACCTTGGAAGGCGTTAGGGTCTTACGGACAGATACATGGTTGTGTCAAATTTAAGAGGTCTCTTCTGCCTCCTGTATAAAATGTGATAAAATTTGCCGATACGTTGCGTGACGACGACAGATTCCACATACTCCCTTTTTAGAACTAAACATCATTACATTATCCTACATATTTCTTGTTAAATATTCTCAGTTTGTGCCGGAGTACTTCAAAAGAAGTGCTATGTTGTGGGACGATTTATACTATCACGGCTCAAGAAATTCTTATAGAACCACCAAAGTCAATGGAAAAAAAAACCGATTACATTTGTTTAAGAAAGTTTCATGTAGATCCCATACTAGAAATGTATAAATCAGAAACGAAACCCTTTGGTGTTGCAGGAGTGTCCGGAAAACAGTTTTGTATTTACCTAGGAAATAACTGGATCATACAGAGATTTGAAATTAAAATATGCCAAAGAAGTTTGATTGAATAATTCTGCAAGAAAATGATTAATAAACTGATCAGCCGTAAAGGAATGAGAATACACGCCATGTCCGGTGTGTACCACAAATCTTTTGGCTGAGAATTTGTAAGATACTGCTATCGACACAATTCGACATTTAATAGCACCTAATCACAGTAAATATTCATGACAACAAGCATTATTAGTTATGAATTAAAACAAAGCAGGTGCAAAGCAATTTTGATAAGAACAAACTAACTTCTTCAAATAGCTCTTACTCGGGAAATAAGCAAACTTCAAATAGCTTTCGCAATTCAGCCTCCGTTATGATTTTGCAGATCAAAAAAATATAAGCTGCTTATATTCAGCGCACAGACGTTGTTGACGTCAAGTTATTCAGATATTTTTTTCGCTTCAAGAGAAGGGAATAACTGTCTAACTGTCGATGGAATATATCTATCATCATCATCATCATCATCATCATCATCATCATCATCATCAACAACAACAACAACATCAGTCAGGTCCAAAACTGTAGGCCAACATGCGACGTACCTAACTCTTAGCTAATGAACAAGTACCCACGTTGTGATTTTTCCGAATGAAAAATAAAATTAAGTTCACCGCGCGGTCCATTTATTGTTGTGGTCGTCATTTCCACGTTTTTTTTTGCCAATTATTTTCACTGGCAGAACTTGCAAACATTGCCAAATGTTGACCGGGTAAACCCTGCCAAATGCAGAGCTAACCCTTAAGCCAAACATTAAACGCATTTTACGCCAATAAAGAATGCGTCAATGCCTTCGCTTCGACGCAGACCCTCTTTGGGCGCATGACGCAACCGTCCTCCCCCACAAAAGTCTGCCCAAGCGATATGCACGTTCCTCCTCTTTGTTTATGGGCGTCCCGATCAAGGCTGCTAACTTAGGACCCAGTCCAAGTTTGTAAGGCATTTCAGCGGATACCAGCGTGACCGTTCACTTATCTGGACAGTTAATCGGACGATTTAGATACCGTCCGGATCGGAAAGAAGCTGCAAAATATTTGATATGGATATGTCGGTACGCGGACATTTATTTGCATCGCTGGTTTCTATCAAATTTTGGCTCATATGCTGTCACTTTGCATGAAGACTGCTTATAACGGAAATGATCGCAAAAAAAGAGAAAACAGACTAGCGTGTCTTTTCATCGAGTGTTACGACAATCTCTTTAAGTCGCCGTGAAAAGTCTCTGTAAATCTGCGAACGCGGGAAGGATTGGAAAAGCTGCCCTTTTTAATTACAAAGTATCGATGTTGTTTTATGTGACAACAGGGGGGCCTGTAGCTTTTCTGATTATACAATAGAACGGCGCCAATTGGCTCTAAAAAAATTTTCAGGTGATCTCCAGTCGATCTTAGGGTCCAGAATCCAGAACTTTGATCCGGGCAAAAACAAAGGGAAAAGAATGTGCCGTTAGCTTCATACAGGGATAACCTCATTGTATTTTTCTCCCTTGGACAGAATTGACCAAGACAAATTACTCTACCACTATACTACCATACTACTACATTTTCGCTTTCAGCGTGGAGTTCTTTGTAGTCTCGTTTGGGTTGAAGAAGAAACTATTATTTTAACTGTTATTAACTTTTCAAATGGAGAAGGAACTATTAATTTACAATCTGGTTTCCAATATGGAATTCTTTGTGGAACTCGCTCTGCTTCTTCTGGAAGTGGTTAACGTTAGTTGTCCTTGACCAGGAAGTGCCTCGTGGCGGCATCGGATCATGGTTTTGAAAGCTGCTTTCATCTTTCCGTTCAGACCAATATACAACCACGGGTTTATGGCGCTGTTAGCATGGCCGAGCCAGTAGCAAATGTAGATAATTACATAAGGATCCCACATCGCCCCACTACCACTCACAGCTATGCTGACGCCATCGTTCATCTGATACACGTGAACTGGAAGCCAGCAGACGGCAAACACCACAACAACAATGATGAGCATTTGGATGACTTTTTTCTTGGGGATTTCCTGTTGTCGTTGATTTTCACAAATGTTATGATCCACAGGCACTTCATGAAGCCACAGCTTTCTAGCAACTAGGGTGTACAGGACTGATATTACTCCGAGGGGCAGAAGGAAGCCGACAGCGAAAAAATAAGAATGGAAGGGCAAAATTAGGGATTTGTCGTTACGACACTTGCCTCGGATGAGTTTAAAGGAAACCGGTACGATTGACATCAAGGCCATGGATGAGATCCAAATAACTGGAGTTATGATCTTAGGCTTCCTGAACCAAATGCTCCGCCGGAAAGGCTTCACAACGGCAAAGTATCGATCAAATGCCATTGCAGTAAGGCAGAAAATGGACGCGATGACCGAGACATAAACAGCATAGTAGAGAAACCTGCAGTTAAAATAATCAACATCAGAGCTTCCATTGACGTAATGGTGAGTAATACTGACAGGCATCTGAAACACAGCAACCATCAAGTCAGCCACCGCCATGTTAACAAACAGGAAACTTGTCAAATTTCTTGTTCTAGGTTTCTTCCACACAATGTAGATCAGCAGTGTGTTACCAGCCAAAGCTACAATCATTGTTATCACATAAAGTACGGTCATGGAGAGTACGATGATGTCATGGTCTGCCATGTTCTGAGAAAAGAAAAAATATATATATATATATTTAACAAATAGAATCCATGTTGACGTGCGTCTGTACAGTAATAGATCAAATATGACGTCAAAATATGGTAAGAACAAAAAAGTGGCACACGTGGCGCAGCGAGTGTTTTATAT
>CM042756.1:9910869-9920869 GCA_022496165.2 Catalaphyllia jardinei
GTTATGTAACTTATTTTATTTTACCGATTTTAAGAAGTGATGTTTTGATGTTTCATTCCTGATACCAATCAGTGTGTCGACAGTTGTTTTGGCACTGGGGAAAGTTGAATTTTTTAAACAAATTAATCTCAGAAACATTTTGTTTATTGGGTTTGTTAAATTCGAGATAAAGCAATGGTTCTCGGCCGTTTGTGCGTGGTTTAGTCTCACTTGACTGCCGACTGAGGCTGCTAGAAAATTATTTCTGTACCATTTTCTAAAAGAAACGGGTTTTTTTTTTGGCTTCTCGAACCTGTTCGATGCTTCGGGGAGACTTTTTTGTACCTTATCTTTTGCCCAGTCACGTAAAATATTATCCTAATTCTCTAATAGGTCATAGGCGAGAACCAATCGAAATGCCAGAATAACTTGGGTTATTATATAAAGAGAAATGGATATCAGAGAAGACCGAGGAGTGCATAAATTGAACAATATGCAAATTATCCGTTGTAACTGGCATTACGTTAAATTAGCGATTTCGTGGCCCAAAGATCTGTCTCTGGCTTCGAGCAAAGGTCGACTTGCAGCAAGTCTACACAACGGCATAAGCATAACGACATAAGGTTTGCAGTGTCAGCATCCAAGCATTTGACATATTAGCAGCAAAGCAGCATAAACAAAACGACACAAGCGAATACTTAGTTATGTTGCCAGTGCAAACTGGGTCTAACACCAGTGCAGTTCAAATATTACTTACTGATGTTCAAATCCAGTATGTCCTCCGGTTACAAATGAGTTAGGTAGTGACTCCTCTGCATGCAAAGCCCCATTCAGCTGTCTGGATAATACTCATTTCTCTCAATGGTTTAATCTCATTTTCTTTGGACGTGCGTAAACAGATATGTCCAGAAATGCAGGTTAATGCGATACATGCTCTTTATGATAAGCATCACAAAGCTAAGTCTCCTCTTTCCCAAAAAGTCATCAAAACCCACATAATTCTGTAAAATATGAAGTAATATGACGAGATGACACTGATACTTATTCATACAGAGCATTGAATCTCATTAGCCTGCATAAGTGTACATAAAAGGCAGGGGAATAACTCGAAAAACGCAAGGTTCATTTATCCTCTGGCTTGATGTAAATGTGTTTTAAGTCTTTAGATCTAGAGTGAATAAAGCATTATTATTATTATTATTATTATTATTATTATTATTAATTATCCTTATCCTTATCCTTATCCTTATCCTTATCCTTATCCTTATCCTTATCGATGTAAATGCGATGTAAATGCGATGTAAATGCCTTTTAAGTGTAGAGAACTAGAGTGAATAAAGCATCATTAGTATCGTTATCGTTACCGTTATTATAGATATTGGCCAGGTTCTATCTTTTTTGTCTGTTTATGGACCGAGACAGAGTCCAGGTCCAAAAGCTCTCCAAAAAGAACGAAGCCAATATCTAGCCATCTTGACCGAAAAAGATTGGTCAATAAGACATTTATTATTCGACTTTCGGGAAAACTTTTTTCGCGGGACCAAGCTGGTACGTAGTCTCGTGCGGGCGAGATAGCTCCATCTTGCTCGCTCAATATATCTCAAGCAGACGGAAAGACTTGCCAGAACTCCCTTTACACTCTTCAATATCAATCCAAACAGCTCAAATATCCTGCTCTAACAGACGATAAGGAAAACGGTTAAAATTATATTTGTTTTCTAACCTAGCGCAATTCGCGAGTCATGCGCACTAGTTGTTTTGAATCAAATGTAAGTAATATTTCAAGCACAAGTGCGAGTGTTTTAGCGGGCTTTTCAAACACGAAAAAACTTATGAAAGCCCGAGGCCGTTAGGCCGAGGGATTTTATTGTTTTCTAGTGTTTGGAAACCCAGTAAAACACGAGAACGAGTTTTTGAAATGGCTTCTCAGTCGACGCCTAATTGCAAACAAAAGAAAAAAAGAAAACAACAAAACAGGGCAAAGCAAAAATCACATAACCATGTGATTATTTTTGTCTTGTTTTGTTTAATCAGCGCACAGTTTGCGATGATAATGTTTGTGTTTTAAAAACTGGAGCTTAAATTTTTTAAGCAGTCACAATTTGCATTCACTGGCATTTTGCCAGTTGCGAAACATAGACGGGCTAGCTAAGGATGAATCTTGCCGGCTTCGACCGCCCAAAAATGTGCAAAAAGAAGATTCTTTGCTTGCACAGTCTAACCCTAAAAGTACACAGTACAATGATAAGTAGACCTATGAGATTTTCAAAACTTGGCAAGCAGCGCGCGAGCAAAAACTCTGTATACTTTACCCGGGAGCCTCTTCAATGACTATCATCTTCACCGTGTGCAGAGAAGTAGGAAGACCTGGCTAGTCTTTCCCTAAACTATTGACTTACAAAATTCGCCGAGAAGTTGCTATCAAGAACGAAATTGTAAACAGTGTGCACGGAATGTTTACTGAATTCAGGAACGTTTTTGAATTGCACTGTAAACGTAAATGTAAGCGGCAAACAATAAAAGTAAAACTTTGTTTAATATTGCTTTTTGTAATTGATTTCCAAACACACTTGTTTGGATATCCAGATACCGCAGTATCAAGGTGCATCCATGTGACCTAAATACGGGCACGAAATTGGTTTATCACTTGATGAATTATTAATGAGTTTGAGAATATTAGGCCATCGATCCCTCAAATAATAAACCTTTTGCTGTTATAAGCGAATTCGAGACATGCACAAAACAATATCGTCTATCACTTTAACACCAACATCTCATAAGTCGCCAGACATTCATTACTCGGCAAATCAAAATAACCTACCTATTGTAACGAAACGTTCTTTTAAAAGGACTATTACAGGGTTTCGTGTCTTAACCCTATTTAGACTGGGCTTTTTTGGTCTATCTGTGACTGGGGGGGGCTCCTTGCCCCCCTGTATCCCTGGAACCAATAACGCTAGGGTCATGCAATTTGCACACAATGATCATCTCCGTACAAAGAAGCCCCACACCCAGTTTTGACTTGACACGCCCAACTATGACGTCACAGTGACGTCATATTCCATTTTACAATGTTTCTTATTATTTTTCCACTTAGACACGTAAAATATCAATAATATTGGTAAAGTCATCTTTTTTGTTATCCTTTCTTATAAACTAGTAACAAGGAAACACTTGTACAGCGAGAAAAAGCAATCGGAAGCAATAAAATTTAATATTAGAAATGGTTGTACGCCATCTTGGATCCGCCATCTTGGATTTCCGTTTTTTTGGTAAAATTATAATTTAGAGGAACTTTCAAAAGGAAAAAGCTCAGAATGTATAAAAGAAGTATCAAACTAATGTTTATTACCCAAACAAATGACTTTGGAAGTGTTATTTAGAAAATAGAGCACCAAATTTGTCAAAGCAAAAGAGTGAGAAATTTTACCCCACCCCTCCCCCCAAATATTTGATCTTGAAACATTTTGATGTCATTCAAAAACTAGTCCCAAGCAAAGACCATTTCCACAAGAAAAAGCATTACAAGTGTAAAAACGCGATCTTCACCATTTTTTTAAATTTTCCAAAACCTGTGCCAGAAACTGGTTGCCATGGCAACATGATTAATCAGATGGACATGGTAATTATACCAAAATGTTTCTAGATAAATTTTAGGAAAAGTCAGAAAATTTCATCGTCATAGCTCTTTCGGTGTAGGAGTTATCACAATTTTCCCGGAAGGAGGGGTTGGAAGAGCCACCCCCCCCCCCCCCCGGCTGAATAGGGTTAAGGTAGTTCCCGAGTTTTGCATTGCGCATTCCTACTGCGCACGATTTTTGTGTCATCAGCGCGCGCACATGAGCGCGGCGCACAATAAAAAAGAGACTTTCCTCAAACTAAGCTCGGTAGCGAGATAAAAGCTCTTTCTCTTAAACGAGCACGGTGATCCCTACTTTTTATTTTATAAACTCAATGAGAACAATATCCGCAATAACCAAGAAAAATATTGGCAAAAATCTATGGCTACTTGTTTGGCAAATGAAATAAATAGTAAAGATAGAGGCGTAACGGGCCCAATAGAGCAAGTCCAAATTATGTTTCCTTTAAAGGATAAAATATCAATTGATAATGAAGGGTATTTGAAGCTATTTTTCCTGGGACGTAGATGATAAGCAATTAAAGAAAGTCGAACTCTGTGTAATATAACAAACCGCATATAAGAATAATGGAGCTTATTTGTTGCGCACATAAAACGCCATTTTTTGTCAGCATCGTGGCATGAAAACAAGCTCGGTGACCCCCTCTTTTTGTTACGTTTTTAACATCTCCTTGTGCTGTAATCACACCATACCAAGTTTCATTGGAAATCTATGGCGGGTTCTTTTGCTCTGGAATTACCTTAAGAAGTTTAGCATGAATATGTTGATTTTCGTTTGTAATCCTTGTTTATCTTCTTCATCCATGACCGTCCTTGTTTCCTTATTGTTTATTATCATCCCTTTGTTTTGTTTTGTTTTTTGTTTTTTTCCTACTTATTCAGTCGCGAGTTTCTGATTTCCTTCACCTTAAAGGTAATTTTGGAAATGGCTAACATAACACAAAAGAGCTGTGACAGAGCTACAGTTTAAGTTTGTCGAAATCCCATGCAAATTAATAACCGCAGCGGTAAGATTTTGCATGTCATTTCAACTGAAAATCTCTCAGAACTTATTGTGTTTGATATGTATAACAGCTACAATGGCAACAAGGAAACACAGATCCCAAAACAAAACTTCAGCTAACCGAGGTCAAAGTATAAAAACGAGAAAAAAAGAAGAGAAATTTCTGTACAGTAAGTACCTCAGTTTGGTCCTCGTAGAGTAGAACTCTGCGGTCTAATAAAGCAGAAAACGAGTTGACGTTGCCTGCTGTCGCTTAGTGTACTTTCGTTTGCTAAAGATATATTCTCTCGTGAATATTAAGTCAGCTACCCAGCCCAAGCACTGTCGTGATTGTCAGATTTTGGGCAGGTGGCCATGATAAGTGTGACAATGTGTTTGCGCATTTTTTCTCTATTTGACCTTCAACTGCAGGTAATTATCAAAGACGCAGGGAGACTACTTTTTTGTCTCGGATTTGTTCAACAGGGGTTTCCTCGATAGTTTAGTGTTACCTAGACTATGGTCTTTTGATAATAGCAGGAAATAAAATAAAATAAAAATAAAGCAAAGTAATAACAAAGGAAATAATTAAGTAAATAATTCTCTCAACACTAGCTGATAACGTTGAAAACAAAAGAATGGGCTTTTTGAAAACTCCGACTAGATGGGGCAATGTGGATTGCTGGAAAAGGGAGAACCTTTTTAAGCTCTCTTGACAACTAGAATTTAACACGGTTAAATTAGGGATAGCGAATGTTGAATGCGACACTCCACGACAAGGTGAGACTAGCATTTTTCTTTGCCAGCCAGAGAAGTTTTGACTTTTACATTACGAGACTTGTTCAAAGTATTGCAGTGTTTAATGTTCTATGTCATTTATAAACACAAACAAAAAAAATCGAGCCTTCGACGCTTTCTTCGCCTTCAAAAGAATCAAAACTGAGAGACGCCCATAAAAGCTTGGAAAAATACAAAACAAAACCTGTGAAACTGGATGATTATTTCGTGAGACCCATGATTTTTGAAGGACCATTAACTGACCCTTAATTCAGGCATGCTCTAACATACAATAACTAAGCGTTTCTGGGACAAGTTTAGTGTCATGGAAAGAAAACAATTTGCTTTTCCCAGTTTATAGGAATCGTAACGTGGTTGACAGGAAAGATTTGCATACAGTTATTCATTGGTATAAAAAAGCATTAGGCATTTAGTTTGCCATCAACAAATAGATCCGGAAAATTAGTAATTCATATTTTAATTAAAATTCAAATTTGCTTGATGTAGAATCTGTCGTGTTAATGGCCCACAGTATTGTTTAGTGTACATATCAGCACTTAGATAGAGCTGTCAGGATTATATCAGTTAAATGAACCTTACCGATCAAACTTACAGGAAATGCTTAATTGCTACAGGAAGTCTTAATCGTGTGCAAGCGCGCATATACGCGCGCTTCCAAATAGGGACAATAATCGGACACAATACTTGGTCAAACATAACGTATTAAGTACCAGACCCCTCTCAAAAGTAAACTCACATGTGTTTTGATGTTTTCGGCCATCTTGGCGAGTTTTAAAGCAAATTTTGTGGTATTTTCACGAGTTTCTTCAGAAGTGCATCACATGACATATTTTTGGAGCTTTAAAAATGGCAGCTCGACGATATACGGCCGACGAAGTAGCTGAAATCGTTATGAATTTACCTTTCGATGGCGATGAAAGTGAGCTAAGCGACTTCGAAGGTTCAGAAGGGGACGAAGGTGATGTGACATTAAATGATCAAGACGAATTGGATGAATTCTCCGAAGAGAGCGAGGAGGAAGGGAACAATGACATGGAAGACAACCCACCAGTTAGACATGGAAATGTTTTTTGGAGTCAAAGAGATGAGCAAACTGTTCGTCAGTATCCTGAATTTACTGGCTGTCATGGACCAACACAGCTCCTTGGTATAGATGCTGAACCTGTGGAATTCTTTGATCTTCTCTTCCCAGAACAACTCTGGACTTTGATCGCCCAGGAAACAAACAAATATCGATTGCAGCGAGGAGTTTCACAGTGGGACAACGACATAAACATTGAGGAAATTCGAGCATTTGTTGGCCTCTTGTTTGGTATGGGACTCCACAAAGTGCCAGAAATGAAACATTATTTCTGTGCTGATTGGGTTTTGGGTGTTCCAGCCTTTGCCCAGGTATTTACTTCAAAAAGATGGCATCAACTGTGGAACTACTTGAATCTTGCAGACAATGATGATCTTACCAGGCCCAAGAAAGGTGAGCAAGGTTATGAAAAAATTTGGAAAATAAGGCCAATGTTTGTTGAGCTTGTTCCATCTTTTCAAGATCATTTTTACATTGGGCAAAATGTTTCTGTGGACGAAATTATGATCAAGGGAAAGGGGAAGAACCCCATAAAGCAATATTTGCCCATGAAGCCTATCAAACGTGGCAGCAAGATATGGGCATTAGCATGTTATGACTGTGCATATGTCTTTGACTTGCAAGTGTACCTTGGAAAGCAGGGGAATACCGAGCATGGGTTAGCTCACAGAGTTGTCACAGACCTTTGTTTACTCAACCTTGAACCCAACAACCATGTTGTCTATATGGATAATTTTTTTACTGGTATTCCCCTGATCAGACAATTACAGAATGCTGGTATTTACAGTGTTGGGACAATTCGAAATAACAGGTCTCTCTACCCAGCCTGTCTAAAAGACAAAGCAATGCTAAAGTCAATGAAGAGGGGTGAATATCATACTGCTTCGTCTGGGTCAATGGTGGCTAGTGTTTGGCGTGATACAAAAGTGGTATCTTTTGTATCTAATGTTCACAATTCATATGGTACCAGCACTGTTGAAAGAAAGAAAAAGGATGGTACTGTAGTTCAAATCAATTCTCCGCCATGTGTTTACGATTACAATGCCAACATGGGTGCAGTCGATAAGTCCGACCAACTGCGGCAGAGTTATGCTATTGACAGAAAGTCAAGAAGGTGGTGGAGGCGTCTTTTTCACTTTCTACTTGACTTGACAATGGTCAATGCTTACATTATTTATTGTCAAACATTCAAATTGGTGCAAAATCCACCAAATGTAAACCAGAAGCCTCTAAGCCAGGTTAGGTTTCGTTCCCAGGTTGTCAAAGGGTTAGTGGGAACTTTTTCATGCCGGAAGAGACCAGGTCCCCCAAACCCCCAGTACGCTTTACCAGTTGTGAGAGTGCCTGGTAATGAGTCTGTAAATATTGTGAGCTTAGGTATCAAGAAAAGGGGGAGGTGTGAACAATGCTGTATTGGGGTTTCTGGAGCCAAAAGAAGGGAAACTTGCTTTGGCTGTAGACAATGTAACAAGCGCCTGTGTAATTCTCAATGTCATGACGAGTATCATCGTTTTTTGTATGAAGACAACCTCAGAAACCTAAGAAACTGAAGGTTCAATGTTTTATTTGATGACTTGATGTAATTTAATTATATCAACAATCATAGTTGTAATTGTAGCTGATATAAGCATCTAACAGACATCTCCCTAATTTATCATGCTGTAAGGAAACTGCACCTTTGATTGCGTAATTGAGAGACAGTGACAAAGAAAGAGTAGAGAGAACTTTGTTTATTGCATGGAATTTCAGTGAATGATTTAAATGTTGTTCTTTAGAACATGTATATACACATACTTTGTGCTGTATTTAACAATTGTTCATGTTTAAAGATGGTTCAAAATGATATTATAGACATTTTATCAGTGTGGTTATCTAACATTTTCTAATTTTTGTCATAATTTATGCAATTTGTCAGTAATTTATGCAAAAATCATGACATCTGTCAATCAAAATAAAGGGCATTGACTTGTCAACTATGTCTGAAAATATGAAGACTCTGGGCATTATAGTTGGTGAGATATGATCAAAAATGTGTAACAGTGTTAAAATCTGTGGATTTTGCCAATAGTTCTGCACATGAAAGGGTTAAATAAGTTGTAAGAATAGGCCTTTTGCAACAAATGATCACATGATACAAAATCCGCCATGGTGGAGGGCAAGCTCATTATTATGCCCGCACTGGGACGTTAAAACAAAGAGGCCTCAACCACTCAAGCTTGACTAGCCTTTGTTTTAATGTCCCAGTGCGGGAATAATAATGAGCTTGCCCTCCAGTATGGCGGATTTTGTACCATGTGATCGTTTGTTGCACAAGGCCTATTGTCTGTCGACTAAAAATCAGTGCGCTCCGGTAGATAAATAAACCACCTATTTTCGGCCAATCAGAAAAGAGTTAGAGAGCTCAATGTATACTAATTACTGTTATCACCGATACAAATGCATAAATAGGTTTTTATTACAATCTCATTGTGTTTTCTCTTTTCTAAGTGTCGTCGATGGACAGCCACAGCTTGATTGAGCCATGAGTAGAAAAGATAATAAATTCACTATGTCTTTGCCTTGTTTTTTGTCGCCGTTGTCATGTTCAGAGAACGTGCTTGATCGATTCCATCAGCGTCCACAGATCAACGCTATTGCTCCACATGATTCAATTAATCCAGATCAGAGCTGAACTAAAGAAGTTACTCTTGACAACTATTAGTCACTGATTGGCGACTCTTTGCCACTATTCACAGTATTCAACACTATGCGCACTAGTCGTATATTCCTTATTGGCTATTCACTATTTGCTATTTGGGTTATCCAGACACCCGATGTGCACAGAGAGACTAGTTCTTTTAGTGGCCCACAACTGGTCTGTGGACTAATTAAAGTGATGATGTGGCAAAATGAGATCACAAACCTTAGGGTATATGGTGACTTTTCATATATCGACTGGTTTTGCCGGATTCTTAAATGTTTCCGGATTCATTAATTTTAGAGTATTCGTATTAGAAGGCGTTTACACTTAAAGGATATTCGGATTCCTAACTACTTACAAAGGACGACAACTCCGGGAATATTCACGATAAAATGGTTAACAAGCTGTTTGTTACCTCGACAACGAGAACCAAAATGCCGTCAGAGAGAGAAAAAAACCTATCGGTAGGTTGAGACAGTCTGATTTTTTTTTCCACTCACTATTGTTGCCCATCATGTTGTCCCATCAGGCATTCGTCCTGGTCTTATCCAGAATCATCTAGATTTTGGATAATGTCATCATTATTGTGTAGAGGACGTCAACGTTGTTTGCAGCGTCTTTATGGTTTCTGAGAAATATAGCATTACCCATTACAAATTAAAAGACTTCCTGGACCTGTGACAGAACTAGAAGAAGCAACCAGCGACCGCCATCAATGGGCATTAATACGACTACGACTTTGGATTCCTTTGGGTTGCTGGATCCGACATTTTAGTTCTACCGCAAACTCAAATTATTGCTAGTGGAAAAATATCCCGATTCGAGAAGAAAGGCGTTTAC
>CM042756.1:9929715-9932215 GCA_022496165.2 Catalaphyllia jardinei
GGCTGGCCCTTCTACTAAAATCTACCATGCATTTTGCTAAATTACAGTGATGTAACAGTTCAATGATACCACTTTTGTCCAAATTTGCATTTCAAAACTGAAAAAAGAATTTTAAACCTGCCTGTTGTATGGTACTAACCTATTAATATTTCCCTTTATTAAAGGGAGATATAAAATACACATGTGCAATGTACAATGTTTATACCTTGTTGAAAAGTCCCAATGCACTTGGCCTCCATCATCCCCAGTGAGGCTTTTATAGACTTCTCGATCATTGGCCTGTTGAATGAAAAATACATGTACAATATTTAGCAGTTATTGAATGAGGCTGAGTAAGATATGAAGAATCCTGCAGATTAAGGAGGGTGTTATCCACACAGGCGGAAGGCTGAGGTGGATAACACCCTCTGAGATCTGCAGAATTCTTCATATCCTACGAAAGCCGAGTTCAATAATTGCTTTATTATTCATTCAAAATATTTCCCCGTTCACAAAGGAGTTTTGCCATTTCGCTGTTTGCTTTTCCGCTCAACAAATATACCGGTAACACAACCTTGTCCCCAGGTTTTCTTGGTCAATGGCTCAATAATTTGCCGCAGGCTGCAATTTTGACGTCATTTTGACGTAATCGGTCGAATAATTTTAGGCGGGCTGCACTTTTGATGTTATGGTTCAATTTTTGGTCAACAGAAGCTGTTTATGGTGAATTATGCGTGCCGTTTTAACCAATCAGATATGGGAAATATTTTGAATGAATAATAATATATTTTATATGAAGACAATTACTGGGCATAGCAGTTTGGTAATATTATGGACCTACAAAAAATTAGCCATGGTGGTTCACGTAAGAGAAATAGTGTTTCAGGGAACATGGGGTAATTTCTGTATGAAAAAAACAGTAACTTGGTATCCATATGTACACTGTACAGTGGCTGTTTAGTGTGCTTGACCAGATTTTGATATACATGTAAGAAACGCTCGATTGGCCCGAGGCGATGGACTGAACGGTTGAAAATAATGGAGCCACAAATACACGAGTCTTTGAACGAAAGGAGTAAGATAACCGTAAAACAACTATGTAGTCCTAGGTTTCTTGTGTACATCATATCTTACCGTTAGCGCCTTTGGCAAGCGCTTGCTCGTTTTCTTTTCCCGCCCATTTTGGCTCTGTTCTTCGAGCGCCATTATCCTCTGTTCGAGGCGCTCGATCAGTGTCTGCTGCCTTTCTAAAATGGTGTTCAAATTGTTCAAATGTTCCAGAATTTGACCCGGAAAACCGCTGCGTTAATTTGGCTTCCATTGCCACCGGCTGCTTGTAACAGCGGCTCGAGGACACGATTGATTCTGCCGGTGTCGTTTCCCGCTCTCGCTGGAACCCTTGGAATTGTAGGGTTAACCCTCGGCGTACTTGCAATTGCTGGCAAGGGCACTGCAAGTTCCTCGTTAGTGCTGCTGCTTGAGGAAGGGTTGCTGCCTGAAGATGACCTATTCCCAGATTTTTGTCTCGATGTGGATGGCGTTCTACTTGCGTTGGAACTGGAAGATCGGGAAGAGGATCGAGAACTTCGAGGTGTTAGCATAGAATTAGAATCCCTCAAGTTTGATGTCTCCTCGACCCTTCGCCTACTTTCTTGATCTGGTCGATTTCTAGCCATGACTAATTTCAGTGAAAGAAAAGGGATAAATTGGCCTCTAAGTCTAAAGAGGAGAAAGTTTTCGAATGAAGGTTCGACAAGAAAATGGGATTTAGGCAAACATTTATACCCTGGAAATAGGATTATAAAATGTGGGATTATAGACCCTATGCAAAAATGGCTTTCTTTATATTTTTCTTTTGTTCGTATTTTAATTAGGCTCACTAACCTCGTTTTTAAAGAAATTGGAGGAGGAGTAGGGCTTTTTATCGACCAAAATTTTTCATATAAAATTCTGCCAGAGTTTAATGTTTCCTGCGCTAATATTATTGAGTCTCTTTTCGTTGAAATTTGCATTCCTCGACGTAGAAATATAGTTATTGGAGTTATTTATCGCCCCATTCTGAAAACACTCTGGAATTTGTCGAGAAAGTAAATGAAATTATTTCAGGTGTTACCAAAGACAATAAGCATTGTTATATAACTGGTGATTTTAATCTGGATCTACTGAAGCATGAATCTCATTCAGTCACTGCTCAATAGTTTTCTGTCAATGATTACAAAACCGACAAGAATTACAGCACATTCCGCGACGCTTATAGACAACATTTTCACGAATAATACAGCAGTGGTTTGATCATAAGATCTCAGATCACCTACCAATCTTTTCAATTGTTTTTTACGCATTGCTTGCGTAAAGATAACAACAGTTTTACTATCCGAGATTCCAGCGAGAAAAGAGTCAATGAGTTTAGGCATAAACCAGAAAATACAAACTAGGATTTCTGTGATCAGGCCAACAATGCCAATGATCCTAACACCGCTTACAATGTCTTTATCGATAAGTACACTGGCTTATTTGACAT
>CM042756.1:9934715-9939876 GCA_022496165.2 Catalaphyllia jardinei
TCTGAAAGTGATGATGACATGCTTTACCATGAAAAAATGGGACCAGAATTAACTCGTCAAGTGTGAAGTCTTACGGATGAAGATATTGACACAGATTTTCCAACCATTCCTGGACAGTATCCTTCAGTCAATCTCAATCCTTCTCAAGGGCTACAAGAGAGGATGAACATCATTATCCATTGGATTTTACTGTTCTTGTGTTTGTGGTCTTCCTTCTGTGTAATTTCAGATAATGCTCTAGAAATTCTTCTAGAATTTTCAAGAGCCGTTTTTGACTCTCTGGCCACAGTCATTCCTGCTAAGTTTTTCAGCATTATTTCCAAAATCTTTACACTTGTTAAAAAAACAACTTGGAATTGACCAGGATAGATTCATAAAATATGTTGTATGTCCAAAGTGTGAGGCCTTGTACAACTTTGATGACTGTTACGTTTCACAAAACAGGAAGAGGGTATCAAAGAACTGTACATTTGTTGAATATCCACATCATCGCCAGCATTTTCGCAGAACTGAGTGTTGTGAGCCACTTCTGCGGGAAGTAACATTGAAAAGTGGCCAGACAAGACTTCATCCATTCAAAGTCTACTGCTATCAGAGTGTTACAGACACTCTGAAACGCTTCATCCAGAAACCTGGTTTTACACTGAAGTGTGAATTGTGGAGAGAAAGAGATGTACCAGTTGGATTACTAGCAGATGTTTTTGATGGGCGTGTTTGGAAAGGGTG
This sequence comes from Catalaphyllia jardinei, assembly GCA_022496165.2. Classification (NCBI taxonomy): domain Eukaryota; kingdom Metazoa; phylum Cnidaria; class Anthozoa; order Scleractinia; family Caryophylliidae; genus Catalaphyllia; species Catalaphyllia jardinei. The sequence continues at coordinate 9,935,442 of CM042756.1, forward strand.
GCAAAATGTGGATGGTGAAGCCTTTTTAGCAGTTCCCAGGAACAATGCCTTCATGCTCAATGTTGACTGGTTCCAGCCGTTCAAGCATTCTTTGTATAGTGTTGGTGCTTTGTATATGGTTCTGATGAACCTTCCACGATCTGAGAGGTTCAAGCCTGAAAATGTGGGCATAATTTGGTCACTTGGTGGGCATAATTCCTGGTCCACATGAGCAAAGGCTTACAATCAATTCTTACCTACAACCCATTGTTGCTGAGCTAAATCTGCTGTGGAAAGATGGAATCACTGTGAGGGCCCATGGAGCTTTGACTAGTGAAGTTTACCATGCTGCTCTCCTCTGTGTTGGTTGTGGTGTGCCAGCTGCAAGGAAAGTGTGCGGTTTTACAGGGCATGCATCATGTAAAGGCTGTTCGAAGTGCACAAAACATTTTCCTGGTTCAGCTCAAAAACAAATGATTTATCTAACATGCAAGAAAAGTTGGATAAAGTTAAAGCACCATCTAATGTTGGCAGAATGCCAAAGAAAATTTTGAACAGATATGGAGGCTTTACTGCAGATCAGTGGAAGACTTTTACAACACTTTTTTCAATTTATGCCTTGTATGACATTTTGCCACAAGCAGACTTTGAACTGTGGCGCCATTTTGTATTAGCATGTTCTTTCATTTATTCTCCAGTGATTTCTGAAGCAAGAGCCCTGCTCGCTCACTCTTACTTACTAAATTTCTATAAAGGGCTTGAACAGTTATATGGCAAACACCGCGTGACTCCCAACATGCACCTGCATACTCATCTTTTTGACTGCATCCTGGACTATGGGCCTGTGTACTCATTTTGGCTCTTCAGTTTTGAGCGGTATAATGGTATCATAAGAGACTATGGAACAAACCAGAGGTATCGGGAGGTATCGCGGAGGTCATGGGTTCGAATCCCGTTGAAGCCCTGCTATTTTTCAGGCTTCTTCTTTCCATTTGCTTAAATTGGAAAATTTACTGCGAGGATCATACTTCACTTGCATCTATAACCGCAGTTCAAATATATGAATTATTTCATATACACTTTACGCCATTTCACTCCTTACGGGAGATATGAACTCTTTAAATTGACCTTGCTCCCAATGTGCGGCTTCATAGCTCAGTTGGTAGAGCATCGCACCGGTATCGCGGAGGTCATGGGTTCGAATCCCGTTGAAGCCCTGATATTTTTCAGGCTTCTTTCCAATTGCTTAAATTGGAAAATTTACTGCGAGGATCATACTTCACTTGCATCTATAACCCCAGTTCAAATATATGAATTATTTTATGATACACTTTACACCAAACCAGAGGTCAGTTGAAATACAGCTGATGAGAAGGTTTTCATCAAACCAATTCGTACAAGATTTGCCTTTGCCTACTGAATTTCAAGAACAGTTTAAGCCTGTAATGGAAAGGCTTGTCTCAAAACAGAGTGGCTGCTTACAAGAATACTGTTCAAATGAAGAAAATACCTCCAGAAATTTAATCATTTCAAGCATGCGTTCTATTGGACCTGTCCATAGAGGTCAATCCTGGTCAGCTGAGGATTCATTATTTGTTTGTTGTGGACCACATTACAAAGATTGCCTTGGCGAGGAGTATCTCCCACATTTAAAAGAGTGCTACAGCAACATTTTTGATGATGTAGATGAAAGCTCAATTACTGGCCACTTCAACCGATATGCTTTGTGCAGTTTTTTTTTCTGGAGAAAGATATGGATCACGCTTATCACGAGGAGACAGATCATCTTACATTCTTGCAAGGTGGTGTGCACTGGGAGGAAAAATTGACACCAGTGGACATGATCTCAGGCCTGGTGTCATTGAGTTTTTCATGGAGCAGATAAGCAAAGTCAGTGGACAGTCTGTCTGTTGTATTTTAGCTGTTGTGCAGTGGTTCCAGTCACATCCTTCACGGTACTTGTTAGGGGCTTCAGTAGAGGTGTGGTGCAAGGATCTCTTCGAACTAGAAGGAGGGGCCACTTTTGTTCCCGTAAAGAGATTACATGGCAGGTTTGTTCGAATATTTGATGTTATTCAAAGGGAACATGTGATGGTAGTTTGCCCTCTAGCACGTAAACTACATTGTTAGCATTGTTACAGTAAGGACTCTTGAATCCTGTACACATTTTTGTGTACATTTTTTCCCGACAACTAAGAAATATAGGCTCCTCGTAATGCATAGTGCTACATGTATAGCACTTTGTAAGTGTGACAACATTAAATACTCTGGTAAAAGCCTGTATTCTATAATCACAAGATACATGTAAATGTACAAACAAATATCAAGTGTTCATGGTTCCATTGTCTTCACTGTAAAGCAAATGCGTAAGAATGCTAAGGTTTGCTATTATTTATGCAACAGGTAGTGTCATTTTATCATTTCAATTTAACAGGATTGAGCCAAAAATTTAACTATTAAGATTGACCAAAATGGTAAATAATGTTTTTTGCTATTGCCAGTGCTCTTCGTGTTTGTTGGAACAAAGATTGTTGTTTCTATCTTATCTTTTTGAAGCACACAAAAACTTTTTTATATAACTCCTATTTCTCATTTCTAAGAGTGCATGATAATTTTATTTGTCTACATGCCACATGCCAACATGTTGTGGTTAAATTTTTGTTGTGGTTTAAAAAGCCCAGGTAGACTTTTAATAGCAAAGCGTGCAAGTCAAGCCAAACTTGACAACTGAGTTCTTACAGTTACTTTTAATAAAACGGCGAATTCTTTTCTCGGTAAAAGCAGTTTGAAAGGGGCCTATGTAAAGTAATTTAAAATGAAACCTGGTACACGATTTGGTGACGATCAGAACTGATCGCGTTGAGTCCATTGAGTCTCGATATGCAACAGTTAACAATCGTCCCAATAAAATGGGCATTACATAAGAGAAATTAAAGAAAGGGCATGTTGTAATGGACTTTAATTTCCAATTTTTATATCTGGGAAATAACTGGAGACCACCACATTTGCGCTAACAGCAAATGTGAGATATTTCACCCAAATGTTTTGATTTGCTAACAAAAAAACTCGTGTAGAAAAACATATTTTCCCCTGTAGCAAATTTGAGTAAACATACTCAATAATGTTTGTTTGCCTTCACGGTAAAATTTGTAAAACAGCAATGCAAACACATGGATTTGCACCATGTTTACCTCAATTTACTCTAAAGGTAAACATAATAATTTTGCACACGAGGCAAACCTGGAGTAAATGTTTCTAAAAGTTAAAGATTTGTACAGGTATCAAAAACGAAGCAAATGCGAAGTAAATGTCATATTTACTTCGCGTTTGCGGCCCAAATTCACCAAGAAAAAATACGTCTGTTTGTATCATCATTGCTTTCAGTGCGCATATAGGTCAAATTTAAAGCATTAAATTTGCATCATATTTACTTCGCTCGCAAATCTGTTTAAATCCAATTTTTCGTCCAGTGTTATTGTTTTGTGCTAGTGTGACATTCAGATAATTTGTTCATTGCCAAAATTGTGTTTTCTGCTGCATATCTATTGACTTTCAATTCTGAAGGTCCTATTTTTGGTCTCCTTTGCAGCTCATGGATAGTTAATTATTTCTCATTTTTAAAGACAGCTTGTTCATTCTGTGGAAAAGTCCTTTCGAGAAAGTCTGATTTTGCTGACAAAAGTTTATTTAAGAATGAGTTATTAAGTCATTTTGAAAAAAAACATTGACGGAGACTTGGAGCAGATTCATCCCAATGGTATCTGTTCTGGATGTACAAGTACCTAAATTACTTAGCAGTTGCAGAAAGGCTATAAGCTCAAATGATATTTTTATACCAGGAAGTATCTTGAAAGGTTACATATGGCAATTAAAACTTCCCATCACAGCACCTTGTTCAAAGTAGACAATGATATTTTTATTTGTTTCAGTTCATGTTCTTAAAAAAGCAAACTTGGGAAGAAACGTGAACACGATAAGGTAAAGCTTTTAGACATGTGCTCAGCTGCAGAGGCCAATAAGAAATTGATTCGTCATGAGGTAAGGGCTGTCAGATAAGCAAACATTTGTAAGATACTGTTCATTTCCACCTTAGAGACAGTTAATCCATTGGCTAACAAGCTACATGTACCTCAAACAAATGTGAGTTTTTGATTTAGCTATCTGTAGAGCATGTAGCCATTTTACTGAAACACAGATTTTGATTTTATCTTGAGAAGTGTGACTGGTTTTCTAAAATGTAATAATTTGAAAGAAGTTAATCAAATTAAAAGCATTAATTAAATTAAAAGCATTGTCAATGGAGAACCGACGGTTGCTGTTCGTCCAAACGCAGGCCGAGAGTTCCAAAGAAATACGCAGGCCGGCGAAGGAGCATACATTCCGGCAATGAAATTAAAGGAAAACACGATTACGAAGAAACCGTCGGTGCTCGATGGAGTCCGCACGACCTTAGTGG
>CM042756.1:9939886-9973216 GCA_022496165.2 Catalaphyllia jardinei
GACTGGCCAACGACCTGAAAGAGATCCGTCAAGACAAAAACATCTTCGTCAAAGCAGACAAAACAACCAACCACTACAAGACCGAGCCGAAAGACTACATCACCCTTGTACACAAGAACGTAACAAAAGCATACAATAAGGCAGACCGAAATGTACCGGATGTGATCACCTCTGTGGACAAGAAAGTCGCAGAAAAGCTTGGGCTTGATGACCGAATTGAAATTTCAGCCAATAGAGATTCATTTATAACCATCAAAGACCACAAGCCCGATTTCATGAACAACCCAAGGTGCAGACTCATAAACCCAAGCAAATCAGAGATTGGAATCATCAGCAAGCAAATATTAGATAACATAAACAAAAAGGTGATCCACGCAACACAAGTAAACCAATGGAAAAGTACATCAAACGTCATTCTATGGTTTGAAGCCATACCAGAAAAAAACAAGTATGCCTTCATCACTTTAGACGTCTGCGACTTCTATCCTTCAATCTCAGAACAGCTCCTTTTAAAAGCTCTAGACTATGCATCCCAATTCAACACTATCTCCCAACAAGACCGCCACATTATCACCCACGCAAAAAAGTCACTCCTGTACCACCAAAAATCGCCATGGGAAAAAAAAGGACAGCAACAGCATGTTCGACGTAACAATGGGTTCATACGGTGCTGAAACCTGCGAGCTCATAGGAACTTACATGCTGTCGCTAATCACCGCCAACTTCAAAGACCAAGTAGGGCTCTACCGTGACGACGGCTTAGCGGTCTGTAAAGCCACGCCAAGAGAGATTGAGAAAATCAAGCAACAAGTGAGCAATGTATTCAAATCGAGTGGCCTTAAAATCACGATCGAAGCAAACAAAAAAACTGTTCACTTCCTAGACGCAACCTCCGACCTCACGAGCGGAACCTACAAACCATTCATGAAACCCAACAATAAATTACTCTATGTCCACCGACTCAGAGCAACCACCCCCCAGCACTACTTAAGAATATCCCAGAAAACGTTAACAAGAGATTGACGAGCATCTCATCCAGCGAAAACGTTTTCAACGAAGCCATTCCCCCATACCAAAAGGCACTTGATGAAAGCGGGTACACCTTAAAATTAACATACAACCCACAAACCACCCAAACACCTACGAGATCGCCAAAGAAACATCATTTGGTACAACCCCCCATGGAACTCTAACGTCAAAACCAACCTAGGAAGGAAGTTCCTTAGCATCGTTGACAAATGTTTCCCGAAGAACCACCCGCTTCACAAGATCTTCAATAGACACACGCTCAAACTTAGCTACTCTTGCATGCCAAACATGAAATCCATTATCGCGTCACACAACAAAGCACTCCTCTTAGATTACACCCCGACCCCAACACAACAATCTAACAAGCAATGTAACTGCCGAACAAAAGACGAATGCCCCCTTGAAGGAAAATGCCTCCAAGCAAACGTTGTCTACCAAGCAATCATAAAAACCAACACAACAACAGAATCATACGTGGGACTTGCAACAAACTTCAAAGAACGTTACAGAAACCATAAAACACCCTTCCGACACGCCAACAAAAGAAACGCCATTGAACTCTCAAAGCATGTATGGAAACTGAAAGACGCCAAGATACCCTTCAGCCTAAAGTGGAAAGTAATCAGAAAGTGCAACCCCTACAACAATGTTACCAAGAAACGTAGTTTGTGTCTTTATGAGAAATTTGTTATAATCTGTAGAAAAGATTTATGTACCCTAAACAAACGAAACGAGTTAGCGACCTCGTGCCCCCACAGGAACAGATATGTACTTCAAAACTTTTATTTAATGTAACGCAATAGTAAGCACCATAGCAACCATGTATTTGTATTTAACTGCCAGCATTTAAATTTACCGGTCATTTGTTGATGTTGCCTGATGAGTGTGGTCAATCTTTGACCATACGAAACAGGACTGTAGCTACACCTAGAAAAGTGCTTTTTCATAGCACATGAGCTCGCCGACAAAGAAAATGTATGTTCGAGTGAGAAAGTTTCTTAGAAACCAAGTACGTAAGTAGGAGTATTTTACGACGCGTCACATTCCAAAATAGATAAGTCGTCCTTCGCCCGATTGTCCAAATATTTCTGAGCCTTGTTACAAGTGTCCCAAAACTCCTCTTCTAATCTGTGCATTTGACCGGCCGGTTAGCTTTTTTCGTTTCTTGAGATAATTCTTCCATAGTTCTCATTGTGCCCGCTTACAAATCGTCTTGAATTTCCGCCTACTCGAATAATCTTCTCCATTTACAGGACCCAATAATCTGTTCTTGATCCTGCTGAAGGCCAATTGATTATTCGCGTATGCTTCCATCAAATGTTCACCAGATAAACGTTTATTCGATCACACGATTACAGGAACCCAATTTTAAAACGATTATTTGATTTGCATTCTTGATGGACAGCAAAATCGATAAGATAACTGAGACAAAATCGTAAAAAAAATTCTATGCTAATTAAGGTCAGATATCCAAAACCGTCACTTGTTACTTAGTTAGGCATTTACTTCTACTGACTATTGTAGTATTTTATTCCACATCTGTAACTTAAGACAAAGCATTTGTAAACAAGCTATGGATTACAAAGTTTCTAATTCCGCCACGTTTTTACCTTAGTAGTTGTCCGCTGACTAACATCTTTCTATCTAATATCGGTATAGTGAAATGCTTTGCTGGCTTGCTCTCTTGGAGCACTCCTTCCCTTTGAAACATTTTTCAACTAAGGGACAAAAGACACTGGTTAAACTACTGGTAATGAACAGCCGTGAAGGAATGAGAATACACGCCATGTCTGGTGTGTGCGACAACTGTTTTGGCCGAGAGTTTCTAAGATACTGTTATCGACACAATTCTACATTTAGTAGCACCCAATCACAACAAATATTCATGACAACAAGTATTATTTGTAATGAAATAAAACAAAACAGGAGCCCGGGACGAAAGCAAGTTTGACAAGAACAAACAAACATTTAATCGGTCGATTTAGATTCCTTTCCGATCGAAGTGATCGAGTGAAAGGTTAGGCTGGTATCCGTTGAAATGTCTTTACAAACTTGGACTGGGTCCTAAGTTAACAGCCTTAATTGGGACGCCAGTAATAAAAAGGAGGGGGAATGTGTACATGGCTTGGGCAGCGTCATGCACCCAAAGAGGGTCTGCGTCGAAGCGAAGGCATTGACACATTCGTTATTCGAGTCCCAATGCGTTCAATGTTTGGCTAAAAGGTTAGCTCGGCGAAGAAAAAGATCGCGATGTTCTTACGTGGACATCTATTTGCATTGCTAGTTTCTCTCAAATTCTGGCTGAAATGCTGTCACCATGCGTAAAGTCTGCTTAGAACTGAAATGATCGCAAAAAGGAAATAAATACTGGCGTGTCTTCTCATTGAGTGTGTGAGACAGTTACGACAATCTCTTGAAGTCGCCGCGAAAAAAATCAAGTCTCTGTAAATCTACGGACGCGGAAGGAATTAGAAAAGCTGCATATTTAATTTGAAAGCATTGACGTTGTTAATGCGACAACATGGGAGCCTGTAGCTTTTTATTACACAATAGAACGGCGCCGATTGGCTGTAAAGAAATTTTCAGGTGATTTCCAGTTGATCTTAGGGTGTAGAGTCCAGAACGTTGTTCAGGGCAAAAATAAAAACAAAAAAACAAACAAACAATTAAACAAAGGGAAAAGAATGTGCCGTTAGCTTCATACACGGATAACCTCGTTGCATCTTTCGACCTTGGACAGAATTGTCCAAGAAAAATTACTCCACCACTATACTTCCATACTACTACATTTTCGCTTTCAGTTCTTTGTAGTCTCGTTTGGGTTAAAGAACAAACTGTTATTTACATGTTTGCTTTTAGCAAAGAGTTTTTTGCAGAAATCGCTTCGAATGAAGGAGGAACTGTTAATTTACAATCTGGTTTCCAATATGGAATTTTTTTTGGAACTCTCTCTGATCCGTCTGGGAGTGGTTAACGTTGGTTGTCCTCGACCAGGTAGTACCTCGTGGTGGCATCGGATCATTGTTTTGAAAGCTGCTTTCATATTTCCGTTCAGACCAATATACAACCACGGGTTTATGGCTCTGTTAGCATGGCCAAGCCAGTAGCAAATGTAGACAATTACTTGAGGATCCCAAATCACACCACCACCACTCACGACCATGCTCACACCATCTTCTATCTGATACACGTGCACTGGAAGCCAGCAGACTGCAAACACCATCACGACAATGATTAGCATTGGCATTTTTTCTTGGGGATTTCCTGTTCTCTTTGATTTTCAGTAATGTTATGATCCAGGCACCTCATGCAGTCACAGCTTTCGAGCAACTAGGGTGTAAAGAACTGAGATGACAGTGAGAGGCAGGAGGAAGCCGGCAGCAAAAAAAATAAGCATAGAACGAAAAAGTAGACATCTCCCAAGTCGACACTTGTGTTCGACGAGTTTGGAAGCAGCTGGTACGATTGACATCAACGCTATGGATGAGATCCAAATAATTGGAGTGATGATCTTAGGCTTTCTGAACCAAATGTTACGCCGGAAAGGCTGCACGACAGCAAAGGATCGATCAAATGCCATCACCGTCAGGCAGAACATGGACGCAATGATTGAGACATAAACAGCATAGTAAAGAAACCTGCACTTCAAAGTCCCAATTAAATCAGAGCCTTCAAGGACATAAACGTGACTAATGCTGATAGGCATCTGAAACACGGCAACCATCAAGTCAGCGACCGCCATGTAACAAAAAGGAAACTTGTCAAATTTCTTGTTCTAGGTTTCTTCCATACAATGTAGATCAGCAGTGTGTTACCAGCCAGAGCTACAATCATTGTTATCACATAAAGTACGGTCATGGAGAGTACGATGGTGTCATGGTCTGCCATGTTCTGTGAAATGAAATATATAGTACAAATTTGCCGTAGTTTTTTTTGAATCCGTGAATTTGCTTGGCTATATTACCGTTTCCTATCTGCTGATAGTCAACAGCTACGCATCAGTGCACATCGCGCGTCACGTTTGAACCTGATGTAACATAACTAGACGCCTTACTGCGTGTACCCAGGAAGTAGTTATACTGAGAAGCACCATATTGCAATAGATCTAAATGTTTTGTAGTCATGCAAAATTCAGTCGAATCAATAGGGCCAATCATATGAGAAAATAAGGCGCGGTTTACACAAGCCGCGGCTTACAAGATGCAAACTAGACCATTTACACGAGGGTGTATTTTATCAGACGCGTTGTAAAAAAGATTTATTATTTAGTCGTTGGTTGTCATAGCATTTGCGGAATTGCGAAAACTGTAGCGCGCAGAAAAAGCGTGCGCTTGTGCAGTGTGAATTTCTGTATGTAAGCCGCAAACAAGCCGCCATAGTTCTGCGTCTTACTATATTAAACCGAAGGTTTATTGAAAGGGAGCTCAAAAGCGTAGTGTTACAGAAGGGGCCGCTTACGTTAACTGGTTAAAATGTAATGCGCAGTTTATTTTCCGCGTATAAATGGCCATAATGTACTTGCAGAAGGGTATTGTAAGTTTGTCATTTGCTAGGTATTCTATCTTCGAATCGATTAATGGGTTCTTAATTGTTTGCAGGCCATTAGGGCTTTATTTCAAAAGGTTGAAAATTATTCATTAAATTGTCAGCTACAGAAACAAAATGGAGCTCATTGGAGGTCAGAGCACACCCTACTTTTTCAGGCCTGTAAAGTTACCGGGACTTTCGATAAACGGGCCACAGCTCGTTATGTAAAATTATTAACGATCCAGTCTATCTTCGTCCTTCCCAAGCGAGCGAGAGAGGCAAGCACGAGAGATTCACCAAAGGGACGGAACATGGCTTAGGGCCGCTTGCATTCCTCCCGCTGAGAAACAATTACTAATTTTTTTTTCTCGATCCCTCCAGAGCTGTTTATCGTCATAATGCTGCCCAGGGTTTCCTCTTGCTCTAAGCACGACCTTAAAGTCGTCAAATTCTTCTTTATCATAGAGAAGACCCTTTCTTCACCAGCATTTGAGTGCGGTATGGTGAGGACAAGCAGAGCAATCCTAGAGAGCCGAGGGAAACGCTTACAGCCGTCCGGGTTGGTCATCTCTTGCATATGGCCCCAAACGATGTCAGGTCTTAGCCGGCGGTTACCTTCTTTGTCCTGGGCCAACTCCCTGACTGAATCCGGAAGTTCCTCCTCGTCCATTGTGGCAAATTCTTGGACCTACTGAGTCAAGTCTTCCAGATCTTTTGCTGATGTGAACGGCAGAAGGTTTGGGTATCTACAAGGGAAACCAGTCATCGAGAAATGCTTGATAACTCTTTTACTGAGTCAGCCGTAGCTGCAGTGCCAATTGAGCAGAGAAAACTACGCACAGCTTCATCTACAAGTTGAAAATGAAGATGATGAAATTCCCAATGCAAACAATTTGTTTTTTGGCCCTGGGGAAATTTTAACTCAAATACCTTTTCGAGCTAATGGAATTAGGAGTTAGATAGACTCGTTGATTTAAGTACTGTTACTTTAGTATTACCTTTGTTTTGTACAAAGTACAGCGCCATGGAGAGCTTAAGCTTTTCCCTTTCTTCAAAGTAAACCATCTCAGCATTGACGAGAAGCTCATCATTTACTGGCATATGGTTGAGAGCATACTCAAAAGCTTCTCTAAAGAAAGACCTTGCCCTCTCATAGAACCACTTCTCATTCTCAGCGCCCATGTCCCCGAAACTGACAAGGTTGTTTAGTGCAGTTCTTGTCACAAAGCCAACGTCTATCAAGGAATCTGAATCGTAAAAATATTAATCTGCACGGAGGCCTCTAAGTGTATCAAAAGATATTTAGAAAAGTAAAAAGAAAAACGCAACTTAACTGGCAAATATTGCTCAACATCAAGGAGCTGCTGGAATGATCACGACGCTTTAACGATCGCAGGAGAGATGAACTTGCAGGCAAGGAGTTTAAGAAACCTCTTCAGGGATGAGTTGATGGCACCGATGAGAGGTTCCTCTCTTTGCAGAAAGAGGTTGAGATTAACAAAGATCTGCAACGCCGACTGCAGAAATAGCAGATATACCTCTGTCATGGAGTTGCTGAAGGCAGTCTGGAGCCTCTTGAATCAAGCAGCCGACTCATTCTCTGAACGAAAATACGTTTTTAGCGACTGATACTGCAGCAGGGTTCGTGTGATCACCTTCTCCAGGCTAAGCCATCTCGTGCTGACGTGTTTGATGATCTTCCGGTATTCTTGCTCGCAGAAATCGGTATATTCTTTTAGCTTGCATTTTCGTTTCGTAGAATGGGCAAACAAGTAGTAAATGTCGACTAGGAGGTCTTCCACGTCAAGTCCGGTCTCAACATTGAATACTTTGGCTGCAGCCGAGGAGGTATTGTGTATAACACGGCACTGGCATCCATTGAAGTATACTGATGGGTTCTGCTGCTTGACGCGCGTTAGGATGGAGTTGTTTTTCCTCAGGTTAGCATTAGTGTTGTCCACGGAAAAGGCAACGCAGTTTTCCCATGGGATTCTGTGACCGGCCAAACACTCGTCGATTCCTTGGAAAAGCATCTTAGCCGTGCTGTCGCTTGATAAGCATATGTCCAAGAAGCTGGTCTTCACCCGCTGTAGGTTCACATCGTATATTTGCGCCGTCAAGGGATTCATCTTTTTGAGACCATTATCGTTAGACTCATCAGTCGCCAACGAATACGAGGCGTTTTTCATTACTTCCACCAGTTTATTTCTGTGTAACAATAACAATAACAATAACAGTAACAATAACGCTAACGATAACGATAACGATAACGATAACAATAACGATAAGAATAAGAATAAGAATAAGGATAATAATCTGAACACTTAGTGCTAATGATGTGACCTACCGTGAGTAATAACTACAGGTCTTGAAAACTGAAATTATGTTTGTTTTTTTTTTTACCTGAAATATGCCTTTAGCGCCCCGTTCACAATGCATGTCGTCTTTGTCCTTCCTGATGCGTACGCTTTAGCGATTTTAGAGTCGGGAAAGATATCTTTGAACAGGGACTTAAATCTATCCGCTTCTGCAAACGGGATGTTGTTGACCATTGCCATGGAAGCCTTTACTTCGGCCGAACTTACCTTTAAAAGAAAAAAAAAACATGCATTTAGTTGGTTAACACACACTCTAGGTACTGTGTTTTATCTCCCCATCACAGATCTGTCTAGTCCTAAACCGAACGCAAAAGGCAAACCTAAACTGGACAACAAACTTGCATAAATCGCGAATGAGTTACTACATGTACAAAATTATTATAATGATGTATAAATTGCGTAACACCTAATTTTCTTCTGCGATTGTTTTATAGTTATATTATTATAACCTTGTATGCTTTCTTTGGTGGCCTAATACAAACATTCTCCTTCACGTGTTTGTGTGTGTGTTTGTTGTGTGTCACTAGCTACTTCTTACCTTATCTTTCAACTTCTACCAATCTGTTTAGATCATTCCAATTTATTGTGAAGATATTGGTCTTTCTAGGCCCGTGGGTACTCCGGACAGTTGGTACCGAAAACTATTTGTACGCTTTACTTATTTATTTGTAATTTAGTATATTTTTTGGTTCAAGTAAAGATTGGTGTTGTTACATATGGTATATGTTATAGGTGTAGCGATACCTTGTCAATGTCATTTTGGGTAGATGCGCAGGTTTGGAACAGACTGGGTTGTTTTTGTAGTTGTTTTGCGTGATATTGATGTACCTTGGTCTCCAAGTGGTCCTTTACATCCTTGATCCCTTGTTTTGCACATGATAAGGCCTTGTTACACACTGTAACACGAAACTTTGTTGGTATTCCAGGTACTGGTACGATGAATGACCACTGCTGGGTCCATGTGTTGGAGAAGTGTGTTTTATACAAAAACGATCCCGTGTACTTCGATTTCTTAAAGGTAGAAGGTGGTACAGGGGATGGACTTTGAGCTCTTTTCTTTGACGCTTTGGGTACTGAGGTAAGGGGAGGAACTGATGGTTTCGCTTCAGCTGGGCCCGCTGTTTAAACTGGTGGTACTGGCATCATTGGAACAAAATGTTTTGGTGTCCAATCATAAAGGTTTACATTGCTGTGTGTGTCCACATTATATATACTACCATCGGATGCTGCATCCGCAAAGGCGTAATAAGGACATTCACATAATTTGAGAGAACCCTTAACTTCCTTGTAAACGGTTTGAATAGGAAAACCCAGGATGCTGCTGAGTGCAAAAAAATGTGCCACATGCTTGAATATGAACCAGGTTTGATGGTATTGACAATTCCAGCCTCAAACCCCTCTCGTTGACGTTCAGCATTTGATTTTCCCTTGGTTTTGGACGATTAGTCAAAGCTACTCCCCAGTAAATTCTCCACATAGTCATCTAAACCAGTTAACTCTTTCAGATAGCAGTTGCTTAAATACCGGTCTTTGTTCAAGCAAAGTTCTATAAAGGTTCTCATGGGCAGTTCTACGTGCCTATCCTCATTACCACATCACGGCTGTTTCAAAATGACCCAGACTGGAAACTTAGTTCACGCATGTCAAATCGACATTTTTGTATTGAAACCGCTGGGAGGTTATGAATGTCGGCTCAACAACATCGACGGCTGTTAGAGCCCACAGACAACCAGAAGGCAAAAATGTTTATGCGCCTAGCTTGTAGGAATAAATATCTCGTGCGCAGTAATTGTTTTGGATGTCTATGGTTAATGTTTTAACCGGAAGGTTCAAATTCTTGGGCTGACAAGCTCTATAGCGGGCACAATGCGTCGTTTATTTTGGGGAATGATATGCCACGTCTTTCTACTACACTTACCTAGACTTGATGTTTTTATAGTTATCGAATTTTTCCTGAAATAAAGATATAGTTGAGGTGTTTTCTCTTTCTTTCGTCATTCATTTCTGCACTAGCTCGTTTTAATCCGAATTGGTTTGCATGATGTTATCGTCGTTGGCAAGTAGCTATTAAAGTAACAAGATGGCGCCGGCTTCTTCTCCGATTTCAAACTACGACCCTGTAAGGGTACCCGTATCCGCTTCGAATGGCAAATCTGAACACGCACAGTGTCTCGCAATGACCATAACTAGGAACCTGTCATTCAAACTAGCACATATGACTGGAAGAAATATCAAACGAACCAGGCAGTCGCGCTATGTTGATTTCCTTCCCTCACTTGCGCACGCGATGAAACCACGCATCAGATGTTTATTTCAACCTAATTTTTTTTCACTGGCATTCCCTGAGAAATTGTACAAGATCTGTGCAAATCTATTATTACCAATATAATCTTGGTATATATCAGCTCCTTGCGAAAATATTAGTTTCTATGTGATGCGACTGATACCTTCGCGTCTTCCGAAGGTGATGTAATAAAATTAGAATGCAGCTTCCCTTCGAAACTGTCAAGAAACTTAGCACGATTAGCACACCTTTTCCTGTAATATAAAACTAGCCCAAACGTTGCAGCTCTTGACAAATCAGTTTTGCTTATGAACAAGCTAAGAAGAAGTACTTTATTATAACAGTGCAATTTTAAGAAAAGTTTATTCTGATTACCAACCATCAACAAATATTCTTGAAGCTTTGTGGAATTTGTGGCGAGCGGTTGATGAAAGCAAATGACAAATATGAAAACAGTTTTAGCTGCGATCATAGGTGATGATTTGATGTTCAATTCCTTTGGAGTGAAAATTCGTGAGGACGATCTTGAAGCAAATTGCCCCCCAAAGCTCTCCCACAAGTGTTACAAACTTGCATCCAGAGGAGGAGCACGAGTGGCAATTAACTTCTGGCCGTCCCATAAGCGGACAAGAAGCTCTGCGATCTACACCTCTTACAAAGAGCAGCAAAAGCCTGGCAGAAAAAAAAAATTCAAGCCTGGAGTAAAATCTTCCTCTAATAAACATGTCTCTGGACCTGAACAGCAGGCAGAAATAGTAGAAGGTATGTCAGGGACATTAAGTTTTCAAGAGCTGAAAACTTACCGAGGGACCGAACCTCTTTATGCAGAACATTTTGCTGAGAACATAAAGCATGAATATATCTACCCCATTTGCAAAGAAGTCCTAGATCAACCTGTGCAGACCAAATACCAAGCACTCCACATATTTTGTGCTGGTTGTCTGTCTTTTGCTTTTGAAATGTGCGGTCCCCAATGTCCTGTTTGCCGGTCGGTCATTGACGATCCTAAAGTGTCTATAGAGCCAGCTCCTTTAGTTTTTCGGACAATCATTTCGGAGCTGAATTTCCGCTGTCCAACATGCACTGAAGTAATTAAACTACACCAGCTCCCACAGCATCAAGAAGGCTGCATTCCTGGCCCCACAGTCAACCTTGCTGTAGCACCCACCCCACAGAGTGACCCAGTGCCAATAGAAAGCCCAGCAATATTACCCACCCCACCAGCGCCTGGTCCAGCCACAATGCCTGACCCAGCCACCCCCCTACCAGCTGCAGAACCAGCACCATTGCTCACTCTACCAGTACAAGGTCACACTAGAACCTTTGGACAATTGACAGTACAGCAGTTACTTCACAGTTCAGCTGAGGACTATTCAGCAGTCAAAGAGGAAGTAGGGCTCTTTATTATTCGCCAGTTCCTTAAACAATCACAGGATGGTGCAACTGTTCTTCTCAAAACAGGTGGTACATATTATTTTTCAGTTCCAAAATAATTGTTGCATTTATGTTCAAAGTTTTAAATTCATGGTAATCATGTCTATTTTTAGCCACTTGAATTGGTTAAGAGAACTCGACCCAGGAAAACAACAGACAAAGTTTGCACAAAGACAACAAGAAAACGATTCAAGGCAGTCGCAGAGACTTGAACAGCTGGTAGTGGTGGAGCAGAAGGGACACAGCTCAAAGATGAACTGAGAGCCATGGGGAGACTGGAACGAGAAGCCCTACTTAAGGAAGCCTTGGAAAAGGAATTCAAAATTACAATCCCACAACGTGATATCCTTGCTATGAAAGCAGATCTTGGGGAAACCTGGTATAAGCTATGAAAGCTAAGAAGGTAGGGTGGGTTAGGTTAGCTAAACTCTTTAAGCCTCAGTGTCAGAAGTCATAATTATTTTTCTTAATGTTGCCATTTTCACCCACAAATTTTGCTGTTCCTTTTCAACTGCAGCTGGTTCAGTCAGTGGGGTCTTACCTCTGAAAGCGAAAAACATCAGCGCGAGCAAGTGCAAAATATCACTGACCCAGAAAATCTGACATGTGAAATGGCCCCCTTTGAGTTCAGAAAACCTGGTTTAGATACTGAGATCAGAGAAGCTGCATTTGCTTATGTGACTGATTTGAATAGGTTTATACAGCTTCATTTGGATGGAAATGAGAAGTAAGAAGCTTGGAAGTAAAAATCAAACTTAATCGGACAAACATAAAAATTAATTATGTAACTAAAATGCAGGAACGAGCTTGCTTAATAGCATATAAATGTCATCAAAGTATTTGTATGCATCACAAATGTAGTAAATTACTAAATACATATCTTTTTCTTACAACTGAAGGGCTGGAAGGTTAACATAGGCAAATGCTTTCCCTGAAAGTGAAATACACCTTAAACTTGGTGGTGATGCAGGTGGAGGATAATTTAAAATGGCTTTTCAGGTTGCAAACCTAGGCAAACCAAATTCAAAAACAAACACTGTTGTGTTTACGATGTTCAATGCAAAGGACTCCTGGGCCAACCTCAAAACAGCCCTGCTACAATATAAACATCAAGTGAACATCCTGAAAGAAACAGCTTGGAGGTTGGTTAATAAACAATATCAAATTTAAGACTTTCGTAAATTCTCATGTAGCCATCTTTTGTCCTAACAATTATATTCTCAAATTCAAATAATCTACACAGGGGCAGAGAGCAAATTGTGTTCCTCTTTGGTGATTATGAGTTCCTGTGCAAGTTATTTGGCATAGCTGGAGCTTCAGGCAAGTCTCGAATTCGAATTTGTTAGTAGTATAGGAGTTGGGGGTACGAGACCATTTTCCATATTATTCTCTGTTCTGATTTTTTGTGCTGTATTTCTCAACTATTTTTCCAACAATTAATCAACTGCTGGAAAAACCAAATGCTTAAACCGAATAGTAAAAAATGCTGAAACCGAATGTTAAATAAATAAATATAGGAATAAAATATTGGAATCTTGAAAGCAAAACCTATGACCTAGGTCTTGTACCACAACCCAGGATCAGACGGCTGAACCAAATATAGGAATGAAAATATAGGAATCAAATGCGGAGCCAAGACCAAAACCCGGGACATCAGTCTGGAACCAAAACCTTGAATCATGATTGAGACTAATACTGGGACTAAAAATGCATGAATAAATTGAATTATATTTTTGGATACATCCACTTAGTCCAACCACTAAATCCTATACTTGGATTGTATTTTTTCATTGCGTGACTTTCTCGGAAAAACCAGATGTTATATTCGGGGATTCGCGGCCGACAAGTTTAGACATGTCTGTAAAAACAGGAAATGAGTCATCGCATATCCTATTGTTGTCACTTACGCGTAAGAAACACATTCACCCTTTTCTACAAAATGGTATAAAAAAATATTATCTTTACTAATAATATAAGATGACTTGCAACACTCATTCACAATGAATTTATCAACAATGGAGAGCTTATTTGTATTATTTGTGATGAACAATTAGTAGAAGTTAATAAAGTGGTTGAGCAATGCTGTAGTGAACAATATGTGGAAACTGTAAATGGTACGAATACCTGTATGAATTGTGGTTTAGTTCATTTTTATGATTTTGTCACAGATAACTTCAACTTCTATGACAAAATGTGTTTGATACGACAAAAATCAGTATATCATCGAAAATACCATCTTGATAATGTGATAGTATAGTATATCTTATGAGAATGATGTCCAATTGACTTATAATCAAAGACAGCAGATTCACAAAGTATTCGTTGAGATTAATGGTATTCTTCATAAGGTCAATGATGGGCGCAAACGGATGATCAACATCAAATATGTTATCAAGCAGTTATTTAAGATGCTCGGACTTCCTCACAATGATATCAAAGTTACGAAATCAAAGAGAAAATTGAAATATTATAAACAATATTGGGAAAAGGTTATATCATTAATAGGTGATAGAATCCAGTTGATAATTAACAAGTGAATGTTTCATCGTATTTAATGAGATACTTGTCAACAATGGGACTGTTGTCTGTCACATAATCATCAATGTTCTTAATCGTATTACGAATATAAGATGAATTGTAATTTCCACTTCTCATCATATCCTTTATCTCATTCATAAGATGTTGATAGCTTTGGTAAGCATATGTACAATTTTGGATCTTGAGATCAAGGGCTTTATGCTTCATCCAACCTTGAATCAGAAGTGCTGCTGTACTGATTGCAATCAAACTGATGCCGCCAGTCGCTATACTACTTGCTAAACCTCTAGATGCAAATATGATGGATAATGAATTCCCCAATAATTTCCATTCTTTGAAACGTTTCAATGCCAGCTTGTAAGCAAAACACTTTTTATGATATGCGTGGTAGTAAGATTTTAGTTCTTCAACCTGTTCTTCTGTTAGTTCATCTGAAATGTGATTCCAGTTGAATATGTTTTTCAATGGTCCTTTATTGTGAATTGTGCCGTTCAAAGTGTGAATACTTCTTCGTGACTCTTTCATATAGTAATTGATAATATTATTCAAGGACCCATATACTTTATATAAAAAGTACTTTGATTTAAGCCTTCTAATTAGGGAATCTTATTATTTATGATTATTTTAGTATTATTTAATATTATTTCAATATAATCCACCCGATTATTATCAATGACAAATTTAAAGATGGCATTAATGGTAAATGGTAAAAAAGAATTACTATGAACCAGATAATTATTGAAAAGAATAACATCATTAGTATCATAAAGAATTTTAAAATGTCCTCCATATCTAACATTATCAGTATAAATAATATGATACCAACCATCAAGTTTTATCCTTAATTTTGTATATTGTTTGGAACTAATTCAAACGGAAATGATATTGATGGTTTCCAAATGTGATTTTGTGGGAATTTGACGGTCATTTCATTGTTATGTTTTAACTGTTCAACATATGTGAAATAATTATTTATATTGATTTTTGTATCCAATAAATCCAATTGTGATTTGACTGCATCATTATCTGCAGTACCATCTGCAAGGTTTACTATCTTTTTAGAGTTCATATCGATTGGTACCTCATATTTGATGGAATCATTGTCATAATAATAAAGACGATCCCAAAGATTCACTGATACATTATTGACTTGACCTTTAACACCATAAACAACGACATAAATAGTAGTTTGGGGATCAGTTTTACTTTTCAGTCTAATATCTAAATCATCAAAACTGGGAAAGATGATGTTTTTTGATAATTGTATTATGCTTCTTGTGGTTGTTCCATTTATTTTTGAATTTATTTTGATCACTGATAGAGTTCCACTTGATGCATTTATCTCATCAATTGTGATACCATCTTCAACATACATTTCATAGACCATTGTGTAAGAACCTTTTGGTAGATGTACCAAATCAATTGACAATCTGGTACTATAATAACCTATACTTGAATCATGATCAATTTTGAATTCATAAGCTTTTTTATTCCCTGAATGAACCTTTATTCTGAACTCCAATTTTGTGAATGTCATCATCTTCTTTGAACTCATCATTGTCCATCACTCTTTTGAATACATTTTCTTTTTCAATTGACTCAATTGAATTGTCTTCTGATTCTTTTATTTTCTTATCCATTATACCATTTATAATTGTATTATTATCAACACTTGCATTAGCGACAAATTTTACATTAGCAGCATATGTGGCTTGGTGATCTTCTGGTTCTTTAAGATTAACGATACTATGACTTGCCATATCTAAATCACCTTCCATAGCCTCACTACCATATTTTGGAAGTAGATCTGCTTCAGTAATTGCTATTTCACGGATTACATAATCTCTAGTACGTTTCAACAATTCAAAATTAGCTGCTTTATGCTTTATTTGGTCATAATTTGGATTTTCTCCATCATCTTCAACAATGGTCTTTAGATTATCAATATCATTATTACCCATGTTGAGAGCACCAGTCATAGCTTTACTTCCATCTAATTTCAAGACATCAGTATCTGGTTTTGGTAATTTACTAATTTCAGCATCTACAAAAGCTTTACTGACCAGACTGTTATTATCAAAAAGTCCATCATAGTAAGGTTCACAGTTTTTTATTATATTCTGTTTGAGATCAAAATATTCTTTACCATCTTTATCTTTTAATTTGATAACATTTATATTCAGATACCCTTTATTAACAACACTTCTTAAGTCTTTGACACTATATTCTATAGGATCATCAGACTTATAATCATCTAAATTTTCCACAGAGAGAATATAATTTCTGTCCATATCTAAATCACCATCCATTTTTCTACTACCATCTCTCGGAAGTAATGGTGTAGTATCTATATGGACTTTAGCTATTTCTCCATCAACGTAAGATTTACTGGCTTTATCAGCAATACTAATGTTATGTCGAGAGTTTTCAATATCGACATAATTCTTAGCAGCATTAGCGTATGCTACAGGATCACCTAAACCATCAATAAGATTGCCATTGAGATTTATATTCTCAAAATAGAGAATCGTATGACTATCATCAACGTCACAGACATTAAAAATGGCATGGTTGAAACTTGTCGACTGCTTACCCTTAATCACTCTTGAATAAAATAGAAATTTTATATTTTTATTGTAATAAGAACCATAATATCTAATTTGGAATTTTATCCCAGCATCTACTCCAGCTCTTCCATCAGTAGTGAATTGAATAATTGATTTAGTATATTGATTAGATATTTTGTCACTATCGAATGTATTAATTGTATAATGACTGTCATCATGGACATTAAACATTATTGTATCATCAACACGAAAACCACCAGCATCACCAATAACAAATATTTCATAAACGGAGGTATAAGTACCACTCTCTAATTGATTACCTTTCATTTTTATACTGGACCCTGCTTCTCCACTAAAACCATTATCATCACCTTCTTTCTCAATTATACAAGCATCATTATGCGCTTTATGATTTCGAAAGAAATGGTCTGGCGATGTATTTGGTGGTGACCCTACAGTTAATTGACTCTTACTACCAAAGTCTTTATAAAACCGGAAACTTGGTTGTAAATGATAACTATTTTGACTGACTTTAGTATGTTCTTTCAACACTTTTAAACTGACAGCATCATTGTCGCCAGTAGACTCACCAATATTGGTTAATCGCTTCCCTTCAATATCATAATTACCATCATCTGTTAAATTGGAATATGGTTCCTTGGTTTCTTTTTCATATGATTCTTTTGAAATACTGTTTTCACGGCAAATTAAACTCTTCTCATTAGCACTTGGAAACTCATAAATGGAGAAGTGAGAACAATTCAATCTGATATCTTTTGGCGTCTTATAGTAGCTTTGACTAAGATAAATCACACCACAATTTTTATGCCGTCCTCGTATAAAATAGTCTATTAATGGTTTTTGGTTTTTATCACATATATAATCATCAAAAATGACGATTTTTTGTGAGTCAGAGTCAAGATCTTGAACTGGAATAATTTCATCATTTCTTGATTCAATAACATCATAACCAACCTCATCGCTTATCGGTTGAAAGACATCCATGAGATTCTGATACTTGGACTGTTCCAAATTTTTGGCATATAGATAAACTTTATCAAAATATAGCAGATTGTAGATCATATGCATTAATGTGTTTGTTTTCCCTGAACCACTTGGACCGCAAATCAGCATCCGAAAACATTGATGAGGCATGAAATCGTATAGTTGTCTAAAGTTTGAGACCAAATCGTCTTCAACATCATAATTCGGTATTCTCATTATATTATATCAGTATATTAATTCGATATAACATGGTGCTCAACATGGTGTTTAACATGGTGTTTAACATGGTGTTTAACATGGTGTTCAACACAGTGTTCAACGTTGTTTTTTATATATGATTTGTCATTTTTATGTAACGTAATAATATAACAATAAATGAGTTTGCTTAAATGGAAAGAACTTACAAAGAGTAAAACTAAATTAGGGAAGAAAATTAATTATGTCCATGATCTAATCACACAACATAAAATCGGTCAGCAGACAAGCCATAAGTCATTTTGGAACCAGTGACAAGTAAATTAGATGATGTAATTGACAGTAATTTGAATTTAAGGATGCCTCAAAGGAGAAAAAGACCACTGAAGAAAGGGGAAGTTCCAGATTACGGCATTAATATTGATGATGAAGTTGAGGACATGAATTTGGGTGATCTTTTCGATGAACAACCTGTACCACCACAGCAAGAAAAACAACTGTACCAAAACCTCCAACATATGAAGAATCGTTGGCGGATCTTTTGGAAGGGAAGAAGGAGATATATGTCGATCCCCAATATTTTCCGGAGCAGCCACCCGAACTGGAGCAGCCACCTGAATACGATGAGGATGAAGAAGTTGATTATACATTAGCTGATGAAGATATAAATAGCGAAACGTTGGATTTTTTAGATCTAGCGAACTATGAGAGTGTTAATAAGGTTTTCAATCAATTTAGGAGGAGACAACTTGGAGGTTATAAGGTAGGTGTTCCAAAAAAATACAATAAGGGGAAATATCGGAAGTTGAGAGGCAGTTGTTAAACAAACGGTTAAACAATAATAAAGCTGTATTGAATGAATACATTACTCATCATAGGAATACACTGAAAACAAAAAAAGGTTCTGGGATCAAAGGCCGAGGAAGAAGACACAGCCGGGTGGAAATGTCATATTTTTCAACAACGCAAAGCAGCTTCTCAAGAAATTAGAATTGATTATTGGTGAGGTTATTGCAGGCAACACATCATGAATTCAGATGAGAAATACAGGAGTTAGTATATTGGACACATTATTGAGAATGTCAACAATAAATAGACCACAGTATAATAAATTGTATAATCAGTATTTCAAAGTATAATTGTGTAAAGTTATTATATACATGGATCGCGAGATTGTTTTATCATCATACAGTGTCAAAAATCAAGGAAACAACACTCCCCAGAATTTTATAACCAAATTCAACAGGCCCATAATATTGGATAGTAATTCTCAATATGTAGTTGGCTTGAACCGAATCATTAACATGTCATTCACATGGTTCAATGTAAATTCATCATACAACAATCAATTGATAAAGTACAGCTCTGATAACGGTTCAACATTTCACAACATCACTTTCCCAGCAGGAGTCTGGAACTATACTGACTTTGATACATACGTCAAGGACATAACGAAGATTGTCAAAGACGGTGCTAATAATAATGAGTATCCTATCACTCTCGAATTCGATAATACAACATTTAAGGTCACAGTCACATTAGCCAAGAATTATCAATTTAATTTAACTGCAAGCAATTTCAATGACCTAGTTGGGTTTGATAAAGAAATATTGAAAAATGAACAGAATATAGGACCAAAGGTGCCTAATCTCAGTCAAGATACAGACATTCTTAATATCCACTGCGACCTTATCAATGATTCACTTGTAGACGGTCAAGATACAGACATCATTTATTCCTTCTCAACCAGTGTGCTTCAACCTAGTTACTCCTTTACCAGTGAACCGGGAAGAATTACATTTAATCCTATCAACAAGAATAGTATAAACAGTATCAGGATACACATTACAGATGGAAAAAGGAGATTAATTAACCTGAATGGAGCGGATACATCTTTTTCATTAATCCCGAAAAAAATAATAAAACATAATAGTATAATGAAACCATTTGAATTCACCAGGGTTTATCATCCAAAACTCGGTATTTTTGTGGATGAACATGTAGGATCAGGGATTATCGTTGATAATATTTTCAAACCAATGAAGAGTGCTGCGTCATCTGTTGTAAAAAAGTTCGCCAAGAAATCAGGTGAGAAGGCATTAAAATCGGGTGTTTCACATTTAAGTGAAATGGCAAATAAAAAGAAATCTGAGAAGTCAGGAGACCTGATAATGAAAAAGCTTAGGAATATAAGAATTGGCGATGAGAGACAGCAAGAAGAAAGTACAGATATGATCATCGATAGATTGATATCAGGATCAGGTTTGAAAAGAAGGAGGTAGAGTAAAAATTATGCAATATAATAATATATGGCTTTCAGAACAAGTGAATACTTACAAAGATATGAGCTGGTTCGATTTCAACTGAATAATGTTATTGAGACGCCACAAAACAATCAACACCAGAAAAAAGTGGGTATAAGTTCACAATCAATGACAGGTCTGCGTTCTATGATTTGTACAATGCTTATTTTGAGGTGCAGTTTCAGTTACAGGCATTGGCTGATGGTACAGGTATTCCAGATGCAACCCGATCAACAGTTATTAATGGAGCTCATTCATTAATTAACCATTTGACAATAAAGAGTGCTGGTAAGATTGTATATGAAACTGATAATCTTCATAAAGTAACTTTTGTCAAGAACCTCTTGGAATACAGTGACGATTACAGTCGCTCGGTAGCTAAAGATAGTTTTTGGTATCTGGATGTAGCAAATTTGGCTGACATGACTGCTGCTGGAAATACAGGATTTGAGGCTAGAAGGGAGTTAACGAAAAGAATTGGTGAAGGTGGTGAAGCTGCAAATGCCGCCAAAGATGTCAATGTATACACTTTCTTTGAAGAGTTACATAAAAAAATGTTGGTCCCAATGCAACTTCAGTTCGATATACAGTTACAGAATGACACAGAATTAATATATAAGGCAGCTGCAGCAGCTGCTGGTCGAGTGGTTGTCAATAGATTCTTACTATGGGTTCCGAGACTATTACCAAAGGACACTTTATACGATAAGTTTATCGAATCCTTTTTGTCAAAGGATTCTTGGACGTATAAAAGAGAATTGTATACAGCTTCCAATCCAACACGGAGCAGTGGATTCTTCCAGATCTCACCAAGTATTGACAATGTTGTTTCCGTCTTTGTTTACCTCCAACGAAATAAAACAAACGATGAAAATACAAATCCTTACCACTTCGATACTTTTAAACTGAATGCGGATAATGATAATAGCAGTCTCGTGTCATGTAGATTGCAATATGGAAATGGAGTATTCTATCTAGAAACTGAATACGATTCAGAATCAAAGGTAAGGATCTTCAACGATGTGATGTCATATGGAATGAGAAAGAATAATTACAATAGCGGTACCCAACTCAACATGTCTAATTACAACTCTCTTTATTCTCTCATATATTTTGATTTGTCCTATCAAACAGGTTAAGTAACTAGAGACCCAAAGCAGTTCATATTCAGGTATAAACTGAGCGCAAATAGTGCTGAGAATTTCAATGTCCATGCTATCGTCCTATACGAAGAGACAGTCGTAATCGACAAGGTGGGAAATGAATTGGTCATAGTATAAAAAGTCAGTAATTTATAATCACAAAATTATATAACATATATTATATACAAAAAAAATGACTCAGCTTTTTGCAATAAATGTTAAACTATCAAAAAATCAGAAGAATAATATTGGTGATGCTTACCGTAAAAGGGAAACGATTGTTATCAGGCTTACAAATGACTCTCTTCGCGGAAACGACACTCTACATGCCCCAGCTACAGTGAAGAAGAGATTGGAGAAGAATCGGAAATTGAATAAAGGTATGGATATTAAGCTTGCTAGGACCAAGATCAGAAAGCAACTTGGTGGCAGTTTACTAACCTCTGCTCTGGCTCTTGCACGTGCATTTGGACCAACCATTGCCAAAACAATGGGATTGGCAGCTTTAGCAGGAGCAACCAGTACAGGTGCACGCCAAATTGTTAAAAAGATATCTGGAAAATGACAAACTGGAGGTTTCCTCATTCCACAAAATAAGATTGATAAGCTTATTGCAAACAAACACCTACTAACTGTAAAACAGAAGAAAGATATATTGGACGCTCTTCAAACAGGTTCAGGTGTTCGTATAAAACCAACAAAAAAAACAATCAGGTGGTTTCCTTGGTACTTTGCTTGCTAGTATTGGGATTCCAATGGTTTTAAAAGCTTTGACCGGAAGGGGTGCCGCCAAGATTGGATCACCTACCCAACCCCCTCCAAGGGGAAGAGGAGCTCCGAGAATAGGTGTATACCCCCATAGTCCACCAGCTTTTCTTGGCACATGGAAACAGGTTGGTAGAGGAAAAAAAAGACAAACAAAAAAAGGAAAGGGGCTAATGTTAGGACCAAACAGCCCATTCAATCAAATTCCACTTCTGGGAGCAATACTGTGAAACCGAAATTCCATGAAGATATCCCGATGAGCAATCATGATCTGATGAAATGGTTTAGATATCTCAACATCCCGATCAATGATGTTCTATCAAGGGATAAAAGAGTTCCACATGATCATAACCAAGCATTATTTATGTACAATCTTGAACCGTCATATGTGAGTGGAAGCCATTGGGTAGCAACTTTTGGAAAAGACAACATCATCAACTATTTTGATAGTTTTGGTCTGCCTCCTTTTCAAGAAATGGTAAATCATGCGAAAAGAAAGAATGTAAATCTGCTTCACCAAAATAATCAGATTCAAAATATGAGTACAACAACATGTGGCTACTTTTGTTTATAATTTTTGAATGAAATGAATAAAGGAAATTCATATTATGATTTATTAAAAGTATTCAATATGGATGATACAATGAAAAATGAAAGATTCTTCAAATATTATTTCAAAAATATCTAACTTATATATATAATGGTAAAATCATATTGTGTTAAACAGAAGAAACAAACTGAATGTGTTCCAGGGAGTGAACGATATGTCAAAGCTAAAAATGGGCGTATGATGTTGAAATGCACTTGTGCTGAATGTGGGATAACAAACACCAAATTTGTCAAGAACAAGGGAAACTGATTGAGCCCTCACAAGCTGGGGGCTTACTTGGAGAGGCGTTGCTTAAAGGTTCTGTAAAAGGTTTATGGAACATTGGACGAGCTGGTGCCGCAAAGGCTGTAAAATCAGATATTGTCAAACAAAAAATAAAAGAGACGGCTAATCATTATCTTGATAAAGCATTAGACAGTTTCACATCAGATTTATCCAAAAACCTTGATCCAACATATAGTGGTAATGGAATACCAATACCATTTCCGTTTGTTCATTGGAAGAAAGCTTGGAATGTTGTCACTGCACCTGGATTGTTCAAAGGACCTGAAGTGAGTGCAAAAGAGGGTAGGGCCTTGGTTGCTGAATACAAGAGACAATACAAGGCTTACAAAGATGCTGGAGGCAGTAGATCATACAACTCATGGATTAAATGGAAAGGTTATGGTGGAGGGTTAGACATCCATAATGCTATTCTCAAGGGTGCACCTAAAAAGGGTTTTGTGATGCCTGGACATAAGTATACTGGGCCTGGAAACGCTCTTGAAGAGCAACTGAGGTATGATCCCAATACTGGTAAGATACTTGAGATATATTAACAACCAACAGGTAGAACAGATGCAGTCAGTATGCAGCATGATGTTGATTACTCAGTTTGTGGTAATAAACCAAAAGGTGATCAAGTGAAGTGCAAAAATGAGGCTGATCGTAAGATGGTTAAGGCTCTTGATGCTATTCCATGGAACGACAGACAATGGGGTCATGCTATAGCTCGCAACGCTATAGCAGCTAAATAAAAATTAGGTATGGGTGTGAAGCCAAAAAACGGGAAAAGCCGTCGAGTGAGGAAAAATGGCAAGAAAAATTAGCAGATGAGTTACATACACCCATAAAACGCAACTTTACTCGGCGGCGCGTAATCACAAATCATATTGATGAAATATGGACAAGTGATCTAGTTGAAATGCAACAGTTTAGTAAATGAAATAAGGGTTACCGACATCTTCTAATGGTTATCGATATATTCAGCAAATAGGGTTGGATCGTTCCATTGAAAGTTAAGAAAGGTGAATCTGTCAATGAAGCATTCAAAACAATATTCAAGGAAGGCAGAAAACCACAATATCTATGACAAGGGAAAAGAGTTCTATAACAAACATGTGAAAGACCTATTAGAGAAAAATGGGATACAAATGTACTCAACTGAGAATGAAGAAAAGTGATCAGTAGTTGAAAGATGGAATAGGACAATTAAATCCAAAATGTGGAAACAGTTCACAGTTCAAGGTAATACAATGTATCTAGACATATTACCTGAACTAGTAAAACAATACAACAAGACAAAACATTCAAGCATAAAAATGACACCGGTTGAGGCTTCAAAGAAAAAGGATGAGGGTACATTTTACTTCAATCTATATGGTGATATGGAAACATCAAAACAGAAACCAAAATATAAAATAGGTGATAAGGTCCGAATATCTAAGTACAAACGGAATGTGTTCGATAAGGGTTATACACCAAACTGGACAAAAGAAGTGTTCGCAGTTGATAATATCCAATACACTAATCCAATCACATACAAAATAAAGGATCTCAGAGGTGAAGATATTCAAGGTAGTTTCTATGAACCTGAATTATTGAAAGCCAAACAGGATGTATTCCGCATTGATAAAGTCATTCGGAGGAACTATAAGAAGAAACAAGCTTTGGTGAAGTGGAAGGGATACGGTGATGATTTCAACAGTTGGATTCCTATGAAGGATTTAGGAAATATATGAAAATGATATAAGCATAAGTTATGCAATCTTAAATTGATAAGACGATATAGTATGATTATCATATTATATCGCGAATTACAGTTATCAAGACTGATTATTTCTATCTATTGGTAGCCAAAAATATTATTATTGTTGTCTATTTTTGCAATGTTTCTTGTGAACATATTTATAACCATTATTATAAACTCGGTTGCAGTTAGGACATCGGTATTCTTTGTTTTGCCATTTTTAATAGATTCCAACTGGTGTTTTTTCCTATCCTCATCTGATAATCTTCGTGGTCTGATATTAGCCGATTTTTTGTAATCAGCTGGTAAGTCTTCTTGTTTGATATATTCAAATGTATAAGAATGACCATCATTCTTCGACACAGCTGATTTGCAATGATTGAGACCCTCACAAGCCATTTTAACGGTACCAGCATTGATGCCTAAATGTTGATTGACTGAATACAAACTGTTGAAGTATGAAACTTCCTTTGTATTCTTATTAGTTGCTTTTATACATTTTTTATTTTTACAATTATTTGTAACAAATGTATAATCTCGATCCTTTGCTGACTTCTTACAATTTTCTGATTTAGTTAAAAGTTGGAGATTACATAATCGGTTGTCATCTTTTTTTTATTAATATGGTCAATCTCTTTACCCTCAGGTATAATACCATTAAAGCACTCGAAGACAAATCGATGGGCTTGATAACCCTTGAACCCAGATTGGCCATGCTTTCTTACACAAACAATTAAATAACCTCTATGATTTTTGTTCCCTTTGTGAGGCACTTTCTTAATGATATTGATGATGCTTCCATCACTGTCTGTAGCATATAAGTCATAAGTCGGATGAACAGAAAAAACGCACTCGTTTATTGTAATTTTCGTCATTATAATATAGATTACATAACCAAACCTTTATATGAATTATGTAAATATTTTTTTTCAGGAAGACACTATATAAAGTTATTATGGAAAAATTATCTCAACATATAGTATGAACACCCGCGATATCTCAAAACTAACCAAATCTCAACTGATCAACTTATTGTTGAAGCAGAAGGAGAAAATAAAACTATTGTTTCAGCAAAATATGAAAGAACAACCCAAAAATAACAATATAATTATTCCACCACCAGAGTTCAGGAATGATTACAAACCAATTCCAGCTCCAAGGAAGAATGTAAAACAGATGATACAGGATTATGAAGACAACATAATTCAACCACCATTAGAATTCAGGGATGATTACAAACCAGTCCCATTGCCAAGGACTAAAAAACCAGTACCATTGCCAAGGACTAAGAAACCAATACCATTGCCAAGGACTAAGAAACCAGTACCATTGCCAAGGACTAAGAAACCAGTACCATTGCCAAGGACCAATAAACCAGTCCCAAAACTGAGGACCAAAAAACCGATTCCAGCTCCAAGGACCAAGATAGAGCAAGTTGCTAGAGCTCTAAAAGGTTATACAAAGTCTTTTGAAATCAGCATCAAAAACAGCAAAGACCCGCTTGAACAACTACAAAACACAAGAAAAGCCACAGAATATCATATTTTGAGTATACTCACATCTATGAAAGGTCTAAAATTCGTTGAAACGCTTATGGTAACTTTCAAAAAATGTACAAAAGATGAAACAATATACAAAACCGCTTACTTCAATAGCAAACCTCTAACCATCATCAATAACATAGGAATCCCAGAAGCGTTACAATGATCAAAAATGGTCTCGTACCCCCAACTCCTATACTACTTTTGTTTCATATAATAATTTATAGTATATAACAAAATTACTATGATAATGGTATTACATGATATTTTTTTAGGTAAATACCCATGCTTATGGTGCCTTTTAACCTCAGCTGGTATGCAACTAGCCAGAAATGATTCCCAGAGAGGCACTATTGAAAAGAGAACGCTGGACACTCTTGAAAACGACTACAGGAAATTTGTTGAAGATGGTTCCATTACCAGTCGACAGAAGTTCTTCAACAATGTGATCCATGAGAACCTCCTTGACATTGAACTTGACAAAGTGCAGTATCTTCTTTTTGAGTTACAGTTAGATAATAAGTTTTTAGTGAATTCATTTTAAGACATTATGGCATTGCAATCAATAAGGGAGTTAAATATATATTTTGGTTCACAGGTTTGTGTTCCTAATCTTCAAAAAATTATTTGATGAGCTAGAGGAACAATGCTTTGAGCTTGATAAGAAGATCCAAATGAAACTGGCAGTCCAAAGTGGTCAGCTTTTAGAGAAAAAATCCTAGCCCTTAGAGCTGCCCAACTGCACCGTAACCAGGCTAAACAAGATTTACTTAACTTACAAAGTTTACATTCTGATGTAGTCATTGTGCCTGCTTACATTACTGCAATGCAAACTGAAATAGCAAAACACCTTGACAATGCAAAACAAGAGGTAAAAGAAATATGAAATAAATCTCCTCATTAATGAACACACACATGTATGCTTTTCCTTTCATGACACTGATCATAGTTTTTAACTGGTAACATTCAGCTCAGAGTTACCATCATTATCACAGACTTGTGTTACTTTCTCGTGCAATTTATAGGAAAAGCTTGCAGATGACCAATTGCAAGCGGCTGGAATGGAAAAATCAGAGGGACATCTTACCCAACATTTGGACAGAAGCCTTAAAGAAATTAATGTGGAAAGGCAAGCTTATGATGGGAAATATTTTATTGGTAATCATGTGCACATCTGCTGTAAGGTAATCTCTCAGTTGTATTAACAGGATTGAACTTTAGTAAAAACTATTCTACTCTTCAATTCAGCTCTCCTAACTTCTAGATTATTTCTCTTGACTTTCTCACTACAGGATGAAAATATTCCAAAGCTGTGCAATGGCATTGTGTCAAAAACAGAGGAGCTCTGGCCTTCCCTGATTTCCGAGGCAAGAGAGATGAGCCTGAAGTTTAAAAGCCTGTTCCAGTTGTTTGCTACTTGTCACTTTGTTTACGACAGTGCAGATCAACTTGATGATGAAAATATTGACAAACTAGGTTAGAATGCCTTACACTCTAAATACCTTAATGGAAATTTTCCATCCACAATGAAACAAAATTACTTTACATCTCGTACATCTTTTCCTGTTTCAGAGGCTGACATTGACAGATTTCTAGGTTTTATTCGCAGAGTTTCCTCACATGTTCATAGCACCCGAGCTCCACATGTTGGAAGATCACGTTTGTTCATTTAAAAAAAAAATGGCACATGGGTCTGGGCTTCTACGGTGAACAAGGGATCGAAGGAATCCATTCAGAATTCAACCTTCAAGCAGAGCACTTCGACCATGTGAAGAAGGAAGAAGTTAGGCTAGGCCAAATAATGATCAACCATCATATAGCCACCAGTCCAACACTAGCAGGAAAGGCTCCCAAAGCTAAAGAATGAAATTTAAAGCGGAAAGCAAATGAATAAATTTGTGAGGATATGTATGAGTAAACATCGAAATTAACTTGAAGACAATTATAGAAGGTTAAGCCTAACATGCCATTTTAAATTAATACACCGTGTTCATAAACATGACCTGTAAATTTGTAATGCGAAAATGGTGTCCATATTCGAATTTTTACTACAAAGGAAGCCTTTAACTCCTATTTTTTCAGCTATTGAGACTTGGGTCCTGTAATAAATAAGTTCAGGGACAAGTTTTATTATTAGAACGTGTTAACTTGACGTTTTCTAGCGATTTATCCACCTTCCTCCCAAACTTATATACCACGATCATTCAAAATGGAGTCGCGTAACGGCTGATAATGCAATATTAAGTGTGGCTCAAACAGACCTTAAAACAATTCGGATTAAAACACTCACCTCACTCCTTGATTAAGGAACAATCAACATCTTCTCCCACGATGCTAGTTTTCTTGGGAAAAAATTCGGGCCTTTCTAAATCAGTAACGAAACATTTCACTAGATTTTCAAACGGTAGCCATCTTTGTATCCGCCATAGCAACGCGTTTTGGCCGATTTTCGTTCAAATTCTAACGATTTTCCTCACATTTTCGACATCGACAGCTCCTTCCACCGCCATTGAAATTGCATCGCTTCTCCTTCTTGAATACATTATCTACAGGGCAAGATTTCATTGGTTGAATATACAAAAGGCAACTCAGTTGCCATGGACGCGACAATTATGCGAATAGTTTAACCTGTATTAAATAATTAACTTCGTCAGATAAAGAGTGCGCATGTGCAAACTAAATTTTCATCCCGAAACACACGTGCACATATGATCCTCCATATGGCCCTAAACATACAATTTCCATCGCCATAAGTTTGCTTCGGTTCTACAGATTTTGGGCCATCACTCGGGAAGAGCTTTTCTGCCGTCACATCTTTAAAATCTTTTGATACACAAATTTTTATTTTGTTTTAGACAAACATCATACAAAAAGTTTAGTCGCCAGTTGTCGGTCACGTTTCTTTGTAGCTTCGTTTCGCGTAAACAACAAGAGAAAACGTGCAGTAATGAGTCAAGTTTAGGTGGTCTAACAAAACCGAGTTCGAGTAATGAGTTTGAGTGAGTTTGCAAACAGCCTGAATAGATCTTATATATCATGATGGTTTTGGAAGCCATCTTATCAATAGTAGAGAGTTTAAGATGACGTTTACGGCAGACGGCAAACGGCAAAGATGACCTCTGAATTTGTGTTCTTTTTTTCTAATCCTTAATTAAATCACATAAAAATAGAAAAATGTCTCCTGCTATTCACCACAAACACAAATATTTTGACTCTACTTTTCAAAGAGCCAAAGACAGGCGGCAATAGTTTCCGCCGTTTGCGGTTTGACGCAATGTCAAGCTTGAAGTGGCCGAACAGTTTTTCAAGTACTTATGCTTAATTCACCATTACATTTTAAACTATTAATTTGTGCTTTGGCGCCAGTTTTTTGCAAGAATGAACGTTAACCACAGAAGTATTTATTATCGCGTTTTTGTTAGGATGTGCGCTATTGTCATAGCAACGGGGCTGGCTAAAAACAAGGCTTAAAAAAACGGGTTTTGTTTATTCCAAAAAAATCCAGTGGTTAGATTGTTTTCATATTTTGCACACTATGAATTGATATTAAATCCCTTCTCTCAACACTGTTCTAATAAAATTTTGACATAGACGATTTTCGTAATTCGCCGTTAATCGTTTTCTGCATTATAAAAAGTTCCCAATGTCAAAATTCAGATTTTTCGTGATAGATCATTCACATGGTTTCTGAACTTTTTTTTTTGCGAAATTTCTTAAAATTCTAACGACTGGTTCGTTAGAAATTGGCACGTTCTCAATTTTCGATCGGTCTCAATTTTTTGAGCAACTGCGAATGCGTTGCATTTAACTGGGTTCTGTCGGTAACAAACAAAAGCTGAAAATTGCTGAGTTCTTTGCACCGTTACCTTTTCTAACATATATTTGTCATGTTGAGTAAATAAAATGATCGCTCTAATGACGGCATGTTTGTTTTTTGAAATCGTGCTTTTTATGGAAAACTGATTTAAAATAATTTTTACAAACTGCGCTTCTGAAAAATACATGGATTGGAAACTTTAGGCACTAGAGTATCAGAAAAGTTTTCAATTCATGAATTTTTCAGAAGTAAAGTTTTACGGCATGGTGACTCAGCTTGCAGCTCTAACCCGCTCAAATTTCAAAAGAACACCCACAAAAGTAGCTTACCTTGTGTGTTTGCAAATGGCCGGACGCCAACTAGAAGTAATCTTCTCCACTTTCTGCAAAGCAAGGTTTTTCATTCTCTTAAAACCGGAGGGAAGGGCACCTAAGAATTCCTTTTGAAGTGAATCGAAATCCACGCTGGCCATCTTGGCTTTGACGATCAAATATAAAAGGTGTGCGAAAACCGCGCCAATTTTCTACTATGTATTGTGTAACATGATTGGTTTATTTCTGACCAGTCACAATACTCGTTAAATACATGTAATTATAAATTTGATTGCTCCCGCTGATTTACGTTTTCCGATGAAATAAAAGCACTCAATAAGAGCACTAAATCCACGTCTTGCTTGATTTTTCTTTTTGAAACCTCGAAAATAAAGAAATTAAGGTAAAAAAAATAAGAAAAGAGCCGCGGTAGCTAGTTCCCGGGAGATTTGGTACCTTAACCGGGAGACCGGGAGATTTGATGAAAAACTTGGAGAGTTGGCAGGTACGTGGAAGGGATGTTGAGTGATTTAAATTCTGATTTTGTTGCATAATGATATCATCAGTGAGAATCTCTGACTCAGCATCCATTGTTTCAGAGACATCAGATTTATAATCCTTGTAATAGTAAGCAGCAAACTCGGCTAGACATGTCATTGACTGATGGAATAATGTTTGGTCTTATGCTATAACGTTCAATTATATTGGATTTGTAGATGTCTGTACTATCGTCATCTAACTCATCAAGTTCTTGTTGACTCTTTGCTACTCTTAATCTTTTTTTTTCTGGTAGATCTGTGCTAACAAAAACAGTTTTTGGAAATATCTTTCTCAACCAGAGCTCAGGCATACATTTGTACACACATTCTCGCGAGCTTACTTCTCTACTCGAAAGGAGAGTTGCACCACTTTTTCTTAGTCCATCTTTAATACTTAGATTTGCTTCTTTTGCTTTTTTTGCAGCATTCATAATAGCTTGGGAGCATTCAGTCTCATCTTTAGTAAAATAAGAACATACATTCGTGATGCATTTATAATGGTTGAATACAGGCTGTAAGTCTACATTGGCAGCAAATCCCTTTATACCAGCTTAACAAATAGATTCCATGTTGCCGTGCGTCTGTTCAGTAATAGATCACAGATGACGTCAAAGTGTGGTAAGAACAAAAAAAGTGGCACACGAGCCGTAGCCGAGTGTGTCACAGATGTTCTTACCACATTTTGACGTCTTCTGTGATCTATTACTGAATCAGACGCACGGTAACATGGAATCTATTTGTTTTATATAATAACGAAAAGCCTTTTTTGTTTAAAAACATTTTAACATAACGCGAAAGTCGGCTTTTTGCCCCGCCTTTGCCCCGCCTTTGCCCCGCCTTTGCACGAAAAAAAGCCATTTGACGTGATCTGTGCCTCCACTGTGCGTTCTTAAGTTCATGGAAACGACCGAGACCGTTTTTGAAAAATCTTACGCAATGCGTAAAATGTCTAAAACCTTCCCCATCGCGCCTTGACAATAGTTGGTGGTCCAAGTTTCAGGATCAGGGTGAAGAAGAAGCAATGCGAATTGCTTTACAGCATTCCATCGCAACTGTTCAAGTATGAAGTTGTCTCTACATTACATTTTTAGTTTTCAGAAAAGGAAACAAAGTAAAGCGTATTTTTGAATTGCGGGACGGATGACAATGAAGACAACGGGACACGTGCGACGGTAAGGCCTCTGTTTTAAAAATCTTCTTTTCACTTTAAATGTTTTATTTTTAAGTTGCTAAGAATTGTAACCTGCCGGTATCCGTTAATCCATTTCAGGACTCTGACGACAGCCTCAACAGTTAACTCCTGGGTTTCAAGAATTCAGCGAAAACCAATCACGTAAAAGTGTATGTGTTAAAAGTGGAAAACTTCACATGTTTTTACACCGAGGTAAACCCCTTCCATCAATATGAGGAAACGCGAGAGGGCTGGAGAGAGTCAAAACCGACCCCAAGGAAGCCCTCCCCCCACCTCCCTTCCTGGCTATATCTATTCGACAAGATCGCGCGATGCCCATATATGGTCAGCACGCGCGTGATACCTGCCGTACATAACAGATATCCGCTGTTATTATTCCAAAAATTGCAACACTATCCAAATATGGTCATGATGCTCTCGATATCTCTCATCCGTAGGTAACAGATATCCGTAGCTTCCTACGTGGGCAGAAAAAGTGAAGTGAGAAAATGTCGAGAGAGAGATTTAAAAATGTTACGCTGTTTTGTTATCAATTTATTGAATTAAAAAAAAACAATTATCCTACTCAATCTCGCGGAATATCGTCTGATTTTACCCGACTCGGCCTACGGCCTCGTCGGCTAAGTATCAGACGATATTCCGCGCGATTTCGCAGGATAATTGTTAATTATAATCCATCAAATGTCTTGAGATGGGTAGCTACTTGTGTTCAATTTTAGGACTGATTCTCTATATAGTGTTCTATTTCATACACAACATATATAGTATGGACCTGCCATTATTTTCTTTTTAAACTGCTCAACACATAAATCCACTGACTCCTTACTAATACGGGAAACGTATTCTTCTCTGGATTTCTCAAGAAGTATTTTCTTCTTAGTAGCATCCATTGTTCTGTATTGTTTAACAGCTCTTCTTTTTGGCGGTGTCCATTGTTTTGTATTGAACTGCTTTTTCATTTGAAAGATCTTGTTTTTTAGCAGTATCCATTGTTTTGTATTGCTCTGCTCTTTTGTTTAACAGATCTTACTTTTTAGCAGTGTGCATTGTTTTGTATTGTTCTGCTTTTTTGTTTAACAGATCTTGCTTTTTAGCAGTATCCATTGATTTGTATTGTTCTGCTTTTTTGTTTAACAGATCTTGCT
>CM042756.1:9975726-9988226 GCA_022496165.2 Catalaphyllia jardinei
ACCAATTACTTTAGTTTCGCACCTCTGTCATATAAAATCGGTCTTATCAGGACATTAATTGACAGAGTTTTTAAAATCAACAATACTTGGTTGGGCTTCCACAAGGACATTGTTAAATTAGTTTTCATTTTACCCAAGAATCTTTTCCCCGTTCATCTTATCGATAAATGCGTTTGTCGATATTTAAACACAGTCATCGACCGAAATGGCTCCACTCAAACACCTCCTTCCTCTAATACCACTTCACAGGGTAAACAATACTTTTATAGGTTACCTTATTTAGGCAGTTTTTCTACTGTAGCTCAAAGCAAAATACGTCGCCTTGTTAATCGTTATTGTAATGATCTTGACATCAAGTTAGTGTTTACCACGTTTAAATTAAGAAATATTTTTTCAGTGAAGGATTCTGTCCCTAGAGAACTTCGTGCACGTGTGGTCTATAAATTTCCTTGT
This sequence comes from Catalaphyllia jardinei, assembly GCA_022496165.2. Taxonomy (NCBI): domain Eukaryota; kingdom Metazoa; phylum Cnidaria; class Anthozoa; order Scleractinia; family Caryophylliidae; genus Catalaphyllia; species Catalaphyllia jardinei. Next base: position 9,976,180 of record CM042756.1, read on the forward strand.
GCTTGCTGTAATGCTTGCTATATCGGTGAAACCGGTCGTCATTTTTCCACACGCTTCCGTGAACATCTCTCTTTAGACAAGTCTTCACATATCTTCAAACATTTACAAAACTCAGAAAGTTGTCGTCAATCTTGCTCTGCGGATTGTTTTGAAATCCTTGATTCCGCCCCTACTAAATTTCAGCTTAAACTTAAGGAGGCTATGCTCATAAACTGGGAAAAACCTAATTTAAACCAGCAAGTTCATCACGTCAATCTGACACTTACCCTTTAGGCTTAATATTCTTTCCAACACTTTGTTATTCACTCAAATATGTCACTTAATCATAATTAATTATGTATGCATGTTTCGCCTAGTTGTTATATAGTCCAAACGGTTTTTCAAATATTCTTTAACTGACGATGATGTTCGTAACATCGAAACATGTCTTCGAAATTTAAATTTAAAAGTGTTGTAACCTTCTTAAAAATAAAGAAAAGAAAGCCGAAATTTAAGCCCAGGCCTCACTGCCTGGGTAGTAAAACAGTTCTTTTCTACGCGTTACTTGACATTTTTTTTTGTTTTTATGCAATGAAACTACGGTAAATTTATACTAAAACAATTAGACTACTCGCCCTCGTTTTCTACGAGCGATAGTCAACTCGGCTGCCCCTCGTTGACTTTCTGCTCGTAGAAAACGAAGGCGAGTAGTCTAATTGTTAAATAAATATTTATCCTGCCTCTCTAGATCATATTCCACAACAAACACACCATTATTTGGGGGTTGCTCTGTTTGCTGGAAAGGGTGTTTGAGATAAATGAACAAGCCTAAATTTCCTTTTGGATAAACTTTCCTATGTGGCTACCACATAGCCGCTTTAATGATTAACTCCAATATCAACTAGGGCCAAAGTAAAGGAAGCCCTACCCAGCAAAGGTGAGGGCAAAATCAACCAGAGCTCGCTTGGGTAAAGTGAAGTAGCCCCACCCAAGCCAATAGCGTGTTGGCTTCATGAACAATTCTTTGAACATGGCATCCTGCGCACTATATAACGGATCATACTATAACTGTCAGAGACACTAATACGAACAACAACAAGCGTACACTAGTAAAATGTAATGAATATTAATCCCGAGTGAAATTGGCTACCCAGGAAAACAATAATGGCCCCTGCACATTATTGATTGAAACGCTGCTAATGAGAAAACACGCTGTATTTGAAGTAAAGACAATGTAAAACAATATCGACGAAGTGCACTCTAAAAATAACTTTTGAAAACAATAATGGCCCCTGCACATTATGGATTCAAACACTGCTAATGAGAATACATGCTGTATTTTAAATAAAGACAATGTAAAACAAAAACTATCTGTCAACAGTGGTCCCTGAACAATATTGATGAAGTGCGCTCTAAAATTAACTTTTGTGGCATACTCACAATAAGGGCCCCCGCACACCCATTGATGAAAAGCACATTAAAAAATAGGTACCCGAGGGGTACGTGAGTCTAATGCCCAGCATAAGAAATATTGTTGCGCTGGAGTTAACGATTGGTTGTAAGGCAGTTTAAATTATGCAGAGGTTTTTTTTTCAGTAACTGTTTATAGCATGACGATGTTTGAAAGAAAGGACAGTTGAGCAGGTATCCATTGTCCAGAGGGACAAGTACTAGGATTATATACGAGAGGTGATACTTTAGTTTTTTGGTCGTGGATGATGAAATTTAGATACGGTGTGAATGATAAAATATGTTGCCACTACCTTTTACGGATGGAACCCACATCCGTGGTCAAAAGATTCCAAGAAATGTGTGAGAAACAAGGTTTACTTAAAAAAAGACAAGCTGTAGACACATTGTGTTCCGAGCATTCAATTTGTAGGTAATGTACGACGTTTGTTCTGGAGTTTTAGAAAAGTAATAAATAATAATTGTATGGCGCATTTAATCCTAAGGTGCTGTACATCAAGTTTGAGGTTAAAATAACATAAAAGATTATGTATTCCAAAATAGAAGAAAAAAAGTTAAATAATGTCAATAACAGCAAGAGTAAACTGAGGACATAGAAATTAAGTACGGGTAAGTCCTACGAGGTCTCAACAATTTGTACAGTATTTTAACCTGCAATGTACAATGTATCGAAGTAAACGTGCTGCATATTCCGAGAAAGAAGATCGCAAAATGGTATAACATACGCTATCTGCGACAGTTCGCAACTTAAGTCTGATCACATCTCGCTACTACGGAGGCGAAATGATGTTGTCGAGGCGAGGATGTACGCTTTCGAGATATTTAACAACTATTCACTTAATGCTTGCAATTTTATGCGCTATGATGTAATCAACTTTGCTCAAGTTTTGCCCCTTACTTGGAGGGAGGTTTCATCTCCTACTGAGATTACTTTTGCATCAACTTTTATTGTCTGATAATCCGAAATTTCTTGATCAAGTGTAAATGCAGTCTGCGAAAAGGAATAATTAACTACAGATGGAGTTATTTTTGATTTTTTCTTTACAGTGTATTCCTGCTCTGTTGTTATGCGTCGAGCCAGTGAGCGCTGAACATTGTCTTTAGTGACAGGAATCTTCTTTTCTTCGATTTCTTTCAGTTTGAGCCGTTTCTCAGGGGAATAACATATTCCACGTGCCACTTTTGTAGGGGACATTTGAAGGTTGAAATCAAAAGTATACGTTTCCTGATTTTGGTGTGCGGATGTCACTGACTTGGTGTACATATCCAGCTATTTGATCGGTAGGCAACTGTTGTGATGGTGAACTATTTTGAAAGAAGGAAACACAGTTCGTCAAATTGGAATGAGAAAGAAATGAATAAATCTTGATAGTAGATTGGGACTAAGGCGATATTATCATTATGGCTATTATCAAAACGTTTCTGAGGATTCTGGACATAGTTATAAAAGGTAGTGAAAACAAAGTTGTCCTTCAAGAAATAATAGGTAGGAATAGAGTATAGTGTGGGTTATATCATTATGTGACTATGATTTAAAGTTAAAGGTACGAGTGGAATAAAAAAGTACACTAGTCAAAGCTGTACTAGATGTACATTTTGTTGTTGAAATCAAGTAGAATAAGGGTAGGTTCTACTTACTTGTCTTGAATGGTGGTGTTTGACTGCAATAGTGTACCTGAAGAAAGGATAACATACTCTCATGAAAAAGCAAATAAGTAAAACATGTATGTTATATCCACAAGAAAGAATGATTATGAAAGTTTCACATTATTTAGAGCATGTTATGCCAGTCTTGAGGTCGTCCAGGCAGGCTGATTATATAACTGACATCATTTAAAAGGGACAGAGAGCGAGTAGGGGGGGGGGGGGGTTGAGCTAGAGTTGCATATTGAGAAACAGGTTGTACAATTTTACACAAGTGGCATTACATTAACTCATGTGGCGACTGAAAACTTGTACTAAGAAAATCATTTTTGAAATTATGCTATCAATAAAGACAGATGTTGATGTACCTGGACTGTCCATCACGTTTGAAGATGACATATTAAGTGTTCCAGTCTCAGATTGGTCATCTGAAAAATAGTTTGTCAAATGTTCCATGTAAATTGTATCAACATGACAACAAACTTTGTGTGTTTTTGGGAGGAGCTGCCAGGCAATTCAGAGAATTCAAGAGTGTCAGTGTCCTTCTCAGCTCAAGCATAATGTGGGCATTTAATTAATTTGCATCTACATAAACTGGTGGATATTGAGAAATTGCATAAAGATTGGTCTGGAATATTCATTTGGTTATTTTGCTCTCAGCAAAGACACATTTGGACATACCTGGACTGTGCAACAAGTTAAAAGATGGCGTAAGTGTTCCAGTCTGTTAGTGTTCAGCTGAAAAAGAGTTTTCAAATCCAAACGTTACATACATGTGGAATGCATTAACCTATAATCTGTGTGGCGATTGAAAAACTGTAAGTAGAAATTCTACGCAGTCATGAGTATCTCTGCCCTCCTCCCCCCATGTATGGTGTAGACAATTAAATTCTAGTTACAAAAATTGGTGCATGTTGGGATATTTCATAAATATTGGACTGGACTACACAGTATTGGATATTTCACTATCAGCAAAGACACCTTTTGACCTACCTGGACTGCTAAACAAGTTGGAGGTAAGGTAGGTAAGTCTGCATACGAGCCAAGTGGCCCATCAGGCCGGAGCTTATCCCGGTTTCCTTAGCATTAAGCGACTAGGAGTATTTCTACTCCCCCTGGATGGGATGCTAGTCCATCGCAGGGTTACCCCCCAGCATTAAATTCGCCGGTACCCATTTATACACCTGGGTGGAGAGAGGCAATGTGAGAGTAAAGTGCCTTGCCCAAGAACACAACACAATGTCCCCGGCCAGGGCTCGTACCCGGACCGCTAGATCCGGAGACGAGCGCACTAACCATGAGGCCACCGCGCCTCTCACAAACAAGTTGGAAGATGGCACTAATGTTCTAGAATTGGATTGGTCACCTGAAAAGATAGTTTGTCAAACTTAATATTCTATGACTATTAATGTGCTGGTGTGTGAATTATTATTATTTTTTGCTATTGAGGTAATGTCTTGAAACACTCTGTGACTAAGGGGAGAATATCTTACAACAGGCCACCCTGTTTGAATAAAGTTTGACTTCATCTGACTTGTCTTGCAAATGATATTTTCTCTGCCTTCTACGCCCACGATATAGTGTAGTCAGATGACTCAGTTATGTGTATTGAGGTATATTTGCAAATTTGAGTAAGATTACATGCAAGTAGGTTTGAGCATTGTTAATTTTTACCATCAAAAAGACAAATTTGGAGTTACCTGGACTGCTGAGAATGTGCAAGGGCGGTGCAGGTCTGGATTGAAAGAGGTTATCTGAAAGAATAGTACATACGTACTGACATGTACATAGTGTTTTATAAAAGATAAAAGAGGATCTTTTAGATGCACAAACTCCAATCTACATGTAACTCTTGCAATATGTACAATGTATAGTACATTCTGTGGAATACTTGGGAAGTAATGTAAATTAAATTACAGGAATATCAGTTTTGGACAAGTTCTTGGGTGGGTCTAATTGCCATTACTCCGCCCTGAGGTTCGACCCCTTACCCTTTCATATACCATTTTGGCAGAAAAGGTACCCCTTTCACATAACTTTTATTGAAAAAAGGTACCCCTTTCACATAACTTCTTCAGAAGTCTTGTTCTCATTTTTTAAACTGATACAGCCATAAGAGGCGTACCCTTTTATATACCTGAAGCCTGAAAAAGGTACCCGTTTTGGGCGGAGCCTTCCTGTATAGGCCTTTATAAGGAGTAACCCCCCGGGGCCATTACAGTACATGTAGTGGTAAAAAACAGACAGATTTGCGTGCCAGTGACTTAGAATGTAAACTGTCAGAACTTACTTTTCTCTTTGTGAGCATGTTTCTTTCTTTTGATGCCTGTGATAAAAAATATGACTTAATAATTGCACAATATTGAATTGTTCACTTACATGTACGTCATTTTACAGCCCTTCAATAATATTAAAATTGTGGTCAATTTACTGAAGTAGTCTGTAGTATTTTTTCTAAACTACTTACAACCTTAGTGGATTCTATGGGGAAGTAGCCCCAAATCAACTGATTTGAGTAAGTAAATTGTTAGACTACCCCATCAGTAAGATGTAAATGTGAAGAATACACAAGCCTAGTAAGTGGCCAATTGGAGTTGTAATGGGGGAGAAAATGCTGTTTTAAAATGCTAGAGGCATGTTAAAACTTTTGAGCAATAACAATAACATAATTTATCTATAAATGGTCCACATGAGCAGTTGTTAACTGAATGCAAGAAAGTAATCAGGATGCTCCTTTAACTTTTGGCCTGTGTGTCTGCCTTAAAAAAAGTTATCCACCAAATGTTATAAAATGCAAAAGTAAATTAAACAAATGTTGGTTGGTTTTTGTGTTAGTTTTCTTCGAGTTCTCACTGCTTTTTTGAATTGTTTATGCTGTTTTTTTTTGTAATATTTTGTTGTTTTTGGAAATTGCCATACTAGAGTTGAATATAAATAATGTAATGTTGTACACTTACTTTCTTTGAAAACTTCAATTTGGTTCACTGTTCAGGAAAAAAAAAATCACAACTATAATGTGGGACTCAAATAATGTCGATGACTGGTGACATTGTGGGATTTGATTTGTTAATGGACATATAAGCTATAGCACGTTGGCGTCAATAGGAACCTACATTGTGTAATGTTTGCTGGATAACCATAGTAGAAGAATCAGTAGTATAGTAATTGGGGGTCTAAGCACAGTTTCCGTATTGTTCTCTGTTCTGATTTTTTTGTGTTGTATTTTTCAACTATTTGTCCAACAATTAATCAACTGCTGGAAAAACCAAATGCTTAAACCGAATAATAAAATATTTATGAAACAAAAACTAAAGAAATAAAATATAAGAATCAAATGTGGAGCCAGACCAAAACCCGGGACATCAGTCTGGAACCAACTTTTACAACCAACTTTTGTGACCGACTTTTGTGACCAATTTTTATAACCAACTTTTGTGACCAATTTTTATAACCAAATTTTGTGACCGACTTTTGTGACCAACTTTTGTAACCAACTTTTGAGATTATGAAAATTAAGAAAATTATGGAAATTAAGAAAATTATTTATGAAAATTTTTAACATTCTTATGCCCATATGCATAGCTTGTCACTCCATCTTTATGCAAGTATCTTTTATCATCGAAACAGCTGAGTGATACTTTGTTGATTTCATAGCTACCAAGCTTGTGGTTCTCACTTCTAATTGTTTTCGTTTTATGAAAAATCTGTTTATTATTGAATAGTGTATCTTAATAGTTTTCATGTGTGATGTTTTTCTTGATGACATTCTTTTTGATTCCCTTAGCAGTATTTCCTCCTTTCTGATCATCTTTTATATAGCTATACATTTTGGATCGTAGACCGACGAATTCATTAACAGGGATTCCTGCTGCTTCATCTTTGAATTTTCCGATTACTTTTTTATTTGTCTTCTCAAAATACGGTGAGCTCTCAGAGTAGTCACTATTATCAAACTTATGCTTGATGTAGAGTGTATATCAAATAATTCATATTTGAACTGCGGTTATAGATGCAAGTGAAGTATGATCCTCGCAGTAAATTTTCCAATTTAAGCAATTGGAAAGAAGAAGCCTGAAAAAAATCAGGGCTTCAACGGGATTCGAACCCATGCGATGCTCTACCAACTGAGCTATGAAGCCACACATTGGGAGCACGGTCAATTTAATGAGTTCATATCTCCCGTAAGGAGTGAAATGATGTAGAGTGAATATGAAATAATTCATATTTGAACTGCGGTTATAGATGCAAGTGAAGTATGAAGCCCTGGTTTTTTCAGGCTTCTTCTTTCAAATTGCTTAAATTGGAAAATTTACTGCGATGATATACATCATCAGCTTCAATTTCATAGGTTAAGCTGTCTGTGTCTGTAAATAGTAGCTTGACCTTGTCTCCATATTTGTCTTTGATATAGTTATAATGGAAATCATACATCAATGTATTGCTGAGATCCAAGATACACATCCCCACATATGCTGGTCTGTTCAGAGTGACGGTTTCTTTGATTTGGTGTACAGCCACCAGATTTTCATTAAAGATCTTAATACTGACATAGGTTGGCTTACTGGTTAATTTTAACAGTTTCTTCTCATCAGTTACCAATCTCACATCCACTCGCTTTCTGATATTCTCCATCGTTTTTCCAAATACGCTGTTATTCATCAGCTTGAAGAAATCCTTTTCAAAAGCATTCTTGGTATTTTTCCGTTGCTCAGTATTGAAATCAATATACTGTTTTAGCCAAGGGGATTGATTGAACTTTAGTACTCGATGGACTTTGGTGACCTTCAAACCAAGATCCATATATTAGGGGAGGTTCCTGTAATGTAAAACGTACTTTTCTTTTTTCACCAAGGTTGGTATAAGCTTGTGGACCAGACCGGTTGATATATTATATTTCTCAGATATTTCTTTACAATATTTGGATAGCATATCATTAGTGACTTTCACCTTTTCTGCTGCTAGTGGGTAATCATTATGTAGATCATGTAATTTTTTGGGATACTTGAGATCGACTTCTAATATCAATCCTTTCTTACTGTCTTCCTCATACTTAGCCAAATCTAATTTATCAATCTGTTTTTGTGTCATCCATCTAAATCCACCGGTAGTAGATACTGGCTCATAGCCCAACCGTATAAATTATTTGCATCAAGATACATTATACATATTGTGTTCTTTCATATATTTATTATTTGCTTTACCGTAACGATTAGCAATATAACTAATACCACCACGCATACCTTTTTCAATGAACTGACACATATCAATATCAGTCATAAGCTCTAATTCAATGCCAGTCATCTTTAGCATAGCATCCCACGACATACCAGGAGATGTGAAATAATGGCATGGATCTAGTTTGTAATGTTCAAGACATGTTTTCCTGAAATTCTCAAATACATCTGCTAATAATAGGATATCTGATTTCAAATATAAGTCATGATACTCTCCCATATTTTTTAGAGAGAATTTATTCCAAACATTTGGTGCGTGTTCATAGTTTTCATCTGATATATGCTCTTCATTTAACATGCTGTAGAATTCTTCTTTCAGCGGCAGCTTTTCACTGAACGTGTCAAAACTATCCATATAATCATAAGGATAAACTCCCTTTCTGGTCATCAGATCTAGCTCTTTACCATCAAATACTTCTGATGTATATTTCAATGATTCTTTTGGCATATTACCCACCAGTTTTTCTAGACTGGAGCTCATAAATTGAAACCTGCAAGAAAGGTTAGATGATTGCCAAGCATGAAAGCCATATACTTCTCCATATTATTTGGTATAGCATTAATATTCATTTGACATTTTTCACCTTTCTTATTTATGAATGTATTATTCTTAACAATGGCTCCAATCTCTTGCATTATAAAATTTATGTCATAACCACGCAGATTGTGGAATATAACAGGTATTTTAATTTCTCCATTGTTTGTTTCCAAAAATTGTTTGAAATCTTTTTTAATAATCTTCTTGCAATATTTGACTTCTTGCAACATGGCTTCCATGAATTTGTAAACAGCCATTTCACCTTATCTTGGCATTCACAATTCAGTCTTCTGTATATATGTTACATCTTTTAAGTCACCTTGAAAGTAATGTTGCCACCTCACAGACGGTGGAGCAGATGCAAATGTATTAACAGCAGGATAGGTAAAGCCAGGCAGGACTCATGGAACTCATGAGCATCAATATCCGCAAAAACCAAGCTACGAATCTTGAATACCAATGTGAAATCAGTCCTTCCAGGGGAGAACTTGAAAACTGCATTATTACAAATATTGTTTTTGTTTTTTCTGGTTAATAAAAGGAAAACCATTTCTTCAATATAATGCCTTCGCAAACATTTTTGAAGTGTCAGGAATGCTGCAAATGATGTTTAAGGGGAAAACTCTTAAAAAAATGTTCACAGGCATCATGACCCCGGACCCCACCAAAAGCTCATGCTTGCTACACTTGCCATCCAATCCAATGGGGTTGAAAGGTATTATGATGAACAACCTCATTCCCCTCCCCATTCAGGAATACCTGTATCTGGCCCTGTCCAGTTAGCACATTTAACAATTGGAAGAAAAGTTCACTTTTGACAAGCTAACAAAAAATATCATACATCACTCACCAACATGGTGAATAGTCTGACCACTTTTAAAGAGAGGTATCTGTGAATGTCACAACGCTTCATCCCATAACCCAGCTTTGCAAGAGGCTTCCTGCATAAACTAATATTCAGGTAGACACAGTTAGAATATTTGAAACTGCATTCAGTTGCTTCTACAATCTAAACTTTCAGTCAGCTGCTAAATCAATCTTGATGAGGTAGTATCTTTATGATGAAAAGAACAACCTAATATATACGTACATTTTCAACTGCATTGTTCAGTATGTATTATTTTAAGCCGATACTTTGTAATTAAAAGAACTGACTTAAAACCATAGCAAATAAATTAAAGCTTAATTTGAAAGGGCCTGCAAGCTTAAGACGAAATTAACAGACATACCAGTATAGTAAGCTTATGATTTTCACATGGCCTCTAAGTTTCTAATTTTTCAAGTCACCACAAGATCAAAAATGACCCCAGGTACAAGCCATATCAAGATCTTAACTGTTTATTTTTTAAAAGGATATTATTTTTCCAATATTCTTTTTTTTGGCAGATTTACGGCTGAAAATATTCTTGTCAATATTCTTATATTACAGCGTATGACATTTCTGTTTTCAAAGGTCCTTTATAGTGTGTGTAAAGTAATTTTGGAACTAGCCTGCAGGTGTAAAAGCATGCATGGCCTTTTGGCTAGTTTTGCTGTTTAGAGAAAGGAGGATTTTATATGGTTTTAGTTAGAAACATATGATTGTGTTGTATTCAAGCTTACAAATTTGCAACACAAAAAATATATTCTTTTTAAAATCTCAGCCTCAGTTTTAATTTTATATTAAAATTTCGCAAAAATCAGCCTCAATATTCTTAAAAAAATTATCCTTATACAAAATAAATTAGGGGTACTCTTTAAACGAATGCAGACAACACGCCTCGTTTTTGCTACTGCAGGATTTTCAACCTGCGTCTATTTGCATTTGTCTTATCAGACATATCATGCTATAGATTTAGCTTACTTTTTAATCTTAAGGTTGACTTGACAAATTCGACCAAATTCCTTACCTTACAATGTTTCTGTAGTGCAGTCTGTGATCTTTTGCAATAGAGTATATTGTCAGCAGTGTAGCTAGCAACAGCATTTTCCTCTTAATTCAGGCTCGCCAGATCTAGAGTGAATGAGTGAATGGCTGGCGAATTGAAGTGGGCGAAAAATTCCACCGTGACAGCTGGTTGCGATGTCGGTTGCAATAGAAGTCTTCAGCCAACACGTTATTTCCCAGCATCACTTTTTGCTTTTACTTATCTCAAAAAAGGCGAAATAATTTACCGATTACATAGTGTCTATACTTTTTCGTCAAGGAAATAATTGCCAAATTATAAGAAACAAAGATCGGATAAAGACGATGAATGAAACCCGAAAAGAAAGACGTGAGATTTGCAAGGCCGGTTTCTTTGGCGCGATAGTTTTTCCCGCCGTTTTTCTCGCCGAAACTGTTAAAATAAAAATGAGCCAATGACAGTAAGGCAAGGCTGTGACATCATTTTTCGACTAGGGAGACTGGAGAGAGATCAAATATGGCGTCCATATTCGTTCGGTGCATGCACAAAGTACACGTTGAAAGCTGCATGATCTCCGGAAGGAAGGTGCAAAATTCTCACATGTAGTCCGCGTAAAGAAACAGAAGGATGGGATGAGAGAGATCCAGCGTGTCAGATCCTAAAAGCGAAGAGCAAGAATCTGACGAAGAACAAGAAGTCCCCGGAGGAAGACTTTCAACAACTGCAAGTATTGAAGTAAGAGATACTTTTTTTCTATTTAGGAGCGTTGTTACTGTATGGAGCGAAGTGACTGAGGGCACATTTACATTTCAGTGTCAGTTAAATGCAAATTTATTGTTGTCAGAGATAGAAAAGGATTTTAATATTGTGTTCAGTAATTGAACCGATTAACATTTAAACTGCACGCTTTCGCGCTCGCTTTAAGTGTCACTCGCCCGAATGGCGAGTGCTGTCTTTGGTTTCCAACACTACAAAGCATGTGTTTTACGCACAATTTACAGTTATTATCTTAAAATTTGTTATTTGCCAATGGCAATGACTGGTACTCCTACTAAATTTTCAATGCTTAAAATTATATTTAGCTAATAATTGACAACCTGCAATAACTCTTTGCACATCAGGGATTGGTGTTGAGCTGAAAAAATTTCGACAGGAAGTATGCGGTGTAAAAATTTGTATCTTTTGGAGGAGAAAAATGTCAAGCCATGCCCACAAAACAGTATCTTGGTAACTCTTAAAAAATTCCAACCACCACCCATTCTGTCCCTTTGCGAGTCTGCTTCCACGCCCCACCCC
>CM042756.1:9993226-10006052 GCA_022496165.2 Catalaphyllia jardinei
GATTTGGTCTAAATACGTTTGTCCCATTTCTTTCATCTTCTTTTTGGCAGTCTCTGATTTTATTGCTTCACCAGCTTTATTTCTACCTAAGTTGAAAAGTCCTTTAGCACCTGATGCCAATCCTTTAACAATAAGATCATCAAATCCTGATCCTTGTTTCCCACTCTTCACGAATTTGGTCTTTGTTATCCCACATTCAGCACAAGTGCATTTCAACATCATACGCCCATTTTTAGCTTTAGCATATCGTTCGCTCCCTGGAACGCATTCAGTTTGCTTCTTCTGTTTAACACAATATGATTTCACCATTATATATATATAATTTAGATATTTTTGATATAATATTCAATGAATCTCTCATTTTCCATTGTATCATGTATATTGAGCACTTTTGATAAATCATGATACGACTTCCCCTTATTCATTTCATTCAAAAAGTATAAACAAAAGTATCCACATTGGTTGTATTTATATTTTGAATTTGATTATTTTGATGAAGCAGAGTTAAATTCTTTCTTTTCGCATGATTTAACATTTCTTGAAAAGGAGGCATACCGACACTGTCAAAATAATTTATCACACCATCTTTTACATAAGTAGCTACCCAATGGCTTCCACTCATATATGATGGTTCAAGATTGTAAATAAATAATGCTTGGTTATGATTTTGTGGAACCTTCTCATCTCTTGATAGAACATCATTGATTGGGATGTTGAGATATCTACACCATTTTAGCAGATCACGATTGCTTGATGGGATGTCTTCATGGAATTTAGGTTTCACAGTATTGCCAATAGAAGTGGAATTTAATTGAATGGGCTGTTTGGTCCTAATAGTAGACCCTTTCCTTTTTTTTTGTTTGTCTTTTTTTTCCCATACCAACTTGGTTGTCACCCCAACTGCCAAAAAACGGTGGCGACCTATACACACCCATTCTCGGAGCTCCTCTTCCTCTTGGAGGAGGTTGGGTAGGTTATCCAATCTTGGGGGCCCTTCCAGTCAAAGCTTTTAAAACCATTGGAATCCCAATACTGGCGAGTAAAGTGCCAAGGAAACCACCTGATTGTTTTTTTTTGTTGGTTTTATACTGACACCTGAACCTGATTGAAGGGCATCCAATATATCTTTCTTTTGTTTTGTGGTTAGAAGATGCTTGTTTGCGATGAGTTTGTCAATCTTATTCTGTGCAATAAGGAAACCTCCTGTCTGTATCCCTTTTCCGGATATCTTTTTAACAATATGGCTTGCACCTGTACTGGTTGCTCCTGCTAAAGCTGCCAATCCCATAGTTTTCGCAATGGTTGGTCCAAATGCACGTGCAAGAGCCAGAGCTGAGGTGAGTAAACTGCCACCAACTTGCTTTCTGATATTGGTCTTGGAAAGTTTGATGTCCATACCTTTATTCAATTTCCGATTCTTCTCCAATCTCTTCTTCACTGTAGCTGGGACATGTAGAGTGTCATTCCCATGAAGAGAGTCATTTGTTATCCTTATGACAACTGTTTCTCTTTTACTATAAGCATCACCAATATTCTTCTTCTGATTTTCTGATAGTTTAACATTTATTGCAAAAAGCTGAGTCATTTCTTGTATATAATATATGTTATATAATTTCCTATTACAAAACATATTTGAATTAGGAATGTCTCATGCTTTTACACTATGACCAATTCATTTCCCACCTTGTCGATGATGATATGTCTCATCATATAGGACAATAGCATGGACACTGAAATTTGCAGCACTATTTGCGCTCAGTTTATACCTGAATATCAACTGCTTTGGGTTGAAGATCCTTACCTTTGATTCTGAATCGTATTCAGTTTCTGGATAGAATACTCCATTTCCATATTCCAATCTACATGATGTGAGACTGCTATTATCATTAGCCGCATTCAGTTTGAAAGTATCGAAGTGGTAAGGATTTGTATCTTCATCGTTTGTTTTATTTCGTTGGAGGTAAACAAAAACGGAAACAACATTGTCAATACTTGCGGAGATCTGGAAGAATCCACTGCTCTGCGTTGGATTGGAAGCTGTATACAATTCTCTTTTATACGTCCAAGATTTCTTCGATAAAAAGGATTCAATAAACTTATCGTATAAATCGTCCTTTGGTACTAGTCTTGGGACCCAAAGTAAGAATCTATTGACAACCACTCGACCAGCAGCTCCTGCAGCTGCCTTATATATTAATTCTGTGTCATTCTGTAACTGTACATCGTACTGAAGTTGCACTGGGACCAACATTTTATCATGTAACTCTTCAAAGAAACCGTATCGATTAAGAGGTATAATTACATTAATATCTTTGACGGCATTCTCAACGCTACCATCCTCACCAATTCTTTTCGTCAACTGCCTTCTAGCCTCAAATCCTGTATTTCCAGCAGCAGTCATATCAGCCAAATTTGCTACATCAAGATACCAAAAACTATCTTTAGCAACCGAGCGACTGAAATCATCACTGTATTCCAAGAGGTTCTTAACAAAAGTTACTTTATGAAGATTATCAGTTTCATATACAATCTTACCAGCACTCTTTATTGTTAAATGGTTAATTAATGAATGAGCTACATTAATAACTGTTGATCGGGTTGCATCTGGAATACCTGTACCATTATCCAATGCTTGTAACTGAAACTGCACCTCAAAATAAGCATTGTACCAATCATAGAACGCAGACCTATCATTGATTGTGAACTTATACCCATTTTTTTCTGGTGTTCATTGTTTTGTGGGATCTCAATAACATCATTCAGTTGAAATCGAACCAACTCATATCTTTGCAAATATTCACTTGTTCTGAAAGCCATTATATTAATATATTACATAATTTTACTCTACCTCCTTCTTTTCAAACCTGATCCTGATTTCAGTCAACCAATGATCATATCTGTACTTTCTTCTTGCTGTAGTGGAACTATTTTAGCTCTTTGTCCTACATCATCAATTCTCATATTCCTAAGCTTTTTCATTATCAGATCTCCTGACTTCTCAGATGTCTTTTTACCTACCCTTTCACCTACTGATTTTAATGCCTTCTCACCTGATATCTTGGCGAACATTTTTCTAACAGACGACCCAGCACTCTTCATTGGTTTGAAAATATTATCAACGATAATCCCTGATCCTACATGTTTATCCACAAAAATACCAAGTTTTGGATGATAAACCCTGGTGAATTCAAATGGTTTCATTATAATATTATGTTATATTATTCTATCCTTTTTAAAATTAATGAAAAAGATGTATCAGCTCCATTCAGGTTAATTAAACTCCTTTTTCCATCCTCCTTTTTCCATCCGTGTGTATCCTGATATTGTTTATACTATTCTTGTTGATAGGATTAAATATAACTCTTCTCGGTTCAATGGTAAAGGAGTAACTAGGTTGAAGCACACTGGTTGAGAAGGAATAAATGATGTCTGTATCCTGACCGTCTACAAGTGAATCATTGATGAGGTCGCAATGAATATTAAGAATGTCTGTGTCTTGACTGAGATTAGGCACATTTGGTCCAATATTCTGTTCATTTTTCAATATTCCTTTATTAAACCCAATTAGTTCATTGAAATTGCTTGCAGTTAAATCAAGTTGATAATTCTTGGCTAATGTGACTGTAACCCTAAATGTTGTATTATCGAATTCGAGAGTGATAGGATACTCATTATTATTAGCACCATCTTTGACAATCTTCGTTATGTCCTTGATGTATGTATCAAAGTCAGTATAGTTCCAGACTCCTGCTGGGAAAGTGATGTTGTGAAATGTTGAACCGTTATCAGAGCTATACTTTATCAATTGATTGTTGTATGATGAATTTACATTAAACCATGTGAATGACATGTTAATGATTCGGTTCAAGCCAACTACATATTGAGAATTGCTATCCATTATTATGGGTCTGTTGAATTTGGTTATAAAATTCTGAGGAGTGTTGTTTCCTTGATCTTTGACGCTGTATGATGATAAAACAATCTCGCGATCCATGTATATAATAACTTTACACAATTATACTTTGAAATACTGATTATACAATTTATTATATTGCTGTCTATTGATTGTTGATATTCTCAATAATGTGCCCAATATACTAACTCCTGTATTTCTGATCTTAATTGACGTATTGCCTGCAACAGTTTCACCAATGATCAATTCTAATTTCTTGAGAAGCTGTTTGGGATCGTTGAAAAACATAACATTCCTACCTGTCTGTTTTCTTCCTCGGCCTCTAATCCCAGGACCTTTTATTGTTTTCAGTTTTTTACTATGATGAGTGATATATTCATTCAATACAGCTCTTGCATTGTCTATCCGTTTGTTATTCATCTGCCTCTCGGCTTCTGATATTTCCCCCTTTTTGTATTTTTTTGTAACACCTGACTTAAAACCTCCAAGTTGTCTCCTCCTAAATACCGCATCCTTTATTATTTTATTTAGATATTTTTCAGCTTTTTGGTTTGTCATTTCCGGCTGATTGAGAACATTAACACTCTCATAGTTCGTTAGTTCTAAATCATACAACGTTTCTTTCGTTATATCATCATCATCTATTGTATAATCAACTTCTTCATCTTCATCATATTCAGGTGGCTGCTCCAGTTCGGTTGACTGCTTCCCTTCCAAAAGATCCGCCAATGATTCTTCATATGTTGGTGGTTTTGGTACTATTTGTTTCTCCTGTTGTGGTGGTGTAGGTTGTTCATCGAAAAGATCACCCAAATTAATGTCTTCATCTTCATCCTCGATATCAACACCATAATCTGGAACTTCCCTTTTCTTCAGGGGTCTTTTTCTCCTTTGAGGCATCCTTAAATCTAAATTACTATCAATTGCATCATCTAATTTACTTGTCACTGGTTTGAATACCTTCGCAAATGACTCTTGGTTTGTCTGTTGATCGATTTTATGTTGTGTGATTAGATCATGGACATAATTTATTTTATTCCCTAATTTGGTTTTACTCTTTGCAAGTTCTTTCCATCTAAGCAAACTCATTTGTTGTTATGTTATTAATTTACATAAAAATAACATATATAAAAAACAACGTTGAACACCACGTTAAACACCATGTTGAACACCTTGTTGAACACCATGTTAAACACCATGTTGAATTAATATACCAATATAATATAATGAGAATACCGAATTATGATGTTGAAGACGATGTGGTCTCAAACTTCAGACAACTATTCGATTTCATGCCTCATCAATGTTTTCGGATGTTGATTTGCGGTCCAAGTGGTTGAGGGAAAACAAACACATTAATGCATATGATCTACAATCTACTTTATTTTGATAAAGTTTATCTGTATGCAAAAAATTTAGAACAGTCCAAGTATCAGAATCTCATGGATGTCTTTCAACAGATAAGTGATGAGATTGGTTATGATGTTATTGAAGCAAGAAATGATGAAATTATTCCAGTTCAAGATCTTGACTCTGACTCACAAAAAATCGTCATTTTTGATGATTATGTATGTGATAAAAACCAAAAACCATTAATCGACTATTTTATACGAGGACGGCATAAAAATTGTAGTGTGATTTATCTGAGTCAAAGTTATTATAAGACGCCAAAAGACATCAGACTGAATTGTTCTCACTTCTCCATCTATGAGTTTCCAAGTGCTAATGAGAAGAGTTTAATTTGCCGTGAAAACAGTATTTCAAAAGAATTATATGAAAAAGCAACCAAGGAACCATATTCCTTTGTTTATATCGATAAGCCACGAAAATTCACCACCAAAAATTTCAATGGAAAAATATAATATATTAATATAAATGAGTTATTCAAACGGACTTTTACCTTCATCATCATCAGCCATTGGTAAACGTGGACTACCTGGGTTACCTGGTGTTGGATTCAATTTAACAAATGATGGTAATTATGATATTGAAGGGAAGCGATTAACCAATATTGGTGAGTCTACTGGCGACAATGATGCAGTCAGTTTAAAAGTGTTGAAAGAACATACTAAAGTCAGTCAAAATAGTTATCATTTACAACCAAGTTTCCGATTTTATAAAGACTTTGGTGACAAAAGCCAATTAGAAGTAGGAACGCCGCCTAATACATCTCCAAACCATTTCTTTCAAAATCATAAGACGCATAATGATGCTTATATAATTGAGAAAGAAGGTGATGATACTGGTTCTGGTGGAGAAGCATGGTCAAGTATTAAAATGAAAGGCAATCAACTTGAGAGTGGTAGTTACACATCCATTCTTGAGATTTTCGTCATCGGAGACACTAGCAGTTTTCTTGTTGATGATACAATAATTTTTAATGTCCACGGTGACAGTAATTTCGTTATGAAAACATTTGACAGTGATAAAATTGATGGTAAATACACCAAATCAATCATTCAATTCACAACTGGTCCT
Organism: Catalaphyllia jardinei; assembly: GCA_022496165.2. Taxonomy (NCBI): domain Eukaryota; kingdom Metazoa; phylum Cnidaria; class Anthozoa; order Scleractinia; family Caryophylliidae; genus Catalaphyllia; species Catalaphyllia jardinei. Next base: position 9,999,618 of record CM042756.1, read on the forward strand.
AACTGTGTTATCATGGCAAATGTGTCTCTTTTAGCCTTTTGAAAGTATGGAGGACTACCTCTCAATGTTTTAAAAATATTAAAACCTTCATTACGGTGAATCAATTTCTCTAAAGCACCTTATTGCTTTGATTGTTCAGCTTTAAATGACTTTTGATTTCCTTTACATTCCCTTAGAGCAACTTGAGATTTTCCAACCAACCTTTCATTTGAAGCTTTAAAGAACACATTTTCTACACATGTAGCTGCCCTTCTCTCTGATCGCCTGACTTCAGATTTGCAAATATCACTGAAGTAAACAGGTATCAGTCTTTCACCTATTAAAATTCCTGGATATGCTAATTCTTCAGAATGTTTATCTCTGAAGACACTCAATGGTCTGTTGCCTTCAGCTGGAGCAACATTGAGGACACAATGAGGATCACTCTCTACAAAAAAAATTTGTAGCAGTTAACATAGTATCTGTAACACCACAGGGAATTTCTGCTTCATCTTCACTCCAGTCATCTTCATCAAGTTGTGTTTTATTAGAAGGGCCACTGCTAACTGTGTTTGGTACCTCACATTCTCCATGGTCAAAGTGACCAGAATTTTCTTCATCATGTTCATTTGATGAAACATTGCTTGTGGTCTCCCTCCAATTTCGATTTAATGTTATTCCCTGTTCTTTATAATTTTTTTTTGTTATTCACAAACCAAACTGCTGCTTGTAGTACTTTAGCTGGTCTTATGTTCGGGGATAATGCTGCACTTTTGTACTGCAATTTTCGCTTTAAGTTAACCTTGATAGTCCCAGTCTCACTTGGCAACCTTGGCAACGAGGAAACAGTATTTGCAACATCAGCAGGGACATTAACTATATTCCCATGGATTTTAAGCTGTCGTCCTCTTGGAGCTTCCATAAGCTTTTGAAATGCTAAGCGTGGAGCTAGTAGCCTACATTCTAATTCATTCAAGTCAAAAAATGAAGGTGTAGGGGGGAATTGCATACCATTTACTGCCGCACAAGGTGGAACTTTGTCTTTTTTTTAAATAATTATAACACGTTTTACAAAGCCATTCAACATTGCCCTCACTTTTTGTATTGAGCAGATATTTGGTGATGCTAGGATTAGATGCTCTGATTGATACAGTTGAAGATACACTGTGCTTATACCATAACTGGTCACAAAAAGTGCAAATGTAAACTGGACCTTTGGATACAATATCTTGAAACTTTAAAATCAACTGATGTATGATTTGATTGTTATTATAATTTGAAATAGTTGACTGTTCTGGTTTTTCTGGTTTCTTCTGACTTTTACCTTTGTTTTTCTTCAAGGTCTGAGTCTGCTGACTTTTCACTTCCCGTTACCTTCTCATAAGCTCTTTCATATTTCGATTTTGCCAATTTTCGTTTTTTGCACTTCCCTGTGGTACTCATACTAGCCTGGTCTTCAAGTGTGTCTGCATATTGGAAAAGTGGAACTGATGAAACATAATGGTATTCACCCACATGGCCTAAATAAATAAGTCTTGGTTCACAAGGAGGATTTACTGCTTGTACCACATTAAACTCAGCAAAACCAGGATTTGTTTCTACAATATGGATTTTCAAACGAAATTTGTCTGCCACAGCTTGGATAATGAGTCTATCAGCCCATGTACCTTGTTTAGCCATATTACTAAGATATTCCATCCAGCAGTTTTCTGTATTACTCTCAATAAATCTCTCAGGATTATCTTTCATATATTCAACACCAGACATTCGTATGTAAACATGATTATTTGGATCTCCATATGACTGACGAGACACAGCTCTAAAAAAAAAGTCACCTAAACAACCAATATCTAGTGGTTGAAGTCCAAATTGATTTAATCTTTTTTTTAATAAACTACCAGGATCAGGTACATAATTGCTGGCCTGCTTGCATCCGAAATGCCACTTTCCACCACATTATTGATAGGATCAGACACAAAAGTAATTTCTCGATTTCTTTCGTTGTGAAAAGGCCTCCCAACACTTTTTGCAGGTGGTGGCTTTTTATTACCAGAAAGGGGAAAGACAACCCAAAAAATGGCAAAGTACCTGGCGCAAAGAGGGAACAAATCATTATGACAGATTGATCGCCAGTAGCCACCATATGTTTCTACTGCTAACAAGTTCTTTAAATAAAGTACTTGTGAAGCTTTTTTTTTACTGCATCACCATGATCATATAAATGAAAAGTGCATCTGGGCACACTGTTTTGCACCTTTCGAATTCTAAAATATCTACTAAAAAACAGTTACTTCTGTATATATAGTTAACATACCACAGTTTGAAATTAGCTGCTAAACTATTTAAACTGGATGAGCTAGGAGTAAAGAGCCTAAGGTACCTCTTCAATTTTTCTCCAAGTTTCCTTCTTTTCATTATTTGGAAAACGTTTTTGACTGGTACTCTGGATGGTTCTCTTTCCCTGGACCGTTGCTTGCCTTTAGGCCATTTGGCAATATTCCTGATAGTCAATCTCAATTTTGGTGATTCCAACAAATTCAAACGCACATTTAATTTGCTTACGGGCTCCAATTCAACATTTAGGCTCACATATTTGGCAAAGGTTTCCACCACAGGTTTTAAAGAGGTTTCGCAAATCAAACTTTTGGTCTCTAAAGCACGATTTTCAAGTAGGTCAATTTGTTTAAGCCCTAAAAGAGAAGTGTCCTTGGCCTTCGAAAACGTTTCGTTCAGTCGAACATAACTTTCTTCACGCCAAGAAATGTTTTCTTTCAGTCGCGCTTGAATTTCTTTGAGTCCCGCAAGACTTGCTTCGAGTCCAGAAGGACTTTCTTTGAGTCCCGAAGGACTTTCTTTGAGTCCCGAAGTACTTTCTTTGAGTCCAAGAGGACTTTCTTCGAGACCCAAAAGACACTGTGAGTAAGTTCCCTCGAGTCGTAAAGGACTTACTTCGAGTCTAGGAGTTTAACTCTGAACGAAAATTGACCGAATTAGTATCCTACAGGGAAGCTCGCTGATACTTATCTCCTGGAAAGACTCTATACGTCCTTCATCAGACATACCCATCTCAAAACGGACTCTGAACTTTTAGGCAACGCTTTCACGATGTTAATTAGGGATCACTGTTTGGTAAACAACCAACGCACATGCGGTTCAATCAACCGCCCTAGGACTCGAAAGAGCCTCATTTTTGAAAGAGTCAAACCACAGCGAACGCTACTCTTTAAAAGCTGTGATGTTACCTGCCAAATGCTAGATATTACTTAACAAATCCACTTACCTTTAAGCTTTAAGCTCCCGCTTCTAGCTCCCACTACAACATGTACATGTACGACGGTGCCAAAGAAAACGCAGCCTCGTGATCGGATCGACCGTTGCTTGGTTACGATCCTTCCTTCCTTATTGGATTACGATGGCCATAAAGGGCGATCTCGCATGTTCGCCTCATTCACGCGTATAAATATCGACCCCGAAGTGGTCCCTTGGGATTGCTAACAGCTTTTCAGTAATGCGTGCACAGAGTCTAGTGCGCAAGCGCATTAGACTCAAAAAACATTTCATGGAAATCGCGAAAGTGACCCCTACACAAGGTTGAAAAGATCGGTCTAGAAGCGGTAAGAAAAATTATACAAGCGACTGAATGCCAGTATTAGCCGAGGTACATTACTCAGACCACAATGCAAAACTGGCCATGAAGACAGACTATCTAACCAATTATGCGTGAGAGAAATTGTTGCCCACATAGCAGTTGCCCTTGCAAACTGCTCAAGAGCCGAAGGCCTATAACAGTCCAGCCCCCATCTAAATTCGCTTCCATAATGCTTATGAGTGGTTGAACTGTGAGCTGTGAGGCATCGGACTTACACCTCCCGAGTAGACGGATCTGAGAATCGGAATAACCACAGGCAGCCGCATGAGTGGCTGCCCCTATCCGAAAACTATGCTCTTTATATTTGGTGGAATCCAGCCCGAAAATCGCTATTGTCCTAGCCAAACAATCATCGAATTCTGTTCGGGAAACTAAGACCCCATTCAGGTGTTGAAATAGGGGCCCTGGTCTCGAGCCACGCAATAACAAATATCGCAAGAGGTTGTCAACAGGGCACACACCTGGCTGGCGAGGAATGATTATGGAGACTGGGGGCTGGTTGTACTGGTGCTTAAAGTGGTGACAGGTGAGCTTCAATGATGCTATAAAGCCAGATGCACTCGAGAGCTTGGTAACCTGACTAAGCTGTAGTACACCAGAGGCCTGCTTAGAAGCAGTGATCTCACCAATGCGCATAAAGGCATAAAAGGCAGTGGTACACATTGCTTTGAACATACATGCAACATATTCACAGTCTAGAACAAGTGCACAGTTAGTACACAGCCGTTACAAGATGGAAACTGTGATTGGAAGGCGTGTATCAAGACTTGCACCAACTTTCCCATACCCCTTTAGCATCGCCTGGATAAAAAACACTTTGGTTGGATCAGCAACCCCAGCCAACCGATGTACACACCCCATGGCAGAAACATAAGTATTCACAGTGGATGATGCATAATTATGTTTTAAAAAATAAGCGATGAAAATGCCCAAATTTGAAGATGGCAAGGAGAAAGGGCAGGCACACTGGCCGAAAACATCTATTGAGAAGTTACTATATAGCTTCCAAGCACGCCTATAAGTAGGGAGAAAAGATGGTTGAAGGCTGGAACGCAATAACTGTTTTACCACATCTCCCAATTTCCTCGCTGCAGGACTGTCGGGATAGGCACCGGAGTGAGTTGCATATGTGCTGGAGCAAGGCGTCGAAATCTCTGAATCTGAGAGAGAAGTGACACCAGAAGCCACAGACCCCTGTACAGTGGCATCTGCCCCAAGATTAATATTAGGTGAGGTGTTGAGAAGAGCATCTTGGAGAGGTGTTCCCCTCAGTGTGGATGCTTGGAAAGGTGTTTCCCTCAGTGTGGATGTCATGCCGAAGAGGACTGCTCTGGCACCATAAAGGGGGTCAAGGACTGAAGCCAGATTGTGAGATAACAGTTTGTTGTTCACTCGAAGCAAGTTCCACAAGGAACTCTGATCTATGGTGAAAGCCAAAACGTAATAACAGTTTGTTGCTCAACCCAAGGGGGTTCTAAAAAAAACTTTGCGCTGAAAGGGAAAATGTAAATTTTAATTTGTTCTTCATCGAAAGTGAGTTCCTCCAATAATTTATCTCCTTGCTGGAAGCCAATTTTTTCTTAGCAAATTTGCTTCGGTGCTATTTCATAGCTATTAATACTCGACATGACAGGGTGTTATTTTACCTAGGCTACATGTCTTGGCTTTGAGTTTCAGTTTGTTCACTGAGGCGATGACTCTTGAAGTGATAGTTGATCAGAATGCTATCAACAACTTGTACATTTATATTAAACAGCTGGCACTTGAAGCTTTGATGTTGGCAGAAAAAAGGAAGCTTGTCGAACCAAATCGCCGTTTTTCTCTCCAATTGCGAGAATGTGTGTGTCAACGACTTGCGAAGGCAGATCAAGGCTTGCGGGGTGGACTGGGTGTGACATCAAAAAGTTCTTCAAGAAATGCTTCGTATTAACGTCAAAGAACATCGTCTAATCGTTCCCTCGGGAATATGGACCCAGGCCAAAGCCTCCACTCATGTCCAATACACCCGATCCGTAACGGGTCGCAAAAGAGGCGACGCTTCGCGACTGATCGTGACGGATTGCCGGGTAGTTACGACCCGTCACGAATCGTTACCGACTGGTCAAACCGGAAGTCATGTCGCGAAAGGGATAGCGGAAGTGAACTTTAGGTAGTGTACACGTCGTACCCCTGAAAAAGTTGTCGGATCGTGACGAACCAAGACGAGTCGCCAAGTTGGCCCGGACCACTACGATCCGAGACGGCTCTTGACGAACCGCCACAGCTGTGAAGCAACCATGCACGCTAATGATGAGTTTAACACAAATAAACAGGCGAAGGTGTGTGAATACTCCTCGTTCTAAAAGAGGCGCCCACATAAATAACGAAACCCCCAAACACTCAGGCGGCCAACACAAATAAAAAAACCAATGAAGTGTGTAAATAGTTCTTGTTCTAAAAGAAGGGCGGCCAAAAACTTTCGCACAAGTGTAAAGAAAGACGCACGCTGAATATGGGTACAAATAAACAGGCGAGAAAAGTGTGTGCGGAATATTGCTCGTTCTAAAAAAAAAGGCGCCCACAATCATAACGAAACCCCCAAACACTCAAGCGGCCATCACAAATAGACAAATAAACAGGCGAATGAAGTGTGTGATTACTCGTTCTAAAAAAAGACGCCCACAAACATAACGAAACCTCCACAAACAAGCGGCTAACACAAAAAAAACGAATGAAGTGTGTGAATATTTCTCGTTCTAAAGAAAGGCGACCACAAACCTTCGCACAATTGTAAGGAGAGACGCACTCTAATGAATTAGTCTAAGGCC
>CM042756.1:10006220-10021013 GCA_022496165.2 Catalaphyllia jardinei
CTGGTTAATTCTTTTAAAATTTTCTCTCGGCGCACAACTGTGCCAGTGTTTACTCGTTGGCACTCTACCGGCAGGTATTCCTAGTTGTTACTGTGAATGAAGTCACGCTATAGTAATTACGCGCCGGTAAACGTGTTGATTGTCTGTTGTGGTTGCAAATAGAGCAGTGCGGTTATTTGACAAATTAACTGAGTTCAACTTCACGTCGGTTAATTTTTAAGAACTTTCTTGTCTCCGCTTTGTTTTACAATGTTGTGATATGCTTGGGTTGATTTTTTGCACGAAACCGGGGCACAGCACGAAACCGAAAGTGTACTTACCAGAGCCATGCCCCACAAACATGTAAAAAAGTTCGTTTCTCTTTGACCTGTTTATTTGCGGCATAAAACGTAACTGAGAAAGCATTTCATAACACTCCAACCTAGTTGCCAAGACAATCCTCTGAGCTATTAAACGCCATCAGTCTATCATATGATAAATCACTAGCGTCGCCTACGCTTCTTATCATTTCAATCGTTATAAATGAAGTCGCGCTACAGTAATTACGTAAACATTCAGACAAGTTAAGTTGATTGTCTGTTAAAGTTTAGAATGGAGAAATTATTATTTCACAAAATTAACAAAAGAAAGTTGTTGTCTCAGTTTGTTTTATACTGCTGGTGGTGTACTTTAGCGGCCTTATCTTATTTGAAACCAGAAGGACATCAGGAAATCGAAAGTGTATTTCCAAAACCCACGCCTCACTAACAAAAAGGTTTGTTTCTGCTTGACCTGCCTGATGCGGCTTACCACTTAACTGAGAAAACAATTCACTGAGCAATAAACGTCGTCAGTCTAAATATGTACACCCTTTCGATCAAGTCTCCACGAGAACGCACTTGAACTGCTCTGTCATACTAAACTACCCGGTGTATTACTGTCTAAGATTTCTGTGATTGAAGGTTAGTTTCTTAGTATTTTTTAACGTTAACTGTTAACCTCGGTATTTGCGCCCTTTTGTGATGAATAGCATAACAACAACACCAGTTGTGGAGTTAGCTAGACTTAATTTCATCCCTATTCTCTAGCCGTACAATCACGATTCAACTCGACTCGACTCATCGTGAAATCACCTTATTTCTGTTGACTTCAGTATAAATTCGACTCTTCTAGGAAACAAAGGAACTGTTGTAAGATTTACATTAAAGCTCGCTTTTGAATACCTTTAAGAACTGAGTTTCAATTAAAAACCCATCAGTCGCTCCAAAAAAGTTTACATTAGTTAGAAGGAGTCAAGCAACATTAGTAGAAGCCAGAATATCTTGATATGTAATCTAACTAGTTCTGCATTAATTCGGTAATCATGAGCAAAGGAAAGTGTATAAAGAAAGACCAATTCATAAATAGCTCGTCGTTTGGTAATGAGTTTTAGGCTTTACCACCGGTTATTACCCGTTATGTTTGTTTCTCCGCATCAACATCAATGTAACCACCATTTTTGGTTAGAGAAAAGCTATTACACAAAATTCCTTGTTTTTCTCACCAAGTGACCCTGGAGGCATGATCTCATCACTGCAACGACTTTCCTTGATTTGAACACAGTCAAATGATACAAACGCGGTAAAGGAGTTCTCTGATTGTTCGGTATGTGCGGAAAACTACTGCAAAACTATGTAGGTCGATTGAGACTACTACTTGTGAATTTTGAATATGATTAATTTAACTTGGTAATTGATAAACTCGAGAAATAAAAGTTAGTCTGGTCAATATATGATTGCAATTCTACCATTTGATTCCAATTTTATGTATAAACAAAAATTAAGCCTTACGTAGCTTCCTCTTGTCTCAATAACACATGGGGCAATCTGAGCTAATCTGATGATAGCACAATAGTAAAAGACAAACAGACACAACAAGCTCTTGGGAGTTGACAAAATGCTTCATTTTAAAACCAATATGTATAATAGAGAGGCGACCAATCTAATGAATACAAAATTGATTAATGTAGCATGCCTAATTAAACCGTCAGTTGCACAGTTGCGAAATTGTGGCTGTTGAAGTATTGATGTTCATTTTAAAACAATGGATTATCAACATTTCATTCTTAAGTTTCTCTCTAGTATACACTTGAAGAAGGACTTGTGTTTTTAAATTTGTAAACTCGTGCTAGCTAGCACTCAAGCGTGAACTCCATCCATTTTCATGTCTGACAAATATTGAGTAAAGGGGGTAAGTTTCTAAAGAAACTGTGGTGCTGCGTCGGTGGGAGTATTACAAGATAATTTGGTTTTATCAACTGACTTGATAATGTCAATTGGCCACCGTAAAGAGATTCAGAAGCTGTCGTTTTGAGCGCTAGCTATTCGTCGGAGCGAATCGAGGAATTGTGGGTTGTGAGTGGTTTATATACAGAAATATGGAGCTACGCTATTGGTTGGTGCCTGGCAACGTGAAAAACAGAATAAATTAGTTGAATGAAAAGCGATCGTTGATACCGTGAGGATTAAGAGTGCCGATTTAAAAATTAAATTTTTGCTCTAGAGTTTTGCGTTTTTCTGTGCTTCCTTGATGTAGGGAGAGGCCGCAGACTGTCATATGTTGCGTAGAATGATTCGGCAGATTAAAGTGTCTAGCGACTGGTTTAGATGCGTTTTTGTCGTCTTTCTCTACGTCACGAAGATGTTCCCGAAATCGGTCGCCTAGTCGTCTACCTGTTTCGCCGATATATAACTTTTTGCAAAGGGTGCAAGTTATACAGTAGATGACATTGGCTGAGGTACAGGGAAAATGATCAGTGATATTAACGGATCGCTTGGGTCCCGACAATTTCTCAACGTTGCAAATGAAAGGATATGTTTTGCATCGTGCGCGTGCACATTTAAAAGTACCGGGTTGTTTACTCGTCTGGAAAGCACTTCTGACTAAAAAGTTACCTATGTTTTTGTCGCGTTTGAATGAAATTAAAGGCGGTTGCGAAAAGATTCTGCCAGTATCGGGATCATTTTGAAGTAATTTAAAGTTTTTTAGAATGATGGATTTAACTGCGTGGTTGTGAGGGTGAAATGTGAGAGTGAATGGAATTCTATTGTTATTGTCCTTCTGAGACGTTTGTAGTGCTGACTGCCGATCAATTTGTTGGGCGCGATGATGGCCTGCTTAACAACAGAGGCAGGATAGCCACGTTTGTCGAAAAACTCGCACATTTCCTCTGATTTTAAGGAAAAATCAGAGTCTTCACTACAAAGGCGACGAAGTCTAAGAAATTGAGAATAAGGAATGGAATTCTTGACATGTGATGGATGTGAAGATGAATACAACAAATGACTATGAGAATCTGTGGGTTTGTAGTGTACACTGGTGCATAAACCGTTGCCTTCGACAAAAACTTTAATATCTAGAAATGCTAAAGAAGTATCGGAAATTTCCCAGGTATATTTAAGAGCCGGATGAAACGAATTAACAGCAGTTATAAATTGATTGAGTTCCTCTCTGGTGGAGGAAGTGGCGCCGACACAGTCGTCAATGTAGCGACGGTAGAGGTCAGGTTTGGGGCCGTTGTATTGATTGAAAAATTGGTGTTCAATGTAGCCTACGAAACGATTGGCGTAGCTGGGTCCCATTTTGGTACCCATGGCCACACCATTGATTTGTTTATAATAACTGTCGGCGAATGAAAAACAGTTTAGTGTTAAAACTAGTTCAGCCAAGCGGAGCAGTGTTTCCGAGCTTGGTTCCTTAACAGTAAGTAAATCAAAAAAATGTTTGAGGGCTAGAAGACCTTCGCCATTAGGGATGACGGTGTAAAGAGATGTAATATCCATAGTGAAAATATGTTTGTCTTCGCCCAGGAAATTGAAATCGCGAAAAATTTGGAGTGCGTGTTGACTGTCTTTAACAAATGACGGTAAAGATCTGACAATAGGTGCCATAATTTTGTCCAAATAGCTAGAAATGAGTTCGGTACGGCAACTATAGCTACATGCAGAGACAATAGGTCGGCCTGGGTACATGAAGTTCTAGGAGTTGTGATGATGAGATTAGTAGCAGTAGCCAGCAATTCTTGCTTGACTATAAGATCATTAATAGTGCTCTTGACAATTTGTTGGTCAGTGGAAGTAAGATCTTTTTCGATTTTAGCATAAAAGGAGGAGTCAGAAAGTTGCCGCAAACTTCTTTTTGGTAGAGGTCGGCCCGCCAAACAACTAAAGCGCCTCCTTTGTCGGCCGCTTTCACAATTATGTCTTTGGGCTTACTAAGATTTTTTAGCGACGCCCTCTCTTCTAAAGAAAGGTTGGAAAATTTAGTGTTTCGATTGAAATTTAGTTTATTGATGTCATAAAGGCATTTATTGATAAAAATATCTAGAGGTAAACTGGCCCTCTGGGGGAGTCCACTTCGATTTTGGAGTCTGGAGTGTCTCGAAAATATCTTTTTCCGAGGTGTTAGAATCATCCTCGTTATCATGGAAAAAGGCTTTAAGTTGTACGCGGCGAAAAAACTTTTCAACATCTTCCTTAACCGAGAAAATTTGTCAAGTTTTTTGGATATAGGAACAAAATTCAAGCCCTTACTGAGGACGGATTTCTCTGCGTCGGAAAGCAGAAGATTTTCTGGAATAGTAACTACGGTGTTCAGACTTTTAATTGATGAGTCACAAGTATAAGTGTGCTCAAAATTCTTTTTCATGTAACATTATGAGGATTACTATCAGAGCTATGTGCCAAAAACGTGACAGCCTCGACAAACAAATTCTAAAATGCCGCTCTGAACTGTCCAAAATCTGTTCAGCTATCTTAGTACAATCTAATCGCACCAAAATCCAGGAGGTCAATTCTAAACTTTTTAATCATTTACACCAAATTAAGGCCCATAAACTTGTTCTGGTAACATGAGACTCTTAAAAGTGCAAAAAATAAAAATGCCCATAAAAGGAAGATCATTTTCCACCAAAATCAAACCCAAAGTTTGATACGTTATGTCACGTAATGACTTGAATAACTAAATTCATCAAGATAACTTTGCGCTTCAAAACTACCACAACGATCATATTAGAATAAGCTTATGCAAAATGCGATATCTACAAGAGACTTCACAGTGGGAATGGCGCCGGAGTTACACCATGTCAGATTTTTAAAGCCCGTGCCTCTGGACTAAACTATCGTGCATATGGATTTTTTTTTTGCATAAACAACAGGCAAATTTATTTTAGTTTCTGAAGGTAAGTTTTTCGAAAAGCAGAAAATTAATTACAAACCCGATATTTGCGTGTAATAAAAGGCAATTCCACTTTAAAGGCATCCCCAACACAACCGTCGACTGCAGTTTCAGCGCACATTTCGCAGCTCCAAAGCGAAAGAAGCCATCTTTGTTTCGTTCCACATGTTCATCGATTATCACTTTACCATCTCGCTTAGTCTCATGGAATAGATACAGGGGGCTAAAAGGTCAGGGCCGTAAAAACGACAGGAATATTGGTTCTTCTTTGTAAGGCCCGAAGGCCATTTTTAATGATGTCATCAGATATCCAAAACTGGATATCCGCCGGACTGTTTCCTGAACAGAAAACTCGAAGACCCCTCCGAACGCTTCTTCAGACTCAGTCATATCTATTTTGATCTTATTGTGTTGCGGTTGTCAAGTTATGTATGAAAGACAAACTTCTGATGTAATATTTTAATTGACGGGCTATTAACCGGTCAAGTTGCTCTGTTGCTCCCCGTTCGTGACGAACGGATTTCGGTAAAAATGTTTGGGATTGACTGCAGGCGATTCCTTTTCTCTCCAGCCCCTCCCTCTTCTCGCTCATCCCCTTCCCCACTTCTCCACAATGTTTGCTCTTCCCAGGCGTCCTCTTTCGCTCGCCCGCATTTCCGCTCGTTTGTTCGATCCCACTCCCCTGGGAAAGGAAAGGAAACAACTGCTACGCAGGCTAATTTAGACCAAATTCAAGTTGTTTGGATAGCCCATAAAACCGTATCTCAAGTGATTGTTATATCTTCTCAACCAAAAAAAAAAAAAAAAGGGTGAAATGTGGAGCAAAATATTCGAAACCTTTGCTAATTAAGATGGGCTTTTATCTTTGTGTTAACCTGATGAGTTTCTAGTGAAAACCCTTCATAATATATGGGTGCCAAATACTCTAATAAGCCAAGACATTGTGGAAAATGTTAAGCATTTACACTGTGTCAAGCAAAAACGTATTGAACATATCGACTCAAATCAATGCTAATCACGCCATGTTCTTCCAATATTCAGAAATGACATGTTTGTAGCTTGATCAGAAGCTGGTGCGCCGATGCTATTCACCAAATATTGCAAGCAATTTCCCTAGAAAAGAAAATGAAACGAGGGTATAGTGGTAAGGAGACGAACAACAACCACCCCCTAACCTTCAGCGGTGTCGTAGAGAAGAGTTAACATTCACTCTTGATAGGATTAAGTAAAAGCTGGTAGAACTTGAAAACCCCTCTAAAGATTTGTTTATTGTGTATTTTCAACAGTAACGAGCTAAATTTTAAGAAGTTCCCTTCGTGCTGAAAATATTTTTTTCTTGTACTTTACAGAACATGACAGACCATGACACCATCGTACTGTCTCTGACCATACTGTATGTGATAACAATGATCGTAGCTTTGGCTGGTAACACACTGTTGATCTACATTGTGTGGACAAAACCTAGAACAAGAAATCTGACAAGTTTCCTCTTTGTTAACATGGCGGTGGCTGACTTGATGGTTGCCGTGTTTCAGATGCCTGTCACCATTACTCACTTTTACGCCTATGGAAGTTCTGATTTTTATTCTTTTGCCTGCGGGTTTCTCTACTATGCTGCTCATGTCTCGATCACCGCGTCCATTTTCTGCCTTACTGTAATGGCATTTGATCGATACTTTGCCGTTATGCACCCTTTCCGTCGGAAAATTTGGTTCAGGAGGCCTAAGATCATTACTCCAATTATTTGGATCTCATCCATGGCCTTGATGTCAATCGTACCAGTTGCCTTTAAACACGGCACAGGCAAGTGTCGTATGGACGAATCTCTAATTTTGCCCTTCTATTCATATTTTTTTGCTGTCGGTTTCCTCCTGCCCCTCGGAGTAATATCAGTTCTGTACACCCTAGTTGCTCGAAAACTGTGGTTTCATGAGGTGCCTGTAGATCATAACATTAGTGAAGAGCAACGAGAACAAGAAATTCCCAAGAAAAAAGTCATCCGAATGCTCATTATTATTGTGGTGGTGTTTGCCGTCTGCTGGCTTCCAGTGCACGTTTATCAGATGGACAATGGCGTCAGCGTAGCTGTGAATGGTAGTGAGAACAGCTGGGATCCTTATGTCATAATCTACATTTGCTACTGGTTCGGCCAGGCTAACAGCGCCATGAACCCTTGGTTGTACATTGGTCTGAACGGGAAGATGAAAGCAGCTTTCAATACCATTATCCGATGCAAAGACGAGGAAATCCCTCGTCGTGGGCGACTAACCTTGACCACTACGAGAAGTAGCAGAGCGGGTTCCACAAAGAACTCCCTATTGGAAGCCAGACTGTAAATAACAGTTCCTTCTTTACTCGAAGACAGTTCCACAAGGAACTCTTTGCTAAAAGCTAAAATGTAATTTATAGTTTGCCCTTCATCCAAAGTGAGACTGCCTACTAGAAGTCAAAATGTAAATGCCATCACTAGTTTGTTGTCAGCCGCCTACCCAGACAATCCTTAGTCTCGTCAAACAATCTTTCTTCACCAAAGCCAATAGCGCATTCCTTTGTTTTGTTTGCGCGCGTCCCGATGAAGACTATGGACATTGGACACCAGATTCAGCTGGAAATCACGTGAAATCTCGTAAAATTTCGTGTTTTGTTGTGACGGTCTCATCATACTCAGTGAGAAGACACGCCAGTATGTTGGCCTCAATCCCTACTCATTACCGCAAGCTGATAGAAACTAGGCATGCGAGAGAATGTCCGCGTACCAACATGTCCATCTTTTCCTTCAGGCACTAAATACTCTACACCTTCTTGTCGATCAGGACGATGTCTAAATTTTTCGCTGGGTCCAAAGTCCACAGTCTTGATCGGGACAAGCACAAAAAAAGGGAAGTGATATGGCATTGGCTTCAGCAGACTTTTGTGGAAGAGGAAGACTGGTTGCCGAGCCCAAAAAGTGTCTGCCTAGGAGGCTACTTTTTGTCTTAGAAAATTAACTTTACTTCAGGTTTCGTCTTATGTTATAACTATAATACTCGTTACCATGGATACTTACTGTGATTGGGTGCTAATAAATAGATTCAGCCAAGCTTAAAACTTGAGGTCTACAGTTATTCATTTGGATGTTGTTAAAAATAAAAAAAAGAACTAACTTGTTAGGCAAATTGTGGAAGTTTTTGTAGCTTTGCATTTTTGTTGCGTTACATTATAATGCAAATAACAAGACCTAATCATCAAATTTAGAGGGCTATTAGGCTAAATTGTTCGCACTGAATTTTACGTAGTACTTAGATGATATGTTGGTAGTCTTCTAAGGCCCATTGTAGACAAATGGAGCGCTGTCATTGGCTGTTGAGCAATGTGTGATGTCGTCTTAAGGCTCCGTATCTGGTACTGGCTTAATGGATACTTTAACCCTTCTACCCCCAACACGCGCTCTGATTGGCTGTTGAGCGATAATTTGGGGTCGGTTTGTTTTCAACCCTTCTGCCTTTTGATTGGCTGTTGAGTTTTGCGCATATAATTAAAATTGCATCTCATTAATTTAAATCAGAAGGATTCTGGAAAGCCTCGACATTTCTTCGGGCTATCTGCGGAAGCCTTCAGACTATCTTCGGCTAGACTAGAACCGATTTTATCGACTTTTTTTGCAAATGAACCCTAGCTCTAAAACCAAGATGGTTGACTTAACCCTAACCTTGGCGACGCAACGTAATCCTAATGCCGTCACCCAATGACGTGACGTAACCCTAATTTAACATATACATGAGCAACGGTGTCCTAGCAACCCTAAGAAGCTTAAGAAGGTAGCATCAAGCTCTATAGGTGGAATGCCTCTTATATATTGAACGTAGAGCAGTTCGCTCACCTATGTGGGTGGTGCTACTCTGTCCCCCCTCCGTCAAAATGTACTGGACACATGCGCAATACCTTCCAAGTGGTCCATACATCATGTAAGAGTCATGAATTGACTTCGCCACCATAAAGAAGATGTCCCCTTTTACCGAAATGGTTGAAAACGCATGCGCAGGAACACAGACAATATAAATTTAGGACAAAGCAACATTTTATTGATAAACTAGATGCCTTGACAGCATGAAATCCAAAATTTACGGATCTTTATTTCGTGCGTAAAGAACCGTAAATATACGGCCTCTTCTTTACGGACAAGTTCCGCGTGTGGTAAAGATGCGTAAATTCAGAGAGCGCGCAAAGACTGCGTAAAGGATATTAAATGTTCGTAAAGGATAAAGATCTGGATGGATATAATTCACAACTTTCTATTTAGAGAAATACTCAAAGAAGTGAAATAATTATGTCTTATTCATCTTCCAAAGAAATACCCAATTATTTTGACCCGTTTCACTTTACATACTTTACGCATCTTTAACATTCTTTACTGATTTTTACGCAACAACCTTTACGGATCTTTAACTTTCTTTACGTTAAAACTTGTAAAGACTGCGTAAAGGATATTAAATGTTCGTAAAGGACAAGGATCTGGATGGATATAATTCACAACTTTCTATTTAGAGAAATACTCAAAGAAGTGAAATAATTATGTCTTATCCATCTTCAAAAGAAATACCTAATTATTTTGACTTCTTTCACTTAACAAACTTTACGCATCTTTAACAATCTTTACTGATCTTTACGCAACAACCTTTACGGAACTTTAACTTTCTTTACGCCGGTCGATCTTAGGGCTTCTTTACACGACTCTGGGTTGCTTTTTACCCCGGGTCGAGTTACCGCAGAGAGTGCTAAAAATTAACACTTTACACAAACCCGGGTCGTCAGTCTACATGGCCTGCAAGAGCATGTGGTTCGCTTCGAGCCTGACCCTGGTCAGCCTTTCTACCGATAAACTGAAAACATGGCTTTGACAAACAAAACCTTAGAACGTATAACGGAAAGGTGGGAGTCCCTGATGTACAAACCAATAAACCAAAAAAAAAAAAAAACGTGGTTATTTCACGTACCAACCCGGGTTAGCTTTTAGCCCACTGTTTACCTGTAAGAATTGAGGAAATTTCAACACTTCTCGCCGGGTCAACCCGAGTCTCGACAAGGGTTACCCGGCAAAGGGGGCTGACCCGGCTTGACTACTGTTTTCATGTGAACGCTTGTAACATTTGACTGCAAAAGGGTTACCCGCCACGGTGATTCAACCCGGGCTAAAAAGCAACCCCGGGTCGTGTAAAGAGGCCCTTACTGCGCCTTTATGGAACGCGTAAAGGTATAAAAATGCATCTCGGCGTTGTTTTTTCGGAAAGTGTCTTAGTTATCAGTGTTTGTACCCATCTCTTTAACCAAACTGTTGAAAGAGAGGATGATCATCGTTTGTTGGCTGAGTTGTTGGCCCGGGTTTTTTGGCCCTAGCCTCACCAAGTCTGACCCTCCATCACGGTACGTCTATCAGCGGTTTTCCACATTAGGTACCAGGTTCTCTCGGTTTTCCCGCCATTTCTATTCTGGCGTCCTCTTGAAGGTGTGAAAATGTCGAATTCAGCACAAGCGTCGATCGATCTTTTGATCATTTTTCACTGTTTGAACTCTGCTTTGGCTGGGAAAATCCAGTTTACCATCGCTTTGTGTCCTTGCGATCCTTCGTATCCTTGGAGACATCAACATGGCGGTGAGATCGAGACAACAACATCAGGTAAGCAATGATTGCAGCAATTTGTTGTGTTGTACGTACGACTACGTTTAACCCGTTTCAAGGATAGAGTAAGCTAAGGGTATCAAGACAGTTCGATCGAAGGTTGTTTCGATCGAGAGTTCATTCGATCGAAACAAACGTCAGTTCGATCGAAGCAAAAACTACAGATTTGGAAGCGCATAATAGATGGTTCTTCGTTCTTACATATGTAGCACATTGCTTTGGAAAGGGATGATGCTCAAAATCTCAGCTTCTCAACATTGCTAATGCACCTGTGGATCCGTGAGGCGATAGCCGAGTAGATCCACAGACTACTTTGACAAAGTTGTTACAAAGTTTCATGAACAGGACAGATGCATGAGAAAATGACATCAATTGGTTTTTACGATAACAAATTTTCAAATTGTGTGCTGTCACTTGTTGACTTATCACATAAATTATAAATTCATGTGTCTGTCTGCATTTTGACAATAAAAATCAGCCAATGAGCATGCAAAAATTGCTAGTTATCTTGAAACAGATTGCATGCATAAATTGGTAATTTCACTTTTGTCTTCTGATTTCCATACTAGCTGCTACAATGGCAAATAATATTTAAGTGAGGGCAAGTGGAAACTATATACTGGCCCACTGGGCAATTGGTTTTTAATTTTTTTTCCTGTCCTGGTGACATAACTACACAAGGATGTTTTGTTTTGCTGAGTGACCATCCTGACATACACTGTTATGTTATAATAGTAACATAAGAGCATGAGCATAAAACAACAGAAAAAGAAAAGATCTTTCCCTTAGGTCTTTTTGTCAATGTTCACATCACCGACATAAGCAGAAATAATGTTCTATCATTATGTCATTTCAATGTATGTCACCAATGCAAACCAGACAAGACCCATTATATAACTGTAGGTGTCTGGAAATATCAGAAATGAATAAATTGTGCAGATATTTTTGAAAGTTTATGCCATTTGGAGTGAGAGGAGTACCTCAAAACATTTACTTCCTATACTCCATAGTTTACAAATTTTCTGGGATTTTTGGATGAAAAGATTTTTGATTAAAGCCTAATTTCAAAGTCTCAAGTTGTTATTAGGCATGTACTTTCTGAGCTAAGTTAACTGTTCTGCTGCATCAACACACAGGATTGACATTGTATAGTCAGGTATCAACTTTTATTTGTGGAGATCAGTTTACTCCCTAGTGGTAATTTCTGTTTCATGCCAATAAAAGCCCAAGTTCTAATACCATAGCCAAAACACAAGAGCACTTCATCGTTTTCTTTGTTTTGACAAGTAGTTTGTGTAACTAATTTTTTGTTTGTGTAGCTAATTTTTTTGATATTGTCCAGTTGCAATACTTCTTTTGTGTAAGCTACTTGTTTTTTTGGCAAGATACATGTATGTACATGTATTAACCACCAATGTTTTTTTGCAGAAAATTACTTGTCGAGTGTCTGCCATCGAGTACTTGGACTGGGAGGATGACAAAAAGGAACGCGTGAAAAAGTTCTGCACTATAGAGTACACCAGCTCTGATGAGAGTGAGCTCTCAGAAGATGAGACAGGACCTGATGTGAAGAGATTTGTTACAAAGAGGTTGGCTTGGGAGAGTCCAAGATTTAGGAAGCTTAAAGACCTCCTTTATCTTATATACAAAAAACCCCTTAGTCACCATGTGAGGAATTTTCAAACCCAAAGAGCTATTGGGGTAATATCTTCCTCAAGGGGCCCCCACATAATGCCCCTAAATGGTCCCTAAAGATTGGTCCAGTGGCCACCAGCACTCTGGCACAGGAAGACATGATTAAGCAAGAAGTTTCACTTTAAAGGGGCTGGCTCGTAATTTTATCGCCTTCTCAGGAATTAAAACTACACCTACATGTAGATGTCATTTTGTTAAAATCACTTGATGGAACCTAAGTATCAAATTGCTTGAATTGCATGTAGGCTGTAGTACATTTTCATTAGAAATTAAATAATTTCATCAATGATGGCTGTAGTTGAACACTTTGCTTATGCATTACAGGCTACTTGTAATTTGTAAATTCACAATTTTGGGTAAGAATGAGCAGGCCTTAGGCCATATAAATTGAAGGGAACCAATGACAGTGAGGGAAAACAATCCTTTCTCCAATGCTGGTTGAACTTAGTAGCTTTCAGCAGTGAGAAACAAGTAGTGTGCAAGTTTAGACTGTACATGTAGTGAAAGTACTTGTAGTTTTGGTAGGTAACTAGTTGGCTTTTACAAATCAAAATAACCAACTGATGCATGCAAGTTGCAATATGATAAGATTGATTTTTTCATTCGTTCTCTTTAATTTATGAAAAAATACAATAAATCCAAACTGACAACAACAGTAGTTACTTTCAAAGCATGCATGTCTTTTGAGAAATACTAAAAACTGCTGTGTTGTTTTCATGATATATTATTGTGTCCAAGACTTAAAATAACTCACTTATTCAGAAAGTACTTTTAGAATTATTTTATAAAGTAACTGAGAATTCACAAGCAAAGCTATAAGGTAATTGCATCTCTTTGTTGTGTGCAAAAAAGTTGTATGTTTTTTGTTCCAGTTGAAACTATTTATCTTTTCCTGCAAATAAAGTGCATAAATTTACAGGAGATGGGGGGGGGGCGCCCGTTATGGAATTTATTTAACTGCGTATAGGGTGAAAATGTCTTCGTTTGAGTGCATTTGGATGTATAGCATGAAAATGCTTATATATGTTTTATTTACCTCTCCCATACTTTTCACTCTTTTTGTCACCATTATTTTTAAGCAGTGACAGTGACAATGGCTCAAGTAATAGACTGAGAGAAATTAAAGATGTCAATTAGACTTTGAAACTCTAGTTTTCTGTATATAATGTAAAAAGCTATTTAAAGCGATGGCAATAAAATGAATTACAATGTACATGTAACATTGTGTTGCTGCTCCTGTTGGGTGGGTCGCAAGGAGCCGTGTATCATACATTACGCCATTTTATTTTCACTGTTTAGTAACATGCCTTTTTGATCACTTCCGTCTTTGTTATCGCTTTGCATACATCATAAATTATCGCAGATTATCGTAAACATACTATTCGCTTTTTTTACAGTACGCGTAAAGGTAACCTTTTGTGGGGATTGGAACAAACTCTTTTACCTAAGGGCCTAAAAAAAAACGAAAACGTAGCAAAATAAAAGTACCCACAAAATGGTGATGTAATTTACAGTCCATTTACGACAATTTACGGTGCGTAAAGAACCCCCGTTTCTTCCCTTTACAAACACGGTTAAGGTTATCTGTACGATTTTTTACAACATGCGTAAAGGTTGCGTTATATAGTCTCTCTCCGGAATCTTTACGCACTATGATTTTAACGCGTAAAGACGTTCTTTACGAATGTGCAAAGACATACGTAATGAAGCGTAAAGAGGATCCTTGCGCATAATTTACGCCGTCTTTACGAATGCGTACATTTAACTTTTCATGCTGTGCTTGCTGAGTGTACCCAGGCAGTCGTTATACTGAGAAGCACTAGCTATATTGCAATTGCGCTTAAATGTTCTGCATTTGAAGTCGTGCGAAATTCAATCGAGTCGATGTGCTCAAGCTATTCTGCCTTCGATTGCATTTCTTGGAATCGATTAATAGCTTATTACTCGTACACAGACCTTTAGCACGTAAAATGAGTCAAGATTGTTACATAAGCCTATGAACATTTCAGTCTATTTTCTCTAGCCTTTGCCGTTGTTGTTGTTTGTTGTTTTTCAATTCTCAAACGAGAGAGACATTTTGCATTTCAGAGTTATGGCGGTGCGTGACATAGAGCTACCCTGGGCCCTGTTAATTTGTTCAAAATAATTCGAGGAATATCTCAGGTTTGGGAAAACGCAGATTTAAGAATTAGAGAAGTGTAATCGAAGTGTAATCGAAGTGTAATCGAAGTGTAATCGAAGTGTAATCG
>CM042756.1:10021224-10038724 GCA_022496165.2 Catalaphyllia jardinei
AGGGGTACGCTTCACTTAGTTTGACTGTAATAGCGTGATCGTTTGAGCTTATAAGGTTTTTTTAGCAGTTTACTGAAAATTGTTTAACCGTTGCTATTACCGTTCGTTGTTTTTCAAAATAGCGTCTTTATTTGAACGTCTACGATTTGTTTGTAACAATTTATTGTAAATTGTTGTACCGTTGCTATACGCCTCAACCAATTGTGAATTGTTACAGTTTTTTTCAAAATCGCTATAATACACCATGTATTCTTTCTTTTTGGCAGTTGCCTGATGATTGTCTCGTAAGCGGCATGAAACTCAGAGTAGCAAATAAATGTTTTTGACCTAGTTCAAGTCTACGTGTCTATTCAAAGTTCTGGTTAACCCATTGAGCACTTTTTACCTGATGAACAATTTAGCCATTTATCACGTCATTTTTGGGGGGCAGTTGGACAATTTCCCTAAGAGTTTTAGTTTTAGCCGAAGCGCTTATAACAAGAAAACATTTCCGCTTCAAGTGAAAAAATTGATTCGAGTAAACAATTTGAAGAAAATTGTCGATCTGAAGGTATACGGTAACCTTAAGAGCTGGCCTTGAAGAAGCTCGCGGTTGTGAAATATAAACTGAAATATTCATCGAGTTGTGCAGTGCTACACACTCGAGTTCAAAGTGCTTGTAAGCTTTCCTTTTCTAAAATATTTGAACTCGGATTTGCTTGACGACCCGTGTTTTTTTTCTTTTACGACCCGACCTTACTCAACCGAATTACAACAGAGGCGTCCACTTGATGGCGGGTTCATCCGGCCAATCTACCAAGCGTACCACAGATCAAAAAGATCCTTCGCAAAGAAATTGTAATGACATGAAAGAAACCTTCAACTATTCCACTCGAATCTAAAAACCCTGAAGCAAAAACAGCTATTGATGATTTTTAGTACTTAAATAGCTAACATCAACCCAGCGACCATGTATTTCTTTGACGAATCCGGCGTAATAAAAACTACAGGGAACAGCAACTATGGGAGCAAGCCACTAGGACAGGCTGCTTTAGAAATTCAGCGCTGCGCGTCTAATGCAAATTTTTCTATAAGTCTTTTACATTTATTCTCCAGCATTGATTACTACAATATACTGGACGGTCCATGTAATGGATTTTGAACTGCTAAACGTCTTTGACGAAGTTGTTCAGGAGCATCAAGCTTACGGGAGTGTAGTGCTTGAGCGGGGAGATTGCGTGGCCATGTAATTTATAACAATAAAATATTTAAGACAGTACATGCATTCTCATTGGTTGACAGGTGTGTTTAGATGAGATCATGCAAACACAGTTGTCACGTCACGCTTTCCCTGTTTCCCCGGCACAATTTGAAACCATTTCAAAGCCGGTAGTCTAACTCTCAAGTACAAATATTAAGGAATTCAAACGAAGAAAGCTTTTCCAAGTTTTGATTTGGGGATTGACCATCTCTTTGAACCGTGGAAAGAAAGCAAAAGAAAGAAGTACAACAGCGCTTTCCATGCCTCGATGTTAGTGAGCTAGACGACCTCGTCGAGGGAGCTCAAGCGAAGACAACAAATTATGCAACAAAATACGCAGTAAACGTTTTTCAAGATAATTTTTGCATTTAGTTACTACAATAAAATTCCCAAAATCACATTCTATTTTTTTTAAAAAAGACGTACAATAAATTTAAACGCGAACTATATGCTACAGACTGCGAATGCGAAATCTGTTCAATGGTCCCTTGGTTCAAATCAAATTTAACACGGCCGATCGGTTGCCGTGTTTTGGCTGTCAAATGTTCAAAAAATGACCATTAAAACTTGAAAATATGTACCAGACAACTCACCAGAATGATGGATTTAATGCCCTTCGACTTAACTGCATAAACTCAGCCCTAGCCTGCTTGTGCAATGATTCCAAACCAGCAAAACTTCACAAGACACGATGGGCGATTCAACTTCTCAACCATCTTCCCGGACTACCAAATCGGGCAAATTCGCGTTACTTTCAAGAGCGATCAAGAACAGTGATTTCATCTTGAAGTTCTTTCCTTACAGAGTCGTAAATCTTTTGAATATTTCTTCTGTTTTCACCGAACTTTGGGCATTTCTCCCAAAAATTTAAAGCTAACAGCGCTCGCTTGCTGGCGAATTTGGCACAAATTTTGACTTTTGTAACGCGAACTTCCATTGGTTCGTGCGTTATCAGATGCACGTTTTGATTGGTTAGAAGGAAAGACGATTGTCTAGAGCGTGTATTGAGAGATCAAGAAGTTATAAACAAAATTTCCCTTCATTTGTGGAATTAATTTTGAGAAATATTTTATAAAAGCGATAGAAAACTTTTTCCTGTGTTTGCATAGCCTGGTATAAACACTCGAGGGGTTGGGAAAATTCTCGACAGCTGTGCAAACCCTCGACTTCGTCTCGGGTTTGCATAACTGTCTCGAATTCTTCCAACCCCTCTCATGCTTTTATCAGGCTTTGCAAACACGGAAAACGTTTTCTATTGCTTTATTATTAAAAACTGGATCATTGGATAAGGCAATTCAAGAGTTTTCATAGGCTAAGCCATCATGGTATATTGGTATATGAGTCATTATACCATGATCTACAAAAATGGCGAGCGTATGCGTGATTTTATTTAATTAATTAATTAATTTATTACCTTTTCTGGGGGGGGGGCTTTTTGTTTTTATTGAAGTCTAGTTTTCTTTATTTTTGGGGCGTTTTTAATAAAACAGTTATTAACATCGCACTTGTTGGATAGGATACGAAGAATTTGCGGTTTCACGTGCGGCCGTGAAACCTTTGAGATGGGTTTCATTTTCTTGTGCCTTGTTTTCCAGAAATATAATTTCACGCTGAAGTTGGCTAATTTTCATTTTGTGTTCGGAATGCTTTTTTTATTATTTTACGCACAATGATGTCCGTGGAAGGAAGTTTAGAGTATTTTACTTTTGTGTGAACACCGCAATGACAGTTTTTTAAAGATTCACTGTTCAGTTTCTCCAATTCTTCTTTAGCGGAACAAGATATCTTTCTATTTCCTGTCGCTAGCAGTCCAAAAGGACTTTTTTCGCCAATTTTTAAAGCTGTTGCAGTTGCGAGATCCGCGCCAGGTGTTGGTGTGTAGACAAATGCTTCGGTTTCAGCGACTTCAATTCGTTGGAATCTGAAGAACTCAACATTTCCACGTCCATTCGTCTCACTTTTCTTGGTAGCGGTAAATCTACCTCGTTTTCCTAAAAAAATATATATATTTGGGTAATCGCGATCCTTGATTTCTTTTGCACTCCTTGGCATGTCGGCGAGAGCAAAATCATCTGGATCTTCCTACAGATTGATCATATATCGCCGTTTTCCTCGCGATATCTTATAGGAATGTTTGAAGCAGCTAAGTACTAAATCTTTCCTCTCCTTACGTAACCTTCACCTGGTGCGTTGCCATGTTCTTTGTAATGCATATCAAGCTGGAAGAACTACTCCGCCTGATTGGCAAGTTGCAAGTTGTCAGTTGGCCAATTACCAAGCATCAAACTCGTCTAAAATATGTTGTAAAAATGTCGATAAAAATGTCTGGGTGTTCACAGTACCGCGCGCAGCACTGTAAATGCACGTTGGAACACAGCGGCGTATTTTAAGTAAAGTTATAGTCTTAGGAAAAAAGTTATGTAACTTGTCTTTATTTGTGATAGTATAATGTATATAAGAATATTGTTTTTCTAGTCGAATCTAAATATTCCTATATTGTGCAGATTGTAGGATGAAAAACGCCTTGTGAATATTCTTAGATACCGTACGGCATTTCTGTTAATTTTCGAAATTATTTGCTGCCTGCTTCTGGAGTCAGCCTGCATGACATGACGAAAATAACTTTTTACAGAGCTTTTATTAGCATTGAACATTTGGCTAGTGCTGTTTTCTTTTGAGGGGAGAGAGAAAAAAAATATACGTTTTAGTTAAAAGACATGTAATTGTATTGTGTTTACAAATTTTCGCACAAAATTATATTCTTTTCAAAATCTCAGTCTCGGGTTTATCATGCTTAGTTAAGATATTCTTTAATTGGCGGCAAATTTCAACCTCGATATTATTTTAAAATATGTTCTTATTAAAAAGAAAAAGAGTGAGTGTCGATTGGGGCAACGAGCTAAACACAAAAAAAGCGTTTAAAATATAAATATAGCATGCGGTCTTCACCTTTAAGAGAAGAGAAGAAAAATGCTATATATCAACGTGTGCTATTATCGAGGTCGTGAAACGAGTAAAGTTCTTGGCTAAGTAATTTGATGCGCATGTTGCCTTCGCAACGCTCTTTTGTCTTGCTGAATATTTCCATATAATTTTTGATGCTTTCTGCCGTAGGTCTTAAGTGTAAGCGTATTCTAGTTTTCGTTTTTTTTTTTCATTTTTTCATTTCAACTTTTTGAACAAGTCATGGCTTTGTAACTCTATAACAATTCTAAAATGATGGAATGAGGTAATGCATTTTTAACATTGCAAAAGCTTTATTTCCATTTTGTCACATTGCAATAGAATACAGTGTATTCTTAGAATACAATATATTCTTAGAATACAGTGTTTAACACAATGAAAACGAGAGTGTTGTAGTATTTAAACATAGTGTTGCGCCTAGGGAGTCTCTGAGTTCGTCATGAACAATAGTTTGACGGAGCTAACTTCTGTTACGACCAAAATAATGTCTGTTGCGAAATTCAAAGAAAAAAAAAATCGTCGCTGTCTAAGCAATTAGCAATTTTATTAAAGAAAAGCCAGAAGATAATTGTATAAGAAGCGAGGCGGTGTGGCGCTAAGGGACAAGCCAGACCAAGAGCAAGAGCAAGAGCAAGAGCAAGGCCCAGATAGATATTTTTATCTTCGAACCTTTTGTCTGTTCAATAATCCGTTTTAGTATAATTACTCAGGTGATTATAGAAATCTTCGCGCTCTCACTGGCCGAGAATGGCGTCATATTCCGCTATATTCACCTCCGCCCACCTCCGCAGAGGTGATTATAGCCGCCTCGCGCTTTGTCAATGTGTCTGGAGAGAAAATTAATTTAATGAATCGAAAGAAAATGCCATTCCGAGGAATACAAAACACGCCACGCGATGCAGAATCGTGGGGAAATTGTAGTGTTTGGCACTTGCTGTGGACACGACAAAGATGGTGTTTGCTTTAGGCCATAATGTCCATACACTTAGAACTTTTCCTGATATCCTGTAGCATAAATTGTCTATAAAAAATTCAGTTACCCCCCCCCCCACCCCGCTAATAATAATTAAGCACAATTTATCTTCTGTAGTGAAATAGCTATGCACTAGCATCTCGACCAGGGATGAGAAGCAAGCCCTTCCATATTAAAAAAAACCGTAGTATCTACATCTACATTTAGTTTAGTATGGAAAATTCAACAGCGAACGCTCGAGCCAACTGGCCACTAACAGTAGTTTCCTATGTTAATTTGCTTTAAAACAGCACATTTAATGAAACGGAAATGTACTATGGATACATGCCAATGAGTTGCGTTAACAATTTGTTCTCACTGGCATGTTTTCTCACTGGCACGTTTAAATTTTCTTTAGAAGTAGGCTGCCTAAACCGTGTAAACTCAAATCAATGGTAAATGGTTCATATGTTGATTCGGCCAAAAGCCATCCAATTTGTTTTGATAGCAATTGGCACAGTTAAGTGCATGTCTCCTCCATTCAAGATTTTTTAGTGCATTTTTGTGAGAAAATGTTAGCCGCTTAATTTCAATGTTTACTTAGACAGCACTGTACAAAGAACTTCCCGAAATCTCCTAAAAAAATCTGCAATGATTTGAAAGGCTACACAAATTTTTGCCAACATTCGGCAGAATTATCTTCACCTCACAAAATACTTGGATCGTATATGGAAATCTTCAAAAGCTTTGAATGAGCTTAGGCCATCTTAAACTAAAACTGCGAAAGTTTTCGTTTGGTTTTGTCTTTGTGCATCATATTCCACAACAGTCGCGCTTTTCGTTTGCGAATGCGTCATTGATAAGCCAGGCGTACTTTAGTAGAATTGATCGCAACTTTTGTGAATTAAAAAAAAAAATTATGCAAACTGCAGCCCTCCAGTATTATTGGCAATTACATAAAGGAAAAGCCAAATAAGATGATTACCAGTGACTGGTCCAATGCAAAATTCAGAGAAATCTAACAAACCTTACCTCTGTAGCTACGTTTGTAATTTCCATCAAAAATATGCCATTTACTTAAGATTTTTATTAGATTTGCGAGGTTAAAAAAAGAAAACCAAATTCGTTATTAGACAACTGACTATGCGGCACTTAATAATCATTGGACGCATTTAAGGGGCTATTAGCAATACATCGTAATAAAGCTGATCGGATTTACGTAACTTAATAGCTATGCGGGCTGGAGACAGTTTTTTTTCCTCCTGTTGTTGCTATAAGGAGTACTAAAAACATTGGGTGTATGTTTGGTCGAAGGTGGGTAAGTACTCATTATCGTAGGGTAAAATATTCGCTTAGGCTCGTTATTAACTCTAATCAAAACGGTTTTGGGACTAATAACATTGCTGATATGATTAAAAACCATTATTCTTTGCGTAGTTTCATAATTTATCGTCTGAAAACTTTTCTTTTTAATTTTGCTATGCAATAACATATATTAAGCATGAAATTTAATTATTTTGGCCGCATAAAGACGTATGCATATTTAAGTCTTCTAGCCAGGGTCCAAGTCACTCAGGACAATTCATTTACAGTCTTCTGTTTAAAGGATTAACAGGTAAATCGTATTTTATATATCTTATAGATCGAGTCTAGCTAAAATTCGTTCAAAACCTCGTAGGTTCCCTGATTCCCTTTAGTAGGGCTAACCCCAGTGGGTTATTCATCGTTAAATTAGCACTTAAATTTCCACTTCAGAGTTAATTCTCTGTTACATTATTTGTGTTCATAGTGCTACACGGCACAACATTCATATGTACCCTTACTTTCTCTTGGCCGAGATTCACCACCTAAATCGACCCCTACTTTCTCTGTCCGACCTCGTAGCTCAGTCCGCAGATGATCTGTAGATCTAATCCGGAGGTCGTGGGTGGGTTCCATTATTTGTGTTCATAGTGCTACGCCGGACAACATTTACATAAATATTAGAATGCACGCTATCAGATACTCTAAGGAAAAGCCAAACAGAAAAATGACAAAGAAAGGATGATTCAACGGGAATACGAATAAGCTATCCGGCGTTTTGAAAAAAGATCCTAGTGATTACAATAAATCTCGGTTAAATGAAATTAAAGAGGAACTGGAATTATTTTATAAAGAAAAAACAAATTGAACTATTGTACGTGTAATAGCTCGCTGGCATGAGCACGGAGAAAGTAGCACTAAATACTTCTTGAACTTAGAAAAAAGGAATCATGTTAAAAAACACTTCTGAAAATTGTTAATTAGCGACGCTTTAACAACAGACCCATACCAAATACTTTCTGAACAAAAAAATTCTATTACAACGTATACAAAACAAATGCGCTAGACACGGACTCTGTCGAATATTTTCTAAAAAAAATTAAGTATACTGCAATTATCTGAAGAACAGTAAAGGCCAGATGATCATAGAATAATGCAAAAGGATTTTAGAAACTTTTCAAAACAACAGTTCTCCAGGAAATGACGGAATCCCAATTGAATTCTACAAAACCTATTGGGATCTTATTTGTCAACCATTCATTAATTGTGTTAATGAGTCCTTCGTAAAGGAGGAAATGTCAAATTCCAAGAAGCAAGCCGTTATTACTCTAATAGGAAAACAAGGGGAAGATCGCACGCTAATAGAAAATTGGAGACCCATCTCTCTGGTCAATGTTGATGCTAAAATAATCTCGAAAGTGATCGCTTCAAGAATTAAGAGAGAATGTCAACTAAGACCGAGCGAAATTGGAAATATGTGGCACATGATGAAAAATCGAGTTCCTTCATATTTGGTCCGTAGTGAGCCTATCGTATGGTAAGAAACGTGGGGGAATTTATTCTTTCGAATATTAATTCAAAATCTGTAAAATAACCGTTTCCTTCACTATATCCCGCAAGCAGCAGGAATTTGCCTTTTTAAGCTTCGTCAGTCGCCCTAAAAAATGTATTTGTTTTCACTTCGCATCGCTAAAAAGCCGCAATTCGAGCCTAGAATCGTGTTTACCTTGGATTTATAAGTAATTTGAACCGAAATATAAACTTCTAGTTTGACCTTTTAGGCAAAATTTCACCGACCTAAACTTCTCAAAATGGCGAGAGTTTTCAAGAGCGAAAAAACTGTCCCGGTAAAACAGTAAATTAACAAAAATATATATTTCTAGAAAGTAGAAAGAACAGGCTTTAAAATGATACGAGAATCATTGCCGGCAAGTTTATAATCGTTGAACACTGGCGCTTTCAAAAACGAGCTGTCAAAACGATGAACACCTCACCAAGTGTAATCTTTAGGCATTTCACAATGGGAGTCTGAAATATGGTTTATTCAAGCCCTGCGAATAGTATTACATGAAAATGTACCCGAGGATGTCCTTGAGATGAGTTGTTCTTAGTTTCTTGATTTTTTGGAGGGATTATCGGGCCTCTAATCCAAGGCGAAGCGGCGGAGTGTCACACATCAGCTCCGAATTCTCTTGAAAATTCGTACCATAAAGTCGTTGTCATTTATCATTTTTCTTCGCGCAGTGCCGTTGGAAAATGTCCTTAAATTCTTTAAGGGATGTGTTGGTCCCCTGATTGCCACGGCCTAAGGAACTTCAGAGTTGTTGCACGTGTGCCGTTATTTACCAAAGGGGCGCGAGGTAGAACCTCACAGGGGGTCGGTAGGGAATGATTTGTAATACGTAGCCCAGGTACGTGGCGAAACTCATTTGGTTTTTTGGCACATCTGGGTAGGTATGAGACTCAAAACAATATGCCTCTCCTTCTCTATTATTTATTTATTAAATCACTCTGCCAAATTTGTTGTATTGCTCTGTCAAATCAAATAAAAACAGAATTCGGGTTTTTAAAAGATATTTGATCGTACACGTGTACAAACTTTTCGATTAAAGATCGAGGAATCGCCGGAATGAATGACATACACCTATTTCAAATAACTTTGACTACTGGAAATGGGAAAGTGCCTGACCAAGTTGCATACTCGGTAGACCTTATTCGCTGAAGAATCGCACTACAATGCGTCCATGCCGAATTTTGCCAAAGTGGTTCCCTTGCAATTCACAAGTATGATTCTCAACTCTTCCAAAAAGATATAAGCCCCAAAACCTGGGTTTCTTGCAAGGTGCTTTATCAGGACTTCATTTCAACATTTTTCATTTTTCTGTAGTCAAAGCTAATTGTAATAGATGTGTTACTTGACTTTGGATTATCGCAATAGAGTAACGAAATGCAGTTGATATTGTACATAGTTAATTGTTACCGTTGTAAGATGCTTGAAATGTGGGATAAAATACGTCTTCTCAATCTAATCTAATATTGGATATTTCATTTATATGGAAAAAAGGTTTTTCAATATTGTGTATTACATATGTCCGAGGAGCATAAGCATTGACATTATGACAGGTTGCCGCTCAATTTTATCTACGCGCACTTGGAGAATTTAAAGTCCCGGGGGTGGTGGTGGGGAAAAGGAGGGGGGTGTTCTTTCTAGTACCCTAGTAAAAGTGAGAGCGATGCTCGCTGGAAATAAGAAATATACCCTTAAAATACCAGTGCAGGACACACATTATCTCCCACCCTCTAAAATATGCTTTACAAAGGCAAATTGACCACCCCAAAATGGCGTAACCGGCTCCACCACCAACACCAACACTCCGCCCGGCGTAAAATACAGCTCAATTATTGCTTGCATGTGCATGCATCACAGAGCGACTGTAATCTGCCAGCGTAAGGTTTTCGTCGCTTGACATGGATGTCCTCGACATCAATTCCGAAGGAGCAACACATCTCTCTTAGAACGGACACAGCAAATGTGGTGAACTTCCCTTTGGAAGCCAGTTCGCAAAGATTGTGTGAGTCATGTATAAGGGGATGTTTGGGCAGCAGGTCATCTACGACTGCATTCATAATTTCCTGAAAATCTGCCTCGACAGTGGCAGCCCCTATATCTTCTTCTGCTTCCTCTGTCGCACTCTCTGTCGCATCAGGATCCTCCGCCAGGGCTTTTTTGGACGCGAGGCATGAGAAAAAACCCGCCACTTGATTTGCGGTCAAGAAATCCCCACTGGTGAAGAGCCTGGAACAGTGCGCATCCCTGGCGGTCATCATTGCTCTCGAAACCGATGCCGGATCGGCTTTCCTCTCTGTCTCTTCGCCACGTCTGAACTTATCTGTCAAATATGACCGCTGTGCTGCTGTGAACTGGGCCCGCCGTGAAGCACCTGCTTTGATTGCCCAGCCCATGGTCAAGTACTGCGTGCCTGTACTGGAGATGGGCGCACTCAGGATTGGTTCCAGCGTGTCCCCTCCGTGACCTTCGAGTTTATGCTGATACTCTAGGGCTGCTTTGTCAAACAGCGTTTCGCGTTCGAGAACCAGTTGGTGTTTTCCGCAATCAGATGCCGGAGTAGCGAGGAGTGCCGAAGAAAGGTTTTTGCACAACCTTCCACTGGGCAAGCAAACAAACTAGTGAATTTTGCCTCCATTTCGTTTGTAGCATCGTCCTGAAGACCTTCCGTCGAGCTAGAAGTGTGGCACTGAGTGACTACTGTAAACGTGCTTGGGTGGCTCTTGTTGACTTCTAGAGCTGGAAACTTTGCAGTATTCACCTCAGCGCCAGGGATTAGCTTCCCGGGGCCAATGTTGTATGCCCTCCAAACACGGATGCCTCCTGTAGTATGCTCTATGTTCGAATGGAAGCTTACCCCATCGATCTTGAAAGGGCCAGCCTGAGCAGCTGTTACAAACTCACAGAGCGTGACACTCAAAGACGGGATGCCACCGGGTGATGTCATGGCATCATACATCTGGTCTGCGTTCTCGATGTCATGGCCAGAGTTGAGGTATGCCCGCATGTGAACCTTGATGGTCGCCGCTTTGCGGTCACACGCTCCCTTTCCCCCTTGTGCATCAGAAAAATCAAGACGCCGGATCGCAACGCCTTGTTGGCGGCCAATGATGCTTGCGCAAACAATGCTGGCCATGCAGTGGTAACACCAAGCACTGTCCTGTCTTTAGAACACGGTGTCCATTCGCGGCACGGTAGACTTGAGCTGCTCGATGACGTTGGCCATCACCGCAAGCACCGTGTAACTATCTTGTGAGCAGGATTTGAAGATGTGGCAGAAAATTAATCTGCTCATCGCGTTTCCTGAAGGCGACACTGATGTGCCAAGGAATACCGCGCTTACCAAACCAATCGGTCTGGCTCTCGCGGTATTACCGTGGCAAGTATTTCATGGCCCAGTCCTGGACCAACAATACTGATGTTTCGTCTAGTATATCGAGTAGTTCTACACGGGCTCGGTCTTGATGTATGGAACGCAAGATGTGCGCTTTCCACGCCAGAATGTTGTCTGTTGCTTGGGTCGCTTTGAAGGAAAATTCCTCCTTCTCGTCGTTGGTTAGATTCTTCATTTCTGCGGCTAACGCGCTCTCCACTTCCGCTAGTGCGGAATGCAAAAACGCACACCGATCGCAGGTGTCGTTATGCAAATGATAGCATTCGCCCCTGAATGAAGCGTTGTCCGGGTCACTTAGCGCAAAGTTTCGGCAGTGATCAGCCACGGTGGAGCTTTGACAAGCATGGACCTGCAGGTGGTTAATAAATGATTCATGTTATCGAACAGGTCTCATATTAGGGTAGCCAATACCCCTCCCATACTGTGTCGCATTGTTCTGGCCAAATGCAGCGCCGCACAGCGCAACATTGTTAAGCAGCTTAAACTGAACAACTTATTACATATTATGATAGGATCATGTACCGGCCACACATGTAAATACCTTTCGTCTATTTGTGAGAGGATTTACCGTCGTTATCATGTGCATGTACGTATATTATGAAGGGGATTAGCCTCCCTTTATGTTTAATGCATACCTTGTAGTCACCCTTCAGGTAGCGCTTTCCAGCGCGTAGCCGATTCTGCGCATCTTTTGCCCAGTCCATCCCTTTGCCCACGTCACCTATCTTCTCTACGACATCAAGAAGTTCTTCAAAAGCTTGTGCTCCTGTTGAGCTCACATAATCCAGCCCTTGCAAAGACTTACGCGTGGAAGCGGAACAAATGCTTAGGATTCTCAACAGCGCGCTGCGGCTCAAGGCTTGGAATCCTGATTCTTGGCACTGCTTTACCAGTCTTTCGGGGATGGCCATTGTAATGACATTTGGAATCTTGATTGTTTCTTGAGTCGATAAAGTGATTGTTCGCTTCCCGAATGGCAAGTCCTGGATAACATGGGCGCTGCAAATAAAAGATATGAAATGTTCGATTTGGGGCTTCACCACATCCCTTTGCGGGGCTCTTACATTAGGGACTGCTGCTCCCCTTCCAAGGGTCGCACAGTGACGCTTCGCTTCGGTGTAGCGGTACTTAGAGAGGCCTGGAATATAGCGAATAATCTTTTTATAGCGTACTTTGTCCGCCATGATCGACAAAATTTGCCGTCGCGTCTCCCATGAGCTAGCAGCGTCATAGCATTCAGCCAAGGCCAGCATCAGTGTTTGATCTACGCACTCATCTTCCGTGGAATCCTCGTCACTCGATAATTGGTTGCGCAGCGCATCAGAGGAGATTACTTCATGGAATAACGGCCCGCTTTCGCTGGGGCTGATATCGCGCACCATTGCCGCCACAGCTTGCCCTCCTTTCCGCGTGTAATACCTCTTGGTACGATCACTTGCCACTACCCATGATGTTCGGAGCTGGGAACGAACCGGGCTCACATCCCTCCTTTCAAGGTAGTCAAAGCAGCAAGTGGCTTCTGGGGTTGTGCTTTCTTGAAGACCACTTCTTCGTCAGCAGACGACAAATCATGGCTGGGCTCATACAGACTTCCAGGCGTGAAGGGCGTACGTTGAGGGGCAGCACTCTGTAACTAAGACATGAGACAATCTAATCACGTGACAACATTACTATTGTGACGAAGGGAATGCGTGCATGCAAAAGATTGACAAAATCCTTTATTTCATTGTTTGCACTAATCTACATCCAAATTTTCAGCGCGCATTCATTTTTTTTCATTATTCTACTATATCTTTTGTTTTCTATATGAAAATTGCAAAGACCGTGTTCTTTATAGGTCACATTGAAATATATTATTTTGGCGGGCGAAACGTATATGATTTTAAAATATAGATAGGGCCCTGCGCGCGCTCTGATGGGTCAAAAACCTATGTTTTATCAGAGCATAAAACATAGAAAAAGCGTGTTTTATTGTTTGCGCGCGTAAAATCTATATTATAAAGCAAGTGAAGAAGCCTAAGCCGTGTATTACACTGTGATAAAACACTCCGGTCATTTGAAAACACTCGAGAAATGTAGAAAACACTCGCCTGCGGTTCGTGTTTTCTACATTTCCCTCGTGTTCTCAAATGACCATCGTGTTTTATCGCAGTGTAATACACGGCTTAGGCTTCTTTATTGTTAATTAAAAAATTCAAGCATTTGACAACAAGAAAAAATCGTTTTCGGCAAGCACATTAGAGAAAAAAAATTATGCAAGATCACCCCTTCCCACTTAAATAAATAAATAAATATACTTAATTGGCCACTCCCTCTCGGGGCTTTTCAGGACCAATGCAAACAAACAACGATAAATTAATATTCAAATAAACATAACCAGGTTAAGAATCCCAACTGGCGGGAGGCAGACCAGTTGGCTATTTACAAGCGTAACCGAGAAGTTGAACTCGGGGCTTCCGAGAACAACATCAGCAAGCAATCAGAACGGGATTTGAACCCGCGGCCTACGGATTTCAAATCCACCGCTCTAACCACTCGGCCACGCTGCCTCCCCTCCTTACTACAACTTTAACAGTCCGTCACTAAGCATTTCGATTGACTGATCAGTAATGATTGGTTTAACGAAACTGATTCTATACAAATCCTTGAAGAAGTGGTTCTTACCAAAGACAGATTGGAAAAGCTCTGTGACATGCCTTCGACCGACTTTTCAGGCGTTTTAAGTTGACTTCTAGAGTATTGAGCTTCAAGCGTTTCTCTGCAATGTCTGCATATACCTGAAGTACATTGCATAATGTTATATAATAGAAATGAATTTTTCTCTGTTTATAAAACACGACACCCTTTTCTTAGTTGGCGGTTGGGGCTCTGTCGATCCTCTCGCTCACGGTAAACCAGCATGCAGGGCATCCTAATCGCAAAGACACGCGCCTCGATTTACTTCATGCTGGGCCTCCGAGGGTTATAAGAACTGGAGGACACAGTCATTGCGCAATATAAAATGCCAGGGGACCCACAAACCTGTGATAATGATGTAAAATATTATATATTAAGATGCATACCGCAGCCAACGGGAAGAAATACTCCTGAGTATCGCAGTATTTTCTTGGACTCAGATTTGCGGATTCCCCGGTCTGCTATCCTTTTCCTTTCTCCATGTGAGGACATCACAGCCGGGACGCGACATCTGTTGGCCTGTCTCCTCCAGCCAATACCCAGGCGTGATCGATGGGCTGGACATATCTGCCATGTAGATATATCGCTAGGGCTTACAAAGACAGAGGTACGGGCCAAGATGAGCTCGGATTCGTTGTGGATATCCTCCGTTATGCCAACTCCACGAGTGTACTCTGTTACATTCTGTTCACATGATAACAAAGGTACGACATTTGTTTCTTTGTACCGCTTGTCAAGACCACAGACGCCCCCTACTTTTTTCGAAAAAGTACATTTTTCTTCCATGATTAACTTCGATTTGTAGAATGCACAATTTGAAGAGTGAGAAGAACCAAGAGAATGAGAAGACTTCGTTCGACCGACGACTATTCGGCTATTTTGACGATGTCTGCTTATTGCTACAAACAAAGGCAGATGTCAATCAAATTCACTTTTCCTGGAATTTGCTCTTCCAGTCGACGCCAAGTGTAGATGGCGGGCACACGTGCAGAGCAACGCTCGACAAATATCAGATTTTATCGGTCTTACCTCTTTACATTGGTAGGGATGCTAATCTTAATATGGTTTGTTTATCAACACATATCATGTTTCTACGAAAAATTGGATGATGTTACTTTGCTACCGGTCAATTCAGATGCAAGGTTTGCAAGTCGACTTTGCATCCGGCTACGCACAAGTAGAAGAAGAACGTTCACTACATCACGTATTCCTTACAACGTCGCTGGTACAAGTTCCTTTCAACTACACTTAAAGTCCGGAGACATCCATCCTAATCCAGGACCAGGAAGAAACAGAGCAAGTACCCCGAAACATCCCTGCGGCGAATGTCAACAATCGGTGAGAAATAACCAAGACGCCATATTGTGTGCCGAATGGTTCCACGTTAAATGCATCAACATGGGAAAGCCTATCTTCCAGTACTACCTGGCGAACTACAGTCTTGATTGGACATGTTTACTTTGCTCTCTGTCGAAATGTGGAAACTTCTTTTTTGACCAGAGCACTGAGGAGCCAATACTTGAATTGTCCTATGAAAATACGGACGGCGAGCAGGAATATGCTAATGCTGACTCTTTACCACGAAGAACAAAGGCTCGTGAAATTCTTCTCATTCACTTGAACGTAAACAGTCTTCAAACTAAAGTGGAGGAAGTTGGACTATTAATTAAGGAAACTAAAGCTCAAGTTTTCTTCCTCACCGAGACCAAGATCGACACCACATATCCGGATTCGAAGTTTGCATTGAGTGGCTATAATATATTCAGGAACGATCGAAAAAAAGGAGGAGGCGGCGTAATAGCGTATATTTCAGATACACTACCTTCCAAACGGCTGGGATTGCCAAGACAATTTACTACGACCGAGCCTCTGGTAATTCAGTCCAAATTTGGTCGGCACGATGTAGTCATTGTGGGAACATATAGACCACCCAGGACAATAGGAAACAATTACCATGTCACCCTCGAGAAAGACCTCAACGACCTGATATTATGGGCTTCAGTTCAAAAATCATTGTTGGTGATAATAGGCGACCTAAACCTCGACAGACTTCGACCGCTTTCGAGGGAAGGGAAAGTCTAATGTGATCTAGAAGACACACACGGGCTAACTTGTGTCATAACCAGACCAACAAGGATTACTAACAACAGCCAAATAGATGTTATCATGACCAACAAGCCCGAGCTATTTAAGGATTGTGGTGTCTGTGAGGTAGGAATAAGTGATCATGCACTGGTATATGGACTCATGAAAGAACGAAATGGCTTTTACGAAAGCAAGGTCCTGACTGTATGAAGCTACAAAGAACTGAACGAACAACAACTACGTATGGACTTAGACATGGCTCCGTGGCATGTAAGTACCATCTTCTATTCAATCGACGACCAATATTCATATTGGCACACTCTCCTGGCCAGCATTATTGATTATCATGCTCCGCTGAAAAAAATGACGCATATATGACGCTTGAGTGGAAAAAGGCAATCAGAAAAAAGAGGCGATACGCCAAGAGATATGCAAGAAACCCTAATGAGGAAAGCCGTGAACTAATGAAAACATGGAGAAATATCGCTACAAGACTTCGCCGGAGAGCAATCAAAGAGTACTGGAACAAAAAAGCTGATGACCTGAAAACAAATCCCAAGAATTTTTATACTGTTTTCAAGCCTTTTCTTCAGTCAAAGCTGAAAAAGTGTGAAAACACTTTGCTCACCCTCGACATCGATGGTGTCATTGAACAGGATCAATGCAAGATCGCGGACCACTTCGCCAAATATTTTTCTTTAGTGGCTAACGATATTGGCGATACTCGTTTACTAGGAATGTCCGAGGATCAACTGTACTATCACGAGAGTGTATATACAATAACGCAAAGCTGTAATCGTCGACCATCTGATGACACCTCCCAATTTAAATTCCACGCGCTTGAGCCCAAGGAAATTGAGGTTGCGTTGTCTTATTTGGATTCTAACAAGAGCACTGGTCATGACCTCATACCTCCAAAGATCTTAAAGTTAGCGAGTAGGGAACTTTCTCACCCCCTGGCTGACTTATACAACCGCTGCATTAAATCATGTGATTGGCCTCTGCACTGGAAGAAAGGTGACTGGGTCCCAGTGTTTAAGAAAGACAGTAAACAGGACATTAAGAACTATAGACCTGTTACAGTACTTACAGTGATAGGAAAGGTCTTCGAACAGCTATTAACTAAACAACTGACATCATTTATTGACCCAAAGTTAAGCCACAACCTGACTGCATATCGAAAGGGCCAGAGCTGCGAAACTTCCCTTATAGGAGTGGTAGAAAGATGGAAACGGGCTGTTCACAACAGGAACGTTGTGGGAGTATTGTCCACCGACATGTCTAAGGCATTTGATTCGCTGTACCCTCCCTTACTGATCA
>CM042756.1:10039983-10062593 GCA_022496165.2 Catalaphyllia jardinei
TATCTTATCTTATCTTATCTTATCTTATCTTATCTTATCTTATCTTACATGGCACTCTCTTCACCTTTTCTATGAAGTTAATTACTATCACAAACGACCTTCAGCGCGAAAAAAAGTGTAGACAAAACCGAAGTTTTGGTGGACGTCAATCATCTCCGCCTCCTTTTACTTTCAGCAGGTACGGCTAGCTCACTAACTACATTCTTTAAATCTATAAACGCTAGTCGTGTTTCGCATGCATGAATGACCCCAATAGCAAGTAAATATACACGCAAACAAATTATTATTTCTGCACATATTTTTCTTGGGGTTACCGACTGAACAATACTTAATGATATGAAAGTTATAAGTTAGTTATACCTTACTATTAGGCTTTTAAGGTTTAAGTCTTGCTCAGTCCGTAACCCCAAGACGAATATGTGCAGAGATAATTTGTTTGCGTGTAGATTTGCTTGCTCTCGGGGTCATTCATGCATGCGAATGCGCTGAAGCATGAATTTGCGTGTGATTGATAACCGTTAAGGAAGAAAGTCCAATAAAAAACACTGTAAATAAGACTCCTTGCTAGACTGACAAAAGTTACCATTTCAATATTTACAAACTGTATCAGAGTCGTTAGGAAAGTGTGATAACAGTACAAAATAATAGAAGGCTGAACCAGGCCGCGGCTCCCCCACCTCCACCCCGCTAAGGTTATTCCACGCACCTTCTTGACATCACGGACCACACGTGTCAAATTTTGATATTTCTTGCATAAGGGCGAATAACAGCGGGTAACCTGATTCCTGATAAGCTCAATGCAAAGAAACTTAATCATTACAACGACTTTTACTGAGATAGAAACGTTACTTGATGAGACGAAATATTTCCAAGAGAGAATGAAGCTGAACTGCGATTCTCCTGCTTCGCGTGTTCTTAAATTAAAATTGGATTTGAGGCCCGATAATCCCCCCAAAACATCAAGAAGCCAAGAACAACTCATCTCAAGGACTTCCTCAGGTACATTTCCATGAAATACTATTCGGAGGGCTTAAATAAACCACATTTCAGACTCCTTTGTTAAATGCCTAAAGATTATATATAGTGGGGTGTTTATCGTTTTGACAGCTCGGGTGTTGTCACAATGCCGTTTTTGAAAGCGCCAGTGTTCAACGATTATAAACTTGCCGACAATAATTCTCATATCATTTAAAAGCCTGTTCTTTCTACTTTCTAGAAAAATATATATTTTTGTTGATTTACTGTTTTACCGGGACAGTTTGTTTGCTCTTGAAAACTCTCGCCATTTTGAGAAGTTTAGGTCGGTGAAATTTTGCCTGTTTTTAATTAATTCCGGTGACCTCAAAGGTCAATCTAGAAGTTTATATTTCAGTTCACATTACTTCTAAATCCAAGGTTACACGATTCTAGGCCTGTATTGCGGATTTTTAGCGATGCGAAGTTAAAACAAATAGGTTGACTGACAAGGCTTAAAAAGGCGAATTCTTGCTGCTTGCGGAATAGTGACGGAAAATGGTTATTTTACGGACTTTGAATTAATATTCAAAAGAAAAAATACCGCCACGTTTCTTACCATACCATAGGCTAACTATGGACCAAATATGAAGAAATTCGATTTTTCATCATGCGCCACGTCCCTCTCGGTCTTAGTGGACATTATCACTTAAGAATGTTTTACCCTATATCATTGACAGCAATCAAACTGGTTACTACAATACGTTGATGATACAACGGCGGTTCTCTCTGATACAGAGTCGGGCCATCAACTTTTTCAATTGTTAGACAAATTTAAAAAAAAAGTGTCAGGTTTAAAGGCAAATAGTTTAAAGACAGAAGGACCCTGGATAGGATCTTTAAAAGAAAGTGAAATGAAACCACTTGGAATCAAATGGCCACAAGATCCCATAAAAGCCCTGGAGATCTTCTTCTCGTACGATAAAAAATTACTATATATGAAGATTTTCACAGTAAAACTTGACAAGATAAAAAAAAGATAATTAATATCTGGTCCTCCAGAGGATTATCCCTTTACGAAAAAGGTGACTATAATTAAAACTTTGCTCCTACCGACGGTTGTGTACATGTCATCTTTGTTGCCTACCCCTGAAAATATAATTAAATAATTAAACCATTTGATTTATAACTTTTTATGGAAAGGTAAAGACAAAGTAACTAGAAAATCTGCGATAAATGATTATGAAGGAAGAGAAATTAAAATGGTTGATATTGAAAGCATGATTAAATCTTTCCGTCTCCCCTGGCTAAAAAGAATCTTTGGTGATAATTCTGGCGCATGGAAGACTATTTAGAATATCTTCTCAAAGAAACAGGTGGTCTGTTTCTTTTTAATTGCAACTACAGCGTCAAAGTCTTAACCATCAGTTCGCAATTCTACATTGAGTTATTGAAGTGGTGGTCTAAATTTCCGAAAGATAATGCGATTGAAACTAATTGGCTTTACCGAAGTTGGAATAATCATGAAATAAGAATAAATAGCAAACCAGTATTTTATAACAGGTACTTTTTGAATTCAGACGGTGGGAGACTTGCGCTTCGATCTTAACAACATTGATTATTATGAACTAATCGCAAAATACATACAGAAGACGAACTTTCTGGAATGGACCAGTCTTCGCTACTCTGTACCGCTAGTTTTAAGGAATGCCTATCATAATCCAGATCATAGAGCCCTAAATCCATCTTTTAAATTTGATTGCGGCCTTTTTGACGTAACTAAAAAGAAATCGAAAGATTATTACTCTCATTTTGTCCGTAAAAGGACTCGCTTTCCAAATAACGAGAATATTAGAGTGAATTTAATATAACTGATGAGACATTGACGAAAGCTTTCTCTCTTCTCCATTCAGTTGCTTTTGAGCCATATGTCAAAGCCTTTCAGTTCAAAGTATTGAACTCTATATTCTACACGAATTCAAAACTACACAAAATTGGGTACATCGCTTTCGGCAAATGTGAATCAGAAACAATGCAACATCTGTTTTATTATTGCTCTTATTCAATTTCTTTCTTGAAAGATTTCGAATTATATTTCTTAACTTTGTCACAACAGCAGATACATCTTAATCGGAAAGATCTATTAATCGGCCTTTTAACACCAGAACTTCCCTTACTTAATTACTTACTACTTATAGGAAAATTTTTTTTGTGGGCGTGTAGAAGGAATAAAGAAATTCTAAGTATACGAGGTTTTAAATCAAAAGTGAAATTTAAGTAAGAGACTGAAAAATATATCTGTACAAAAAATAATAATTTAGATATGTTTAGGAAAAAGTGGGCAATATAAATACAAGAGGTTGTTCAGTAACTTAGAACATGTGAAGTTCAAATAAGTGTGACTTTGCTATGTAATTTTTCATGAGTGTGTGTATCTGAGTGAGTGTGAATTATAGCTGTGTTATACTGTGGGTCCTGTATATTATGTTTAGTGAATTAGTATAGTATTGTAATGAAACTTGTGTAAATAGTTAATAGCTGTGTGTAACGCAATAGATAAATTTTAAAAAAAGCACAACATTATCGTCTAATACATGCAGCCGGATCCCAACGGACTTCGATTACGGAACTAAATAACGTTCTGCGCCTAATCTCAGGACGGCTTCCAGCAGGATAATAGACGACGCTTGCAAATCGTTAGACTTCATTGGGCTTAATGGTGTTCTCCGGCAGACTTCCTTTAGACAGCAGTTATAGACAGCTGATTTAACAAGGCCGCCTTCGAGATAGTGCGCGAAGTAATATTCATCCGAGTGTATCCCTGGGCAAAACATAACCCCAATTGGATAAAAGACAAAAGGAGGATAGGGGGGGGGAGGGGGGGGTGGGCTAAATAACAAAAAAACAGGTAACATTTCAGCCTAGGTATGCTCTGCAAGCTTCTGCCATTAAGGAATCCCCTCTCCCTTTTCCGGAAGAAAAAAGGAACACCAGTTACATGAATCGAGGTGTTGAAATCTGCGGGTACGTTTTTGGAAATACAAACAGAATTATTACAGACGAATAAGTTACGTGACATTTTTAAGAAGGTTACGACACTTTTAAATTTAAATTTCGAAGACATGTTTCGATGTTACGAACATCATCGTCAGTTAAAGAATATTTGAAAAACCGTTAGGACTATATAACAACTAGGCGAAACATGCATACATAATTAATTATGATTAAGTGACATATTTGAGTGAATAACAAAGTGTTGGAAAGAATATTAAGCCTAAAGGGTAAGTGTCAGATTGACGTGATGAACTTGCTGGTTTAAATTAGGTTTTTCCCAGTTTATGTGCATAGCCTCCTTAAGTTTAAGCTGAAATTTAGTAGGGGCGGAATCAAGGATTTCAAAACAATCCGCAGAGCAAGATTGACGACAACTTTCTGAGTTTTGTAAATGTTTGAAGATATGTGAAGACTTGTCTGAAGAGAGATGTTCACGGACGCGTGTGGAGACATTTCTGTTCAATAATTATCACTGTACAATGTCTAAAAGTTAACTTCTAAACGTCACCGAAACCATCTTTAGCAGCGAATAACTCAGTGTAACTTGCATTAAAGAGAGAATTGTGGGAAGGGACAAAAACATAGGGGCGGAACGGGGCGGGTGAGGGAGGGGGGTTAATTATGTCTACATCCACCTTAAAACAAATCTCTAATCAGAAAGCAAGCTAAAAAAAGAAAAAAAAAGACTGACATCAGCCGTGAACAACACAGTAAACAAGGTAATATTAGACAGGTGAAGTTCTGAAACGTTGCACAAAAATTTTAGGTTTGCCGACCCGGTTTTAATAACTTCAGGTATATATCTTCATGGATCGAGTGCCTCAAGTCCAATTATGTTGTTTACAAAGCAAAATGAAGCAGAATCGAGTCACTTTTAAGCTGCAAACACATTTCAGGCGATAAGTGTTCCAAAACTCCTTTTCTACTCTCTGCATTTGACCGGCCGGTTGGCGTTTTTCGTTTCTTGAGATTATTCTTCCATAGTTTTCATTGTGCCCTCTTACAAACCGTCTTGAATTTCCGCCGACTCGAATAATCTTCAACATTTACAAGACCCAAAAATTTGATCTTGATCCTGCTAAAGGCCAATATACCATTTTACAGTTGTCGTCTTAGTGGCCTGGCCTCTGAATGGCAGCGAGGCTGGAGTTGACCTTGTTTTGATAGAGACCTCACTCCTTGCATTGTCAAAAATCAAGTTGTTCTTATGCTAGCTACTTGGCATTTACATAAGAAAAGCAGAGAGGTCTGTATCAAAGCAAGGTCACCTGCAGCCTCGCTAGCATTTATGGCCAGGTAAATAAGAACACAACTGTAAAATGGCTTATTGATTATTTGCATTTTGCTGCATTAAACGTTAGATGCAGTCTTCTTATTACTTTACAATACACATCGCTCACTGACATTATTTAAAATCTCACTATGCTTTCATCAAATGTTCACCAGATACACATTTATTCGATCACACGATTACAGGAACCAAATTTTAAAAAGATTATTTGATTTGCATTCTTATGGACAGCAAAATCGATAACATAACTGGTAACTGGTGTGTTACCGGGACTTTCGAGAAACGGGCTTCAGCTCCTTATGTCAAATTATTAACGATCCAGTCTATCTTCGTCGTTCCCAA
The DNA here is from genome assembly GCA_022496165.2 of Catalaphyllia jardinei. Classification (NCBI taxonomy): domain Eukaryota; kingdom Metazoa; phylum Cnidaria; class Anthozoa; order Scleractinia; family Caryophylliidae; genus Catalaphyllia; species Catalaphyllia jardinei. The sequence goes on from CM042756.1 coordinate 10,045,625, forward strand.
GCAAGCGAATGAAGCAAGCACGAGGGATTCACCAAAGAGAAATACCATGGCTTGAGTCGCTTGCATTCCTCCCGCTGAGAAACAATTATTTCAGTGTTTGAAGGTACTGTTGAAGCAAACTGTTGGATTGTATTGCTACTGCCTGTATCCTAATACTGATCCAAGACTCGGCAACAAATCAATTTCCGAACAAAGATCCTTTGATGTTTAGATGGATATTTTTGAATTATGTTTACGAGAGACTTTTCAAAAATTGTTTTCCTGAGTAAGCACTCCCTCCTGATAAAAACACCATAGCCCCACCCATCTGGTTATTAAATGCGTAGCATGTAATTCTATTTCTTATAGTAATGAATGTGGCTGATGAAAAGTGTGAAATGCAAGCAGAAAAAAAACAGGTTATAAGTTTACATTTTATAATTCGATATTGCATATTCAAACGTCTAAATTATTCGTGAATACAACGTATGAAAATCTTACATACCAATATCTGAAACAAGTAAAGTGTCAGTGTTATATGTAACAGCAAAGTCCTCAAGACAGAGCAATTTCTGTGCTAAGGTTTTGTCATCAATGGATATTACATCTCCAAGCATCTTCGTAAGTAGGGTGTCATCTATCTTCAAAGACACCTGTTCCTCATCAAGAAGTACAACAATCTTTGCAGTTACACTCTTCTCGCATGTGGTTGCTCTCATTATGAAGCCGGAACGTTCGCATTGGATAACATCTGTGCAAGTGCCATGGAGGATGTTCTTTTTGCAGTGTTTGCACTTAAAGTACTTCTCAATCTTCTGCACTGAATGGACATCACTGACCTGCAAGGTTTCCTCCGTCTCTTTATCTGTGTTGTCAAAACGAATTTGAGATAATGCAGGATCCTGAACTGGTTGAACAACGGTACAGATTGTCGTCGACAGTTTCTTTTTTCCTGACCACACTCTTACTTGTAAATTAGTAAATGTATACACCAGACCTGTAAAAAGAAGGGAAATTTGTTCTAGGGGCGTTGATCTGGATGCAGTCAAGAAATGAGGCCTAAAATTAACCTAGATCTAAGGAGCTCAAGGGAGTTTTTTCTTGGTACTCCCTTTGTTCGAAGACAGAAACTGGATAACGCAAGTTACGGAATGAACAAAAATGCTGGAAACAAATCGAAGGTTGAGATTAATTTACCTAGTCAGTGCATGTTGTGCGCTTTCCACGATCGAAATTTTCCATGAAAGCGTGCAGGTGGGAGTTATTTTTTAAAAGAACAGAGTCTCAAACGGAAATTGGAAATGAAAGTATTATTGGTCAAATGTGGACGCTATGCGTTATTTTGGTTCTATACACCTACCGTGTTTGAGAGACGAACTTGGCTAAATACTATGGCACACAACAACTTTTTTGAATTTAAAAATGAAAATTACATTTGCGATTTGAGAAGTAAATATAAACTTTTAGAAACTTACCTTGTTTTACTTTGTCGATGTGGGATTCCCATAGATCTAGGGGAATGGTAGCACTAACGTCGCCAATAACTGCCTCCATCAAGTTAAGTCGCTTGCGAGGACTTCCCACAGAACGTTGATCTTTCACATTCAATATCTTTCCACGTACAGAAACAACATCCCATTCTTTGTGTGTGTTTAGGATGTCTAAGATGGTGATTGGCTCACCTTGAAGCAGAGTGTTCTCGTCGTACTGAAATGAGTACTCGCATTGTTGAGGGATGGCAATGTTTGTCATATCGTTCACAATGATTTTATCTCTGTCTTCAGTGTAGGTGAAGTGCTTCAGTTTCACGGGGGTGTGGTTATTCTGACTCTCGAAAAGTAGTGGCCTCTTGTGTGTAGGATAGAGTAGCGCTTCCAGAGTCTCTTGGGCTGACGTCTGCAGAACAAATGTGCAGTAGTTCATAGTGTTCCCTCTATTTCGTCTTGGTGGTGATAGGTTGTGAACGTACCCTATCAGTGCTTCCTCCAAGATTAAAAGTTTAGCGTTGAAGACATCATGCGGAGAGTCGTTTTTCTTTTTGAATAGAAGCCTTTTGGAAGTGGTTGGAGATTGAAACGGCGTTGGCAAAGACTGTGGCGATTCTGGAATAGGCATTGGCGATGGCGGCTGAGAAGACATTGGCGGCGATGGAGTAGGCCTTTTCGAAGTAGCAGATTCCGCAACTGGCGCTGTTGATGGGGATTTTGGCGATGTAGGAGTAGATCTTCGCGCTGTACGAGCAGACTTTGACATTGTAGGATTCGGCATTGTTACTAACTAAATCTGCACTGCTCGAAGAATTTGGAGGGAATTTGTACTGTATCTACATGCGTTTATTTTTTGCGTACCTCTCAGAAGACAGGTACATGCTTCTGAAAATTCGGATTGGTCTATAATTTTAAAAGGCCGATAATTAACCAATCAAATATTGAAGCTAGGTCGCTGAAGGTCGCTGTGAAAAGAAATTAGAGCCTTCAGTAGTCTTCAATGTAACTAGCAATGAACAAGTACGGATACAGGATACACAAAGCTAAGTTGAGTATTGATTGATCGATTGACTAGTAACGAGTAGCTTACGAGTGGTTTTAATTAACCCGTCAAATAAACTACCATATTACACTTGAGTATTCTCTAGTTTGTTGTCTGACTACTTCAATTAGTAAAGCTTGATTCACGGGTTAATGATAACGACTCTGTGTGAGAATTAAAGAGATTAGCACTGTCTGTTGCTTTCTGTGCGTAATAGTGGAATTGTAATCACTGTTTGATGATAGTTTTAACACAATTATGGTCAGAATAATAGACAGTAACTACTTCATTTTGAATTTCATCGTAGAGAGATTGTTTGACATAAACTTGATCCAATAGACTTCCAGCTAATACAAATGTAGGTTTGTCTACAATTTGAATATATTCCAAAGAATTCATGAGTTGTTTTAGGGTCAAAATAAGCAATTCATTAAAGTAGTTGATGTTGAAGTCTCCTAGTATGATATCAACAGAGTTTGTTTGAAGAATGTTGTTCAGGTTCTGAAGATATTGCTGAGTGTTCAAGTTGCTTTTTTTTGTATGTTAAGAGGAACGTTAATTCTTTGTTTGTGTTCAGTGCATTACATATTAAACCATTTATAGATGGAATAATTTGTTTTTGCAGCAAATTAATGTTGTTTTTAGTACAGATAGCTAAACTTTAATACTTATCAGTAGGATGGTCTTGTCTGGGAAGTGCATAAGGGTGGAGAGTTTCTGAGATAATATTATCTGAGTAGTGGGGTAAAAGTTCAGTTTCTGTTAGGGCTAAGATATCACATTTGTTGAGATTTGCATCATGCTTGATGTCAATACTATGTTTTTGAAAGGAACGTATATTCAGTAGACATATCTCAAAGTTTTTATTCTCAGTTACCAGGGAAAAAGTGCAGTCTGTATCTGCCTGTTGTCGCAGTCTATGTTATTCTGCATGTACTTTTGGATTGGCCCTTACATGTTTGTTTTCTAACTGTCCAATGACATGCAGTCCTTGCAAAGATGTTGCTCTACTCCTGCCCATAGTTAAAATGTTTTTGCCTATCCAAGTCAAAGCATACAACAATTTCATTTACTGTTAATCTCTGAACTTTGTGTACTGTGCATGCCCATGTCAGTGTGATAGGAAACTGTAGTCTTTGTATTTCAGGAGAAGATGGTTTTCCAGGTCTCAGATAGACTGTGTCGACCAACATGTGCAGGCATACTTACCAGACAAAGACAAAGACCCCGATTTGTATGAATTAGTCAAAAAGTATCAAACACATAGCCATAGCAAATAATGTAGAAAATATAAAAAATATCGCATGCAGATTCAATTTTGGACAGTTCTTTACAAATAGTACTGTGGTAGCTGAACCTTTACCTGATGATATGGATGAAGAAATTAAAGCAGCTGCATCAGTTTTATTCGTGCTAAGACAGGTTGAATAAATTTATATAAATTACTGATGGTTTGCTTGTAGTTTGATCGATAGCTATTTTTTTAATTGTACCTATTTGGCCATTGATAAGGCTATCATTCATTTCTATATTTGTAGTTAGCATGACCCTACAATTTTGTTTCACCATAATTTCAGAATCTAGTCCACCTGTTTCTGATCTTCCCCTAGCTAACACTCTATCAGGGGAAGATCATTTTGTTTGTTTCCTGTAGAACTATTAGCGTGCCAGGTCTCAATGATTTGCACTACAAATTGGCCAAGATAGCCCTATTTATATATTCAATATAATATTGGCTTGAATGTATGACTTCATCAGTTATATAATTTGCATATTTTAACCATTTTCAAACTTAAATATCTCCGGAACTAATGCACATATTTGCAAACGGTAAACGGAGTTTTGATTCTCTCATGGAATTCTATGTGATGCAGTCGAAAAAACAAGCGGTACAAATTTGATCGTAGTACCACTTTAATATTAAAGTGGTACTACGATCCTTTGCATTTCAAAACTATGTTAACTAAAAAACTGAACTCAGAAAGGCTGACCGTACATTTGGGGTCAACTGTATATAATTTCCAATATTTCGTCAGGCACGGCCTGACGAAATGTTGGAAATTATATACAGTTAACCTCAACCGTACGGTCAGCCTTTCTGAGTTCAGTTTTTTCAAGCCTTTGCATTTGCTGATATGAACCTACCAGGTTCCCGTACATTTGACTTGTCCGTTGGCCCTTTCTAGAGTTTGAAGTTCTATGTTAACTAAACACTAACTGAGAAAAGTTTTAAGTTCTGGTTTTAAAAAAAAGACACCTGTTTATTTTGAGGTGCCTCCAAACAGTTTCCAGCACTATCCAAGACATAAATTTTGGTGGGTCATTATAACCACTCTTTATCAATTGACACTACAATCATGGTATGATAAAAAACTGCTCAATCATGCATTGGTGAACAAGTTGGTGTTATTTTCGTCACACTATATGTTACCATAGCAACAATATGGCCTGGCTTACACCCTTAATCTCAGCTTTAAGTGCTTATATCTCAAAAACGGCATTGTGAAATTTTTCTCGTTGTGGTAGCGGAACATGAATATGGTATTAATTTAAAAGTTGTCAAAATTTTTCGATTTGAAAATAGAGGGGCATTATGTGCTCGATAGTCTGAATTTGTAACAGCTGTTAGAACTAGATACGTAAGTTGACGACCACGTAGAGTTACAATAAGTAATATATGGATAAATTAATGTATAGTAAAGCACGAGTTTGGTCTTACAGTATAAGTGGAAACGCGTCCTGGATAAAATACCAACTGATTGAGAGATTTGTTTACAGACAAAGTTTATGTGATATTTCCAAGTCAGGTGCTCGTCCAGGTAGAACCCAAGAAATTTATTTCCCAGTTTCGACAGCTTTAAAGCCAATGAAGTATAAGTTAATGTTACAAACTTGGACGGCTTGTTCGTCTAGGTGGCTTCTATGCGAAAGTTAATAAGTTTACGAAATGTCACTGGTTTTGGTTCTAACACAATGATGTAATAGGCTTGTAAAAAGGTGCGATTGATGAGGGCCTTACATGGTTTGGAGAGAGATGATGTCAATGTGTCGATTTTAAATATCCTTACCCAGTCCCTTACCCGTTTAGAGTATGGGTAACAAAAATTGACTTTTATCCGCGAAGGGGAATTTGAATGATTTTGAAATATTTGACTTTAATTGTCCGCCACAATTGTCTGTCACAGGCCAAAGTGGAGACAAAGTAAAATTTATTCATTCTTGATTAATTAAATTTTTGTTAGCTAGGTATACGCTTCACAGTCCTAACTACCTGCAGGCCTTTGTCAGTTGCAGTGTTATATGATCACGGTAACAAGGCGCTATGTATTACGGTGCAGGTAAGCTTTAAGATGTTATGGTACAAAACTTGAGCTCACTGGAGCTTGCATTTGGCTCTTGGACCAACAGCATGGGGCCTCAACGACGACCCAAATAGTGGGAATCTACACGGACCAGTTTAAAGCACTCTATAAATATGACTTCAAATATTAAAATTAACACTAAGAATGCTAACGATGCGCCGCTGTGGTACTGATTAGTTCGTATTGCAAATTGACAGCTTGCTGATGATTACCATCTCTGTTTAGACGTTCGCACAGAAGCCATTCTGTTGCGGCTTACTTTTGGCAATTCAACGATTCGGTGAGGGTAAAGATTTGCTTTAAGCCTGCTTACAGGTTTTTTTTTTCCCAAGGGCTTAACAGAAACAAGTAAAAAGAGCCAGCCAAGTTTGCATTTCATCAAACAATGAAGGAATCATGCACCAGAACAGCTGTTCTTCCCACGTTTTTGAAAGAATTTCAATATAAGCGTCCGTCTAAAGTTTACGCTTCTAACAATCAAGTATGTTTTAAAAAAGGCAGTTCAGGCTCCAAGGGGTCAAGTTTATTATTTTTTGTTTTGGTAGGAAGTGAAGTTTGCAGTAACGTCATTTATCCCTTCAATCATCGTACACCGCACTTGGAGCTAAATTTTACCTCAGCATCGGCTTCATTCCTGTTCACTGATCAGTTCAGGTGCGGAAATTTTAGTTGGTTACACTGTGATCGTTGTCTATTTTTTCCTCAGTTTACGTATAGCTTTTGTTTAGTAGCCTCAGCTGCATTTGATCCCTACATTTCGGAAATACATCAAGTCTAGCTAAAAGAGGCACTGCGAATTTAGTCATTTTTTCTCTGAATTTCCCATGTAGAGCCATTTGAGCAACAGCACAACTTGATATCATTACATAAAAAGTCTGAAGCAAATTTCTCTTAAGAAACAGTTTTATGTGAGAAGAAAGATAAATAGTTGTTGTTTTGCCCAGGTTGTTGTGCATTACCAATTCTTGTCATTGGCCGTGACCATTATTTACAAGAAAACCAAGTAGAGGAGTTTCTCCGATAACACTTTTAAACACGATAAAAAAAAAAGATGAGACATACTGGAGGACTTAGGTAAGATAGCATTTGATGTGGTAAAAGCAATTCACTCAATTCTGTCTCTAACATGAACAGGTAACTTAGTTTGCGTTCATCGAAAATATTTTGTCGTATTAAATTACCGAATTCGCGTATGTTTTGCATTTGCACCACTTTTGTATTTTAATTTCACTGAATTCTTATTTTTATTATTGCTATTTTTTGTTCTAATCGCTACTTCCAAATAATACAGCAGACGAATAGCATTAATCTTGAAAGCATGGTAAATTAATTGTTCAAAAAGGTTTTTTCTTAACTTGAAGCTAGCCTAGATTTTAAGGAAGGGAGAAAATGATACCGCGAAGCTTTAAACTTGTATATCTATATATTTTAATTTCTGATCCATTTAGCAAACGCCCAGTCTTTAAAGATTGTTATTATCACAGTCACCGCTTTTCAGATTCAATTAAGTTAGGCATTGCTTATTTTCTTTCAAATTGCTGGTAATGAAAACTAAATCGTCGGATATAGCTAACCTAAACATTAACAAATCTGAGTTTCCTTTAGCGCAATGCTTACATCCCGTTTTTTGTGCCGAAAAGCCGAAAGCGATTTATAGCCTCCAATGATGTGGTATCTCCTATAATACAATTTTTTTACTTTCAATTACTTCCATCATGACCTTGGAGTAACTGATGCATAGCTTTTGTCTTATAGATTTGCAATTTTTGATTTTATCGAAGCGTACGCAGTGCCATACATGTTTATTATTTGTCTGTTCTTCTAAATAGGGTCACTTACTATATGTTATTTATACAATGTTGTTTAAATTTTCGCACGGTCAGAATTTGAGAACAGGGGCACTAGCTCCGCCGGCCTTTACAAGGATAAAAATTTTCTTTCTTCATCTATTTAAAAAAAGAACAAACATAGGTACAGTTAAATTCGGTCAACATCTTTGTTTCAGTGTTGAGATACCAAATGCGCGTACTTGTACCTCCAATGAAAGCAGGTTTAAAGGGCAGAAAATTGCTTACTTCCTTATAAGATAAATTAATGTAAATGAAGCCTGTAGAGCAAGGTATAATCCACAACTAAATCGTTTTAAACTCTCTGATCAACTCATAGTCGGAATGTTTAGGCGATATTTCTTATATGCGTAAACATTTAATGAAGGAAAATAGTCATAGAGGGTCAGAATTAGCCGGATTACTGCCTTCCGCCGCCTTCCGCTACCTTCCTCCATACTAATGAGGTGCCTTCCTCCATACAAATGAGGTGCCTTCCTCCATACTAATGAGGTGCCTAGGTAAATCATTACTATTCAAACTGTCTAGGTAGAAATGCGTTCCTGCGTTCCTACAACACACTAGATAATGTAATTATTTTTATTTCATACATTGTATATTTTTTCCTAAAGAGTTAATATTTCAAAAAGAATGTTATTATAGTTCAGTTTCATATGCTAACCATGACTTGTTTTCTGTCAAACCACGCGCGCGTGTTCCACGCGAGATTCCACGTGCGCCCTAGGAAAAACACAGAGCCAAAAAAGGTGCCCCTTCTCTCCTTTTGCCTGAATGGCCTCGTTTTGTCCCTTTTGTCCCTCAAAAGTCCTTTTTGTCCCGTGTTGTGGCCCTTTTGTCCTGTGTTATGTCCTTTTTGTCCTTCGCATAAAAGTTTAAAACTCGCTGAAACTGTTTTATTTTTGTTGAGATCTCGAACTGTTAATGTGACTAAACGCGTGTGCCGTGATTGCCCAATTCCGAATTGTGGACCAAAATATATCGTTAGATTGTCTAATCATCTCGCAGATGTACACGGATTAGATTATATCAATCAAAGGAAGTGGTTACAAGAAGCGAAATTACAACCTAAGGTTAGAGTGATGATCTATCCAGTAAAAAGGAGCCAGGTAGTAAGACCCTCAACAAGTGAAACACCTCTATCAGTGCAGGAAGAAGAAAAGGATACAATAGTCCATCACTTATCAACACCAAGGGGAGTAAAGAAATCCCTGAAATCTCTACCAAGAGGACTAAAGAAATCACTGAAATCTCTACCAAGAGGACTAAAGAAATCACTGAAATCTCTACCAAAAGGCGTTAGAAAAGCAGCCAATAACATCAAACATTATAAAACAACAGCAGATTCAGTTCCTGAGTGGCTCACTTTGTATGGAGACGATGAAGGGCCGAACACAGAGAAGAGCGCTTAGTAACCCCGCCTGCAGTACCAGTAGCTTGTCACACTAAACCGCGTCCCATAAGCTTCACATTTTCGGTGCTTGTTTTATAGGCAGCGCTCCACTTGCCATTCAGTTTGCTGTCAAAGCTCGTGCTGTTCAAACCTAAAATGTCTTGGGGCGACGGTTATAATTACTGCCTTCTTCAACGAGGTAATGGATATTACGAATACAGTGAAGACTCTCAATCTGGCCAAGAAACGGATTCTTCCCAAGAAGTGACAGAGCACTTAAACCCTTGGTCGCGCATATTAGATGAAGCTCAGGAACGCCACGAGGTTCAGCTCAGTGCTTTGGTCGACGAGTGCAAAAGAAACGGAGATTCGGAAAACGTAGCACACCTTAAAGCGCAGAACGCTCTCCTTCCTCTCTACAGAAAAGAATTGAGAAAAGTACTGTTAGAGTATCTGCAGTGGATGCGAGCGATGAAGAAAGATTACACCTTTCAAAAAGTGATGGAAACTCAAAAAGATCTCAAAGATACAGATGGATTTGATTGGTTAGAATCGATAGAACTAGCCATCGATAAGGGGAAATTCTTGCTTAACCGATTGTTTGTTAACCAACCCATTCCACAAGATGAAGACTAGACCTACTGTGTTTTGTTCTCAATAAAAAAAATGTATTTCAAACCGATATCTAGTGTGTTGTTTTATTGGAGTTTGTTTCTTTGTTTAGGGGACTTCCCGTTTTATTGTTCATTGCATTCTAATATCCAGATTTACTTTGTGTTAAACACTTCGTTGTGGAGCTTTCGTTATCAATAAATGTATTTTTTAAATTCATTTCAAATCTCTGTGTATTTGAACCATTTCGCTAATAAAAGTAATATTCAACAAACGTGTTGTTTGAAAATATTTGTTGTCGCGTGTTGACAATTAATTCGCGTTCGAACTTCTATTGTTGTAATTTCAATTGTAGAGATGTCCCATGGGCTCAGTTTTCCGTTGGAGTTTGTATGCAAATCTAGGGCTGAGAGAAGTGACTAACGGAGCGGAAAACAAGAGCAGCTAAGAATTAATTCTCTCTCTTCTTAGCAAAGCTGAGAGTGCAGATAAAAACATAATAGATATTTTCATGAGCCAAACAGGATTAAAAGAACCCGGCTTCGAAAATCGGAGATCGTTTTCAAAGAAAGCTAGAGAAGCTTTGAAATTATTACGCGTTCAAAAATTTGCACTTGTCATTGTTTCCCAATCACGGACAGTTAACCGAGCGTTCAAAGCAGCTTGAAGATCAATAACTTTGGTGAAAAAAGCCATCGTCTCGATAATCGTTTCGAAATCGAACAAAGTTGTCAAGTTTCCTGCGAGTTCAGGTTGAATGAAGGAATGACGCTTTCGTTAAAATTTATGCTTTTATTTTGAACAGATAATAGAGTTTTTCAACCAGGGTTTACTATTAGCGGGCAAGACCGGGCAAGTTTACTGTTTTTATTGTTTAGAGCGACGCTTATTAGTAAACCTATACTTAATTAGTATGCAGGAAGTCAAAAATTAATATGCAAGAACGCATTTCTACCTAGACAGTTTGAATAGTAATGATTTACCTTGGCACCTCATTAGTATGGAGGAAGGCACCTCATTTGTATGGAGGAAGGCACCTCATTAGTATGGAGAAAGGTAGCGGAAGGCGGCGGAAGGCAGTAATCCGGCTAATTCTGACCCTCTATGACTACTGAGGAAACTATGAAGAAGTCGTGACCACATGGCTTTCATACGTTTCCTTGATCTCTAAGTAGTTTGTAGTTGATAATTTTTAAATTGACTTTTAAAAGGCTTTTTGAAAGCTCAACCCTTAGTAGTACATGTGCAGCTTAACTGGGCAAGTAGACAAAAAGTCAAATTACATCTGTTTATACAGACTGCTTATATATTTTAATATAAAATATATTAATTAAGCTTGATTGCATTGGAACATAATAATTATTATTACAGTAATTTAAACGAACTTGTAGTGTCAATTGATTTGCTCCGAAACGTTTCTCTCCGGGTACTTTGGTTTTCTCCTCTGCCAAAAAACCAAGCGTGATATAATTCGATTTGCTTTGAATTGATTTGCTTTGAATTGATTTGATTGTTTGATTTGGTTTCATTAGTCTCCCCAATTACTCGAGTCCGTGCTCAGCTAGTAAAAGTGAAAACTAAACAATTATCTAGTCTTAAAATCATGTGATATCTTCCGGAATCATTCGCTTTGAACAACACTACGAGTTATCGCGTCTTTATCGCTTTTATTTCACCCTTGCATGCCACCGCGACAAATATGAACTTTATATTAAAGGAAGGAAGCCGCAAACAGAAAAATATATATATATATATTTATCTTATGCTTTATTAAATTTGTACCATTTATATGATGAAAACAGCAGCATATGATATTCACTTTATCTTAATGAGAGCGCCATTTTAGGTGTCTACAATCAAACTAAAATGATTTGTCAAGGTTTTTGATCATTGCTAATGTTGAAGAAGACGTTCAGCGCCTCTTCTGCAAAGAATGCAAGTCTCTTTCTGGTCATGAATATTCATCTACCCGGGGGAAAGCCGCTCATTCCGGTATTTTGAGAGCAAATTATGATTTATGCATATTTTGCACATTTATGCACAATTACAAAGTTCACGCTTGCGTCACCAGTATGGAATTTTCGGCTGTAAATCGCACACGTCCTTTCCGGCCGGGAAACGCCACTCGGTCCGGGAGCAAAGGAGGACGGTTGTTTTCGCAGGCTACAACATCAGGCCAGCTTTAATTGCTGTCTAAGTAGATATGGTATTGGTCCATAGTTCTTATGGTAAAATGACATTGATGATTAAATTTTATTTGCGTATAAAAAATGTTTCTGGTGTATTTTTATGCAGCAAACTACTTAGGCTTTCAGGAAATGTAAATAGGACAGCAATATACTTACTCTGAGTACAGTATTTTTGTCCACTAAAACTGAAATTGCTCGACTTCCTATGAGATTTCGTCGCAAGTCTTTGCCATAATGAATAAAGGAAACTCTATATATCTTTAAAGTTCACCTTTCCTAAAACTTTTTTCTCACTAAAACGAATCTAATTGTTCTTTGAAATACTTCTGCGTAAAAATTATTTGATTCGGATAAATCGTCGATTATCTGTGCCCCGACGAAATCTCGAAAATAGCTCCAAAACACCGCCATTTTTGTTGCACGACCGAGTCTGAGGAAACTGGGTCCAGCAGCTGTTGTGGTGTCTACCCAGGAAGATCGAATATCTCACGTCCTCTCATTTCCTTGAGGATGATGCAAAACATTTTCGAAAAGTGCGCAGTTACGCCTTCCAGAGAAAATTCAAAACTTTTTGCGCCCAAATGCTTCGAATAACATGTAGATTCGATTCAGCGAAAAACAATTGGGGGGTTAGGTGCACTCAATTATTCTCACCAAAATTCAATTAAAAATTTTGAATGGAGGATGTACTTTACCATGCGAGTGTCTATCAAACCAAATTGGATGCTTTTAGCCAAATCAACAGGTAAGCCTTTACAAGTGATTTAAGTTTACACGGCGCAAGCATCCTACTTTAAAAAAACTTTAAGATAAATAAACATGTCAGTCAGAAAGATCTGTTAATGCAAGGCATTAACATTTGCACATTGACAAACACAGCAAACTGTCAATGCTCAACCAAGTTATTAGCTGGTAATAGAATTCGTGATTTTAAGGATTGTATTTGGGGTGTGCCATTTCCAGAAAAAAAAAAAAATCCTTGCCAACAAAAACTATTGGGAGGCCATGTGGAAAACCCAGCAAGTGCTTTTTACTATTCATATTCTTTGTTAATTTTACTTTGTTTTCCGTTCTGGAGAGATTTATTGACACATATTCGTCAGTACGAAAGTTTTCAAAGCAAGGTAAACATGCTCAGCGAAAATATCCTGTTGAAACTAAATTTAATTTCGTGTCACGGAAACAAACGGAACTTGAAATTTCATGAAGGCAGAATTAATTGAAGACTTAAATGGTTCTAAGTCAGACTGGATCGATATGATTCTGCAGAAATGAGGATATTTTTTTCTTTGCTTGATTTAAGTATGATTAAGATCACAACTACGGCAACATAATTTTATTCAAATCAGACTTATCAGGAATAATCCCGCCGTCTACCGGATAAGAACACGCACTTGGAAGGCTTTGACGATACGATAAACAGATACGACACATTGTGGAAGGTAACTAGCTAATTCATCAAATAGTGTGACTGAATATGACTTTCTAATTAGGTGTCGACATTTTCTTAATTTACTTTAGTAATTGAAATTTGTCAAATTTTCCGCCACAATTTGAGTAGCTTTACTTCTTACAGAGCGCGTCGTATCAAAAACATTAAGAAATAACAAACTTTTTTTATTTTGAAGTGCCGCGGTTAGGCTGGTTCCCATGAAAACACCTATAGAATTTGTATTTAGGTTCGCAATATTCAATCATCCTGGGACTTCAATCATCCCGGGACTTCTCACGCACAAGATATCGAGCCTCAAGCAAGAAAACACAATTTCTCTCTGAGAAATCGCTTCTTGTTGCCAATGCATGCCGTTTGTTTGTCACATATTTAATATTTCAATGTTACGCTATCGCCAGCTTGAGGCGTTATACAGTTTTGTCAATGAAGAAGGCGTTTCGCGCCTCTTCGTCAAAGAATGCGATTTTCTTTCTGGTCATGAATACTCATCTCCCCGGGGAAAAAGCCGCTCAGTCCGCCAATTTAGGAGCAAACTATGATTTTAGCATATTTTGCACATTTATGCAAAATTACAAATTTCACGCTTGGGTCATCAGTATGGAATTTTCGGAGGTAAATCGCACACGTCCTTTCCGGGAAACGCTACTCTGTAAGGGAGCGGAAAAGGACGGTTGTTTTCGCAGGCTACAACATTAGGCCAGCTTCAACTGCTGTCTAAGTAAGTATGGTATTGGTCCATGATTCTTATGGTGAAATGACATTAATGATTAAAGTTTATTTGTGTATAAAAATTGTTTCTAGTGTATTTTTAGCCGACTAACTACTTAAGCTTTGAGGAAATGTAAATAGGACAGCAAAGTACTTAAAAGTATCCTTAGTACAGGATTTTTGTCTACTAAAACTGTCATTGCTCGACTTCCTATGAGATTTTGTCGTTAGTCTTTGCCATAATGAATAAGGGAAACTCTATATATCTTTAAACTTCGCGTGACCTCAGACTTTTTTTTTTCTCGCTAAAACGAATCTACTTGTTATTTGAAATACTTCTGCGTAAAAGTTACCTGATTGGGATAAATCCTTGAATTTCTGTGCCCCGACAAAACCTCGAAATTAGCTTCAAAACACCGCCATTTTTGTTCCACGACCGAGTCTGAGGAGACTGGGTCCAGCAGCTGTTGTGGCGTCTGCCCAGGAAGATCGAATATCTACCGTCCCCTCGTTTCCTTTGAGGATGATGCAAAACATTTTCGAAAAGTGCGCAGTAACGCCGCTCAAAGGAGCTATCGGCTGTTGTAGTAATATACCAGATTTACAGAAAGATATACTTTACAATTTAATGGCGATGATCGGTCAATACGACGATAAAAACGTAAGCGATGGTTGATTTTGTCAAATTATCAAACAAGCGAACTAACTCTGTAAGAACTACTGCAGAACTTTTAGCGAAAATTGTTCCGCAGACTTTCAAATCCTATTTTCAAAATTTTCTGCTAAAGGCCCACCAGCAATTTGTAGAGATACTAACGACAACCTATATATTCCAACCTCACATATTTATAATGTAACAATTACATATCTGGCAAAGTCGTACGATCAATTACGATGCATTACGACCGATATAAGCTTACTGATATGTAAATAAGTCGCAACTATACGCCGCCAACCAACACTTACTTCTCTTTCGACTCAGAGAAAAGTTGAAGACTAATCCTTTAAAATTACACGATAACAAAATTGTTCGAATCACAGAGTTTTCCAAGGTTTGGAAGACAGCAGTTCGACAAACATTCTGTGCAATAGTGTCGAAAATATGTGGACCGTGTAATATTATCTGCAGACAGCTTAGGGAATACACCCTATTACACCCTGTTCGCTTCTCCGACGAATTTCACTGCAAGCATTGAGAAAAAAATACATCGATTATTTGGAGTTACGACTTGTAACAATGTGAAATCTGTAATTGTATAAAATGCTTCCTTCCCCTTTGCTTTCTGCGGCTTCAAAAATGAAGGTCTAAACAATTATACGAGTTTTAAATCGCCGGATCGAAGCAAATGTTTTGGAGGTCATCACATCTCGAAAACTGTAACACGTACTTCGCTCTTATAAACACAAAGCATTCCAGAAAGTAAAATAAAAACTGGTTTTAATAGAACAACCATAACTTGACAAAAACCATTCTCACTAACAGCCACTGTAAACGGGCTTTAAATACTCGTGGGAACCTTGTGGCTACGTAATGAATTTACCATCCAAAGCAGTCCTTGAGTTTTCTATCCTGCTTTTCGTTTTCCTGCTCCTCCACTTCGTATCTAGCTTTCCATTCCTAAGACACAAGGAGCTCCTGCGAAAAGAGGACTTTCTCGTCTTCGCTTGAAATATTGCAAAGTGCTCTCAGAGCTCCTAGCAATGATTTCACAGTTTTGGAACGTGCTCGATCGAAGTTTATTTCGGATTCTTTGGCATCGAAACTTAAGTCTGAGTCCAGTGATGGAAAAGAAATGGCTTTTAAATTAAAGTTGGACGTTTTAGTCCCAAAATATATTGGAAAGATTAATTTTGATTTCCATTTCCTGGAGCAAATACAGAAAGCAGACTGAGGCACCACTGTGTTTGGTTCCTGGGTAGGCGTGATCAGCAACCACCGCCCCAGACTCCCTACAACTCGGTCGTGCAACCCTTCAAACACGACTTCGAGATCGAGGGCACAGAAAATCGATGATTCAAGCAAATTCAAAACGTTTTGCGCCCAAATGCTTCGAATAACATGTAGATTCGATTCAGCGAAAAAAGCATCGGGGTTAGGTGCACAGTTAACAATTTTGGATGGAGGATGTACTTTACCGTGCCAGTGTCTGTCAAACCAAATTGGATGGCTCTTAGCCAAATCAACAGGTAAATCTTTCCCATTTTTTTTAAGTTGACTTGGCGCAAGAAGCCTACTCTAAAGAAACTTTAAGATAAATAAACATGTTAGTCAGATCTGTTAATTCAAGGCATTAACATTTGTTTATTGACAAACTGGTGTTTTGAAGTAAATTCAAGCAGCAAATTAACTGTCAATGCTCAACCAAGTTATTGGCTGGTAATGAAGATTGTGATTTTAAGGATTGTATTTGGGGTGTGCAATTTCAAGGAAAAAATCCTGGACAACAAAAGCTATTGCGAGTCCATGGGGAAAAAAACCCAACAAGTGCTTTTTACTATCCAGATCCTTTGTTAATTTGACTTTGAAAAATGTACCCAAGCTTGTTGTACCTCCTAAAACTCACACATAACCAAAAGATGAAAAGCCTTAGCAAATTTTCCAACCTATATCGAAGAATTCGTTATATGGAGACTCGTTATATCGAGCTTTTATTATATACACTTCACTGTAAGTTTGGCCGGGACACAAAATATCGTTCGTTATATCGAAGACGTTTAATAGAGGTTCGTTAAATGGAGGTTTCACTGTATTCTGCTTCAAAACTGAACACAGTGTATAAATACGACTTATAATAATAATAATAATAATAATAATAATAATAATAGTAATAATTATTATAATTACTATTATTATTATTGTTATTAGTTATTGTTATTACTATTATTATTTTTATGATTAA
>CM042756.1:10062693-10075313 GCA_022496165.2 Catalaphyllia jardinei
TAATAATAATAATTATTATTATTACTATTTTTATTTTTATTATTTTTATTTTATTATTTGTTATTATTATTATTTGTTATTATTGTTACAAAGCTGTATTAGAAAGAACCCAGCAATTCTCAGATCTTTGGTTTGTTACCGAAAGAACCAATTCAAAAATTTCCTATCCCGTGCGGGATAGCTTTCTCAGAGATACATTGATTTCTCGAGAACCACTCGTTAGCATCATTTCTTTTAAGTTTAAATTCACGAATCTAATATGAATCATCTCTATCTGACAAGCAGAGTCTTTATTCAGCAAAAGTGTTGACATTAGCTTGTTGAGTGTTGTAATCACTTCGCACATCATCTATGTGCTGGAGGTGGGGAGGTTTAACATTCCGAAACAACAATATTGCCTTCCCATATAATCTCCCTATACATATTTCTATATGTTTTATTTCTTTATCACTCATGTCCATGGAAATATATATAGGGAAATTATATGGGAAGTTAACATGGATTTTATGCCTGGAATAGACCATTTTACAGTTGTTTGCTCTGTGATCTGGCCTGTGAATGGCAGCGAGGCTGCAGGTGACCTTGCCTTGATACTGCAGCTTTCAAGTAGACGACCTTTACTCGTCGAGTCCGTTTATTCAACTGATAGCTAAAAATGTGACATACCTCACATACATTCCATAGCAAATTCCACGTGCATACATGCATGCTCGTTCCACACCTTCCTTTGCAACTTGAATACACGCATATTCCAGCGAAGCGAATAAGAAAGAAAGTAAAAACAATATAATAAACAAATAATACACAGTTCATGTGCAGTTCTCAAGTAAATGCCTTATTAACAGGCCACAAAGTCGCTGAACTTTGGATTTGGTTCAACTGTCCTTCCATATCTCGTGACATATCCCTCTGGGCCACTTGGTCTCGTCGGAGTCTTAACGGGAGACATCTGAGGATTCTCAGTTGGGGCACTAGGTCCGGCTTCAGTGTTTACGGGAGACTGCTCATGGGGAGATTGGGAACTGGGTGGTATGTTATCAACGGTCGCTGCAGGGCAAGTAGGTTTAGCAGGAGCCAGTTCTGGAACAGAGAGGAGATTGCTTCTGTTTCTACGGTACTGCTTTCCCTCAGCTTCCACAAATCCGTGGCTGCGGAGCGGGTTGCTTGAAAACGCCTACTTTCTGGTACCCTCTGTCAGTCTGAAGTCGCACGATTTCCTGTGAAAGGAGAGGTTCGAGATATTTGGCATGCTGATCGTGATATGACTTTTGCTGTTGGCGTTGAAGCTTCAAACCTGAGGAGACGTTCCTGGTGTTTAGTGCTTTTGGAATAAGGAACAGGAAGAAACCAACTGGTACGCTTCGATATTAACCGCTAAGTAGGAGAGCCTAGGACTTGATCCCTTGGAACATTCCTGAGGTTAAGAAGGTCAAGCAAGAGGTCGGAACCATCGCTCTTTCATTTCTCAAGCAGGCTCTTCGCTTGTTTGACTGCATTTTCCGCGAAACCATTGGACTGAGGAAAGTAGGGGCTGCTATTAACATGCTCGAAGCTCCATTTGCTGGCAAAGCTTTTAAATTCCCTACTTGCAAATTGTGGACCATTGTCCGTTAGCAACTTGGATGGAATGCCATGAACAGCGAAATGTTGTTTCATCTTCATAATCTCGCGTTTAGATGATAAATCGCTGCGAGTGCTCATCTCAATACAACCGGAGTAGTACTCGACGAGTATCAAGTCACCGCAGTCCACTCCAGTCGAATATGTCTGCGCTAACAAAGGACCAAGGGAGGTCTGGAACCGGCTTAATGAGAAGCGGTTTTTTCTGCTGGTGGGGTCGAACACTATTGCAAGGCTGGGACGACTCTACGTCAGAATCAATATCGAGCATCGAAGAAGGCCAATACACGGTTTCTTTTGCTCTCCTCTTTGTAGCATCTATTCTGGGATGCCCCTTGTGGAGTTGCCTAAGGCACTCTTTTATGCAAGGTCTGTGGAACCACAACTCTAAGGCCTTTCAAAATGACTCCATGGGCCACGATAAGCTCATCTGTGATTCGAAAGTAAGGATGCGCCTCTGGGGGCACACACTTGGACCTTGCTGGCCAACCATTAGAAATGAAATGAGTTACTTTCTACATCACAGGATCTGCAAGAATTAAATTCGGCCATACGCGCTGGAGAAATCGATGTAAGGGACAGGAAGTCGATCTGCTCATCAACGTCTGAATCCGATTTCTCATCAATTTTGGAGGGTGACAACGTGTCTGCGACGTAAAGTTCAGTCCCTTTCTTGTAGATAAACTTCAAATCATACTTCTGAAGCTGCAAAAGCATACCGGAAGACGAACAGGGGCCAAATGAAGGGGCTTGTTTACCATTGCTGTGATTGGCTTGTGATCGGTCTCGATAGTAACTTGCCGACCGTAGATGAAATCATGAAATTTTCTGCATGAAAATGTGGCAGAAAGCAGTTCTAGCTCGATTTAAGCATATCGAGATTTCGCCTCTGTTAAGACTCGTGAGGCATAAGTCACAGGGAAACCATCCTCTATTTGAGGTATCAACAGACAACGTGGCAGGCTTTGAGATGTCTGCCTTCAGGGTGTCGAAACCTTGTTGCTGTGCTTGTTCCCAACACCAGTGTTCCTTATTCCGCAGCAATTCTAATTCGCGTAGTGGCGCTGTCTTCTCACTGAAGTTGTTAATGAACTTGTGGAGATAGTTGGTCATACCAAGAAATCGACGCAGTGCCTCTGGCTCATCTGGTGTTGGCATTTCTTTAGCAGCTGGAACTTTGGCTTCGTCGGGCTTGAGACTGCCATTTGTGAACTGATGGCCAATATAGGATACTTAGTTAAGGCAAAACTTGCATTTCTTCAGGGATAGTTTCATAACGACTTCTCGCGCTCTTTCTAGCACCTTCTTCAAGTTAACATCATGGTCCGCTGTTCCCTCACCCCATAATAACAGGTCATCAACGATGATGGCACTGAGATACCCAGGAAACAACTCCTCCATCGTACGCTGGAAGACTTCAGAGGCAGTAGTGATGCCAAACGGCATGTGCAGAAAGCGGAATCTAAATGGTGTGTTAAAGGTTGTGAGTAGTGAAGATTCGGGATCAAGCTTTATTTGCCAGAAACCACTTCTCGCGTCAAGGGTGGAGAATACTGTGGCATTGGGCATACGTCATGCAACATCTTTACCCGTCCTCATACGATGATGGGGTCGGTTAAGGACTTTATTGAGATCCATCGGATCGATGCAAATGCGAACACTGCCACTTCTTCGCTGCTACCATTCGTAAAACCCACTCAGTTGGTTCGGACACAGGTGTGATCGCTCCAATCTTGACCATCCAATCAAGCTCTCTCTTAACACTCTTCTCCATTGCAAGTGGTATTCTGCGCTATGGTCTGATTACAGGGGTTACATTAGCATCAAGGTTCATTTTGTAAACAACGGGTATATTGCCAAAATCGCCTTGAAATAAGTTCTTGTACTCGTTAAGTATTGCTGCGTGAAAGGCATCAGTAGTTTCTCCAACAGTGCAAGTAGACTGGCGAGCGTCCAAAAACGTTGTCTGTTGACGAACTGAATCTCCAAGACGGTAATCTTTGTTTGTAAGTGCAATTCCTCCAGCCCGTTTCCCTCTAGCATGTGTTGACTGACTGTGTTAAGTCCTGCGATTTCGTAACGCCGGCGGTGTTCGACAACGCCTCCGATGAAGTTCGCCTGGACGCCTGTTGTATTCGCGGCGCAATGATTTGTGTATCCTGCGGCACATTCGTCGAAACTTCTACCTCCGCATCACCTGGAAAAGCGGTGGGCCCCCGCAACATCCCCACTTCAGGCGCCCCTCCAATACTCCCATTAACGCCTAAATCCGCCGTAGCTCCACGATCGTAAACTCTTTCTGTTCCACAGAGGACACTCAACTTACGTTCTTGTTTATCCCTCATGGTTGTGTTAACTTTCGTGACAACACCGCGAATCTTTTCCATGTACAGCGAATGCTGGTCCTGTGTTAGCTTGCTTCTTCTCTCGTAGGGAAGCTATCACAACTGATACTTCACTGGTCAGTAAACTCTGTAAGCGACGCGAGCAATCGTGGAGTATTTCATCCCAGTCTTCCTTAAAAGTCTCAGAAAACATGTCCAATGTTCGCAGACTTCTTCTTCTTTACTCGCTAGCCTTTTGAAATTACATTGCGCGCCTGACGATTTGTATACTTAGCGTATTTCTTCTCCAAGTTGAGCAACTTGAAAAACGGTTCTGTTTTCGCTTCCTCCATCAGTTCCGAGATCTAGAAATGTTTAAATGTATCAAAAACATCCTTCGTCTTGATCTAGACTCCAGAAACAAACAAATAAAACAACAAACACTGGGAAAATGACTTGCCGATATTTCGTCTTTATTCAATAAAGACTTCATCAGAGCAACTGACAAAGCGATGAAAACCGTTACAACATATGTACGCTAGCTGATGTAACGCGCGACAATATGAAAATGCGTTACAACAAAGACCAACATGGAATCTAATTACGTGCTAATACAAGTCCCTTCTCGGGCGACCGCTACAGAAAAAGTCATCACTGTTTAATCCCAGAGGGTGAATGGATCGAAGCCTGTAGGCCCACTGGACCTCCCTATCCCTAAGCCTTGTTTTGTTGTAACACTTATCTATAAGCCGTACCCTAACATATATATATACTTCTTGGACTTGAATAGAATAAAATTAGAGAGCCCTCAACTCTGAGAGGAACAGTGAGTATAATGATAAATGGTAGCAAAATTTCAGTTCATCGTTTTATTGCTACGACGCTGTTTCGTATGGCCAAAGAATGACCAGACTCATCAGGCAATAACGAATGACCGTTAAATTACAAGAACTGGCAATTAAAATCGAACTTAAGGTTGCTATGAGATATAAAAACTCTAAAATAGTTGCTATGAGATGTAAAAACAAATGCTATATGAAATTTGTTGATAACGTTGCTATAAGGTCTGCACTGCTTAATAATTCTCCGTTTAATAGTAAAAGGTTTGTTGTTGTCTTTGAGTGTCTAAATGTGTTTCGTTTCTCTTGCTTTGATGTCGAAAGGATGCCGTGTGGTTTCTCTAACGTTCTTTAAAATTTGTAGCGAAACCACACGGCATCGTTTCGACATCAAAGCAAGAGAAACGGAACTGAAAACAAAACACATTTGGACACTCACGGCACCTATATGTTTTTTCATTCAAAAAGTATCAGTTAGTAGTTCGCTGTCGGTACTTTCTTCATGCTAAACTACTTAATATTAGCAAAGCGTTCTGTATCCCTTGGATCCTACTAACCTGTTACTACATCGTTGGATTTGCAGCAAACTACTAACTGATCCATTTTGAATGAAAAAACATTTAAATGCCGTGAGTGGGAATCGAACCCGCGTCCCCCTGGTTACTAGTCGGGTGTGCTACCACTGCACCATCACGACAACCCTGCTGGAAACAGAGCGATCGATGAGGTAATAATTGGTTAGCCGCGAGGTTCCCCGGCGTTTAATCATTCAGGAGCAGGACATACATCCGATCATCCAAGGATGATTCATGGGCTACCAGCAAATTATATTGATTATTTTCAATGAACAAGCTGGAAATGCAACGATGTAGTCACAAGTTAGTAGGATCCAAAGGATACACAACGCTTTGCTATAGTAATTGAGTAGTTTTGAATGAAGAAATTGCGACAGCGAACTACTAACTGATCCATTTTGAATGAAAAAACATTTATATGCCGTGAGTGGGAATTGAACCCGCGTCCCCCTGGTTACTGGTTGGGTATCGATCCAGCCGTCTCAACCTGAACAAGCCATTTTCCGGACCGGTTTCGGCTTTAATGTCTTCTTCAGCGGAGTTTTACAGTTTCAGCTTGTCCGGTCGCTTACGCACCGTTGGACTGTTTATCTACAGTCATTTATATGGATTGTGCAATTAAATCATTATACCTATTACGTCAGTGCGACGTCGAAAATTTGGTGAACCCTGCAATTAAATCATTATATCTGTTACGTCAGTGTGACGTCAATAATTTGGTAAACAAGCAGTTTTAGTTTCATAGAGAGAGAGAGAGAGAGAGAGAGAGAATATGAGAGACACCCTAACCCTGCTCACTATAATTATTTGGGGTGTGCAGGGTTAGGGTTTCTCTCATATTCTCTATAATTAATTTGAAATTAGCCTGTATCCCTTGTGGATCCTCTATTGTCTTCCGCTAAGTTGACTTCGGTCGTGCATCATTAACTTGATCCTTAGTTGGATTTCAAATGGAGTTATAGGCTCCTCTGCCCTGTCACCTTGAAAGAAAAATTCCCCGGGAGACCACGTTCCATACCACGTAAATCACATCGTCGATTGCCGTGTAGCCAGCATGGTTGTCCTGATGGTGTAGTGGTTATCACACCCGACTAGTGTGCGGGGGGACGTGGGGCGAATTTTCTTTCAAACGTATATAAATTTACGGTACTCTATTGTGAATCCGTGAATTTCATTGGCTATATATTTATATTTCATTTCACAGAACATGGCAGACCATGACACCATCGTACTCTCCATGACCGTACTTTATGTGATAACAATGATTGTAGCTTTGGCTGGTAACACACTGCTGATCTACATTGTGTGGAAGAAACCAAAAACAAGAAATTTGACAAGTTTCCTGTTTGTTAATATGGCGGTGGCTGACTTGATGGTTGCTGTGTTTCAGATGCCTATCAGCATTACTCACTTTTATGTCCTGGAAGGCTCTGATTTAATTGGGACTTTTAACTGCAGGTTTCTTTACTATGCTGTTTATGTCTCCATCATCGCCTCCATTTTGTGCCTCAATGTAATGGCATTTGATCGATACTTTGCCGTCGTGCAGCCTTTCCGGCGGAACATTTGGTTCAGGAAGCCTAAGATCATCACTCCAATTATTTGGATCTCATCGATGGTCTTGATGTCAATCGTACCAGTTGCCTACAAACTCGTCGAACGCAAGTGTCGACTTGGGAGATCTCTACTTTTTCCGTTCTATGCTTATTTTTTTGCTGCCGGCTTCCTCCTGCCCCTAACTGTCATCTCCGTCCTGTACACCCTAGTTGCTCGAAAGTTGTGGTTGCATGAAGTGCCTGTGGATCATAACATTAGTGAAAATCAAAGAGAACAGGAAATCCCCAAGAAAAAAATCATCCGAATGCTTATCATTATCGTGGTGGTGTTTGCAGTCTGCTGGCTTCCAGCGCACGTGTATCAGATAGAAGATGGTGTGAGCATGTTCGTGAGTGGTGATGGGGTGGGTTGGGATCCTGATGTAATTGTTTACATTTTCTACTGGCTCGGCCATGCTAACAGCGCCATAAACCCGTGGTTGTATATTGGTCTAAACAGAAATATGAAAGCAGCTTTCAAAACCATGACCCGATGCCGCCACGAGGTACTCCCTGGTCGAGGACAACCAACGTTAACCACTTCCAGACGAAGAAGAGCGAGTTCCAAAATGAATTATATATTGGAAACCAGATTGTAAATTAACAGTTTCTTCTCCACTCGAAGTGATTTCTGCAAAAATAAAAATATTTAACAGTTTGTTCTTCAACCTAAACGAGACTACAAAGAACTTCACACTAAAAGCGAAAATGTAGTATTATTACTGAGCATTTCTTCGTGGACAAGTCTGCCAAAGGGGGAAAGCTGCAATGAGGTTTTTTATGTATGAAGCTAACTGCACATTCTTTTCCGTTTGTTTACTTGCCCTGTACAAAGTTCTGGACTCTGATCCCTAAGATCAACAGGAGATCACCTGAAAATTTCTTTAGAGTCAATCGGCGCCGTCCTATTGTTTAATAAAAAGCTACAGGCCCCCATGTCGTCACATAAACAACGTCAATGATTTCAAATTAAGTATGCAGCTTTTCTAATTTCTTTCCGCGTCGGTAGATTTACAGGGGTTTCTTTCACGGCGACTTAAAGAGATTGTTGTAACTGTCTCACACACTCAATGAAAAGACACGCTAATATTTATTTCCTTTTTGCCATCTTTTCAGCTCTAAGCAGACTTCATGAAAGGTGTCAGCATTTCAGCCACAATTTAATAGAAACCAGCAATGCAAATAGATGTCCGGGTACGAACATATCCATCTTTTTCTTCGCGTATCAAATATTTTGCAGCTTCTTCCCGATCGGGATGGTATCGAAATCGACCGATTAAATGTCGAGATAAGTGAAAGGTTACGCTTGTATTTGTTAAAATGTCTTTACAAACTTAGACTGGGTCCTAAGTTAACAGCCTTGATCGGGACTCCCGAAAACAAAGAGGAGGAATGTGTACATGGCTTGGGCAGCCTTTTTTTTTGGGGGGGGGAAGGTTGCGTCACACACCCAAAGAGGGTCTGCGTCGAAGCAAAGCCATTGACACATTCGTTATTGCAGTCCAATGCGTTCAATGTTGGGCTAAAAGGCTAGCTCTGCATTTGGCTGGGTTTTTCCGGTCGACATTTGAAAGTTCTGCAAGTGAAAATAATTGGCAAAGAACATGGGAATGACGACCACAACAATAAATGAACCGAGAGGTGAAGTTAATTTTATTTTTCATTCGGTAGCTTTGGATCTGACTGAGTTATCCCCATAAACAGTTTGACGGCCATTGCCTTCTCTCGGAGCGAAACGAACTCTGCGAAGAACTTGACATCAACAACGATTGCGCGCCGAATTTAAGCAGTTTATATTATTCGATCTGCAAAATCAAAACGGAGGCTGAATGTCAAAAGCTATTTGAAGTCTGCATATTTCGCGAGTAAGAGCTACTTGACAAAGATAGTTTGTTCTTATCAAACCTGCTTTCGTCCCGGGCTCCTGTTTTGTTTTATTTCATATCTAATAATACTTGTTGTCATGAATATTTGCTGTGATTGGGTGCTATTAAATGTGGAATTATTTCGATAGCAGTATCTTACAAATCCTCGGCCAAAAGAGTTGTGGCACACACTAGACATGGCGTGTATTCTCATTCCTTTACGGCTGTTCATTACCAGTTGTTGAACCAGTGTCTTTTGTCACTTAGTTAAAAAAATGTTTTAAAGGGAAGGAGTGCTCCTAGAGAGCAAGCCAGCGAAGCATTTCACTATCTCGTTAACAGAGAGAAATATGTTAGTCAGCGGACAACTACTAAGATAAAAACCTGGCGGAATTCGAAACTTTATTATCCATAGCTTGTTTACAAAGACTTTGTCTCAAGTTACAAATGTGGAATAAAATACCACAATAGTCAGTAGAAGTAAATGCCTAACTACTCGTAACAAGTGACGGTTTTGGATATCTGGTCTTAATTAGCATGGATATTTTTACGATTTTATGTCTCAATTATCTTATCGATTTTGCGGTCCATCGAGAATGCAAATCAAATAATCTTTTTAAAATTTGGTTCCTGTAATCGTGCGATCGAATAAACGTTTATCTGGTGAACATTTGATGTGAGCATAGTGAGATTTTCAATAATGTCAGTGAACGATGTGTATTGTAAAGTAATGGACGAATAAGAAAACTGCATCCAAAGTTTAACATAATTTGGTGCCGATTAGATAAGCAATTGCTTGGACTTCAGGCAGACATTTAAGTGGCTTCAGTTTATCTACATCCTCTACAATCACAACAAAAGGCAGGAGAAGACGTCATCAGTATCTCAGAAAAAGAAATTGACAAGTACTCTACCCAAGGCCAAATTCTTTTACTAGGTGACTTCAATGCGAGAACAGGGACATTAAACGATTTCATTGCAAACGATGCGGATGACTTTTTAGCAATTCATAAGACCTACAATCGAGACACGCATTGCCCAAAGTGAAACAACGCGGACTGCACAATTAGGAAGAGAAATATTAGGTTATGCATAGGAAATAGATTGCAGATTTTGAACGAAAGGCTAACAGGTGATCTCGATGGAAACTACACTTGCTATCAGACTAATGGGCAAGCACAGTCGATTACGCACTAGCAAGTGAAGACCCAATAAAGACGATATTAGGATTTCAAGTTAAAGCCTTGACAACCTACTCAGATCATTGTCCTATCAGTCTAATGTTAACTCCCTCCAGCTCTCACATGGTAAACGAGAATACACCTAGACAACCACTGTGCAAAGCGGCACCTAGTCCAAAGAACTTTAAAAAGTTTCTTTGGAAGGCAGACTCAAAAGACAAATTTCTTAGTGCATTATCCAGTCCTAATGTTCAAAGACTATTTGATTCCTTTAACTCAGAACACCACGCAGCAGTAGACAATGAAATCTCGCAATTCAACCAAATTATCAATTAGGTGGCCAAATCATGCATAGCAACATCGCGAAAAACACCTAAAACTACCAAAGAAAGAAACCATGGTACGATCACAGCTGCAGACAATGAAAGAAACAACTGCAACAATTAGTAAAGAAAATTAACCCAAGTTATCACCAATCACGACGACGAGATTATTTTGTTCTTAAAAATAAATACAAAAAGCATGTCAAAATGATACATAAAATATATAAAAAGCAAATAGTAAATGAAATTAACGCTTTACACCCCAAGCACAGTCAAGATTTGTGGAGGTATATTAATCAACTTAGAAAAAGCGATGCTGTCAAAGAGGAAACCTATGTTTCGTCGGAAAATCGGATATGTCATTATCAGAAATTATTATATGATAGCCAGAAACCGCACACCACTTTCGACTTTCTAAATGAAGATCTTGACTTGGAAAACGAAAATTCACCGAATAACGACATTTTAGGACATCCTATTACGACCAGCGAAATCCATTAACAAATATCAAAACTCAAGTTGAAGAAAGTTTCGGGTGTGGATTGTATCCTTAATGAAATGATTCAACACGGGCGCTATCATCTAATGCCTTCATTAGAAAAAAAAAACTTTTCAATGATATACTAGACAGTGGAACATTCCCAACCCATTGGAACATAGGTGTTATAAAACCGATATATAAGAGGAAAGGTGATAAGCGGTCTCCAGCAAATTATAAAGGAATCACATTGACAAGTTGTTTAGGAAAACTATTTACATCAATTTTACAATCGAGACTGAACAAGTTTTTCGAGCAACCTAACATCCTCAATGTATAATAGTTTGGGTTTCGTCCAAATTCCCGAACAACAGATAGTTGATTTATTCTACAGCAGCTCCTTAATAAGTATACAAACCAACATAAGAAACTTTGTGTTGGATTTATCGATTATCAAAAAGCGTTGGATAGCGTATGGCAATCTGGGCTGATCTATAAACTCTATCAGTATGGAGTTAAAGGCAAATTCTTTAAAGTCATTAAATCCATGCAGTCGTCGATTAAAAGTTGCGTCAAAACTGATGAAAACTCTATCACAGAAATGTTCTCATGCAACAAAGAAATAAGGCAAGGTGACGGCTTAAGACCAGTTTTATTTTCATTATGTTTTAATGATTTACCGCAATACTTTAAGGACGAACATTGTCCAGGAGTAATCCTTGGAAGCAATACT
This sequence comes from Catalaphyllia jardinei, assembly GCA_022496165.2. Taxonomy (NCBI): domain Eukaryota; kingdom Metazoa; phylum Cnidaria; class Anthozoa; order Scleractinia; family Caryophylliidae; genus Catalaphyllia; species Catalaphyllia jardinei. The sequence goes on from CM042756.1 coordinate 10,074,227, forward strand.
AATATGGATCAGAAACATAATCTATCGTCTACAAACAAACATATTTAGGGACAGAAATGACTTTATCTGGTCGCTATACCTACGCAAGAGACATCCTTAATTAGCAAAAGGGTTATAAAGTTCTTGCGACAGTGAAACGATTGTTCTCCATTCGGATACGACCACAATTACAATTAAGAAAAAGCTTTTTGATGCCCTCATTAAACCTATACTACTATATGGATGCGAAATATGGGGACCGGAGCTTTCATCATATAAGACCCATTCTGACAAAAGCACTATTAAACAAGTCCATATCAAGTTCTGTAAACAAACACTAAATACCCCATGGTACACAGAGAACATTGCCTGTTGGACAGAACTTGGACGGTACCCTTTAAAAAGATAGACACTAAAGCGTCAAGATTTAGTTACTGTCTTAGATTACAGCATAAAACAAAAGACTCAAATTCGACTACCAATTGGAGGAGTATCTCAGAACTATCACACACCAAGCACATAGAATAGTTATGACACATTTGCGTCTGGGGTTCATAGCTTGCGAACACAAACTGGGAAATACGAAAAAAAAAGTTGTACCAGTCCCAGTAGAAGGAAGAATGTGCTTAGTCTGCAATAGAGGCTATATAGAGGACGAGCAGCACTTCTTGATGTATTGCCCAGGGTACTCCTTTCAACACACGATGTTGTTTTCAAAAGCTTAAATTATGAGGATCAGCTACGGTATTTTCTTACTCTAGAAAACAAAAGCACTTAAAAGAGAAGAGAAAAGACATCCTAAATTCAAAATAATTAATATAATAATTCTATACGAACTCTATTAGAAGTTACTGCATGATCTTTTAGTTAATTAGTTATTCTAATGGATATCATTACCTTTATTGTAACAAGACCGATACCTCCCTTTGGGGAGGAAGGCGCAATAAAGATTCACTGTTACTGTTAGTGTTTCTGTCACTGTCACTGTCACTGTCACTGTCACTGTCACTGTCACTGTCACTGTCACTGTCACTGTCACTGTCACTGTCACTGTCACTGTCACTGTTACTGTTACTGTTACTGTTACTGTTACTGTTACTGTTACTGT
>CM042756.1:10084794-10099794 GCA_022496165.2 Catalaphyllia jardinei
GAACTAACCACTTGGACTGCGCTCTACCGTCATCTTATCAGGTGTTCCAACACTTAAGTCAAAAATGTCAATTGGCTCTGAACATAAAACAACAACATTCATTCATACTACTGTATTGAGTCTACAAAAAAATTAATAGTAGGATATATTAATGACAAATTACAAAACAATTTAAACTAGTTATCCTTTCATGAAAGGAGAGCAAGGAATTATCACTGCATTTATTATTCTCACTAGATGCATTGCAAATTGTACAAATGCTCATTATCAATTCCAAAAATCTCTCATAGTACAGTTCATGGATGAAAGAAAAACTGAAACAAGGAAACACCTGAACCAAGACATGTACCCAACTATTAAAGTTTCAGAGAGTTTTTAATATGTATTTATACACTGATATCACAAAGAGATATATTATATTTAATATGAAAGTACACACAATTTATTTAGAACTAACCACTTTGAATTTCTTCTGCAGTCCTCTCAACTTCTGACTCTACACTCAAGTCAAAAACTTCAAGTGATTCTGAGGTAGACAATGGAAGAGATGATTATTGCAACGTTGTGCATTGTTCAAGACAGCTCATGCATCTTAATGATCTTTCCCGCAACTAACATTGTTTTATTCTTGAGATATATACGTACAGCGTATATAAAGGGTTCAATCATAGCAAAAAATTGAACCATTTTTCAAGGACATTTCAAAGACTTCTAAAGGACCAAATTTGACCAGGACCGTTGCTTTATCTCGAATTTAACAAACCCAACAGGCAAAAGGTTTATGAAATTAATTCATTTATCAAATTAAAAATAATTGTTAATACAATGATTGATCATTGTCAAGAATGAAACAATTCAAAACTGCTTCTCAAACACAGTTAAAATAAGAAAACACACAACCTTGCTTTCCAATTCTAATGTTCCAGTCTGTTTTCGGGCACAGCCCTGCGAAAAGCTTATTATACATGTAAGTACACCTTAATATAGCTCACAGCCAAATGTATCGCAGCTAAAAGATGTCTACAACACTTTCAAACTGATTTGAGAATCACCGACCACAGAGATACACATTTACATTTACTTGTAGCTGTTCATCACCAGGGCTTAAGGGAATGGGAAATTTTAAACAGACTACTTAACTAACCACATTGACTGTCCTTCATTCTCTTCTCTTCCACTGACCCAACACTCAAGTCAAACACTTCAACTGATTCTATGACAAAAGAAAAATATTATTTATTTAATACTTTAAAAAATGCCAATGAATTCTTTGCAGCATTATATAGTCTCCACTTTTCAGGGTCTCAGGAACACTATAATAGTGGGTGGCATTATAACACAAATGAAAACTGACAATGAATATAAATTATGGAAGGGGAAACTATTGCACTGCCGTGCATGTTGCATTGAACAATTCAAGCTCAGATGTTGTACAAACTAGGAGTAACACGGCAGGGTCTACATTGGGGTGGAAATACGTGACAGAGGCAGAATTGTTTATATCAAAGACAATTCACATTTGTAACTGAGGCAAGTCATGCAATTGTGACATGCTGCAGAAAAAGACATCTTTGCTATGTGACCTGGCCTTGAAAGTCATAAGTATTCTTTCATCCTCGTACACTGTCTTAAATACACTGCAAAAACAATTTAACTTTGGTAGTTTTGCAAGCGGAACAAAGATATGAGTTAGTTTACAAAAAGAACTAACCACTTTGACTGCATTTTGCTGTTGTCCTCTCATCAACAGAATTGATACTAACATCGAAAATTTCAAAAGGTTCTGTGATAAAGATAAGAGGGAAATATATGACTATCACTATAAACAATAAACATAAGCAATACAAAACATGCATCTCTAATAGAACAGTGCTTATTTTTTATAAGAAGGGGTCTATTTTTTCTGAGACGCACGATTTCGCGAGGGAGCATTCTCGTCCCCAGAGCCCACGATCATTCTAGCCTCGATTTTTGCCACAGGCCAGAAGGATCGTGGGCTCTGGGGACGAGAAAGGAGAATTTTGGGTCACGTGGCAAAACGCACGTGGACACAGATGTGATGCTAAGTTTTTTCTTGGCGCTTCTTCGCGGTCTTCGATCTTTGGGTTTCGTTGTTAGTACAACATGATAAGGTCAATGCTTTTCCCACGGATAAAAAAACGTTCATTTTCACTTACGGAAAAGCCCGCTATCACCATGTGGTTTCCGGCTTGCCTCAGGAACGTGAAGGAATGCAATCAAATTTTTCGTTATGTCACGCGCGCAATATTTACAGTTGCTTTTTATCCACTGATGAACAGGCAGCAGCCTCGAAACGTATGGAAATTAACATATTTTTCGCGCAATTATGAACACTTACTTGCGCTTACCTATTTGACGTCAGTTATAGACCACGTAGGCTTAATTCAAATTCGTTTCTCGACACCAGCAACTGTTTCTCACGTCTCAGAAATCTGCTCAAAATCCGCCTCTTCCTAGCGACTTTTTAGCGGTTTGTAGGCGAAAATTCCGATACATTAAGATAGTAGTTTCAGTTTCCCTCCCCGCCCCAAATTAAGATGGCATCATTACTCCCAGTATGGAAAGGTCCAATTAGCTCTAACTGATAGTGTATTTTCCAGTTAACAGTCTCCATCTTTAAGAGAGACCGGAATGTTGCAGGAAATAGACCAATTTCGATATATTAAAATTAAAGCTAAAACAATAGACCTCAGTGCGAGGCGCTGGGAAATAAATACAGAGTTTGCGGGATTTATTGCCCAGGGCCTCGTACTGACTTATATTGTTTTAGACTGAATTTTATTGTAACGAAATTGGTCTATTCACCCATCTGAATCAACAAAATGAACCGCTCGGCACATGCAATCTCTTTCGGTTATGTTGACATGTGTCGGAGGCTTTTGAAGAACGAGACGAAACGCCACTACATACAACAGACACTCTTGTTTACTCCATAAAGTGGTCGGGTATTCTGAAATATAGCCGACTCGCAAAATCTTTGAACATTTTCTGTTGTTATCGTTATTATTATTATTTTTTGGGCTTACACGAATGAGGACTTAGCTACTTTTTCAATGAACAATGGAGAAATTGATCATCACACATTCCACACTGACTCACCTTCGTTTGGATTATTGGAGCCGCTAGCTGGACTGCACGTCTCTGTTCGACGACTCTTAGTTGGAGTACTTTGGAAGTTTTCCCCCGTACGTTTTGACAGAGTTGTAAAAAACTCATCCTTATCAATACTGTCGTTATCCATGAAAAATAAATGATTCCCAACAAATGCCGTTACTCCATCTCCTCCAATTCTCAAGCTGGGGAGAGGCACGAGTAACTCAAGGTGAACTGAATTGAGTGAGTTCAAATTCGAAGTAACCAATGAAAAGATTGGATGAGTTCCCCCAGGGATTAGTCTCGTCAGTCGAATCGCCTGTAAAAAATGCTGTGATTGGTTAAATCTTGTCACACGGCTATCGTGACATATCCCATGTGCGCGAAAAATACCGCCCCTGTCGCAGCAGGCCGTTCAGATCTCTGAGAGTGGGATTGTATTGCTGTTTATTTTAATTCCGCACGGAAGCCTTTACGAATGAGTCTCTGATGTATCAAAACAAGAAGTGGCATCGCCAAAGTTTACAGAAATGGTAGTCCTCTTTCCAAAACTAGCAGTGAAGAGTATGGACAAGTTCTAAGCTTCTCGACATTATCATGGAAAGAGCAAAAAGCAGCTTGTGAAGGTGAGTCGACTTTTTAAGATTATTTTCTGATAAAAGGGTACCTCGGCCCTAGGATTTAAGCTCTTCTTGTTATTCTAAGTTGGCTCAAGGACAAAATTGGTTCCTGGATATTTGCGACGTTTCGACGTCCTCTTTCTTCTTCATACCTAGAGGTGTGAAAAATAAACTGGCCTTTCAGTGAAGGGTGAACACTCAAAAATCACAACTGTTGCAACGGTCAGCTAGAAACAAAGCTGTAACCTCTTTATACATGTGATCAGGAACCCTTAAAAGAAATGAGTTGTCTATTTTAGAGAGATCGGCTGCATCTGATCATGACTCTTGCTAAATTAACCGCCAGAAATTAATACATAACTGACATTTTTCTGACGAGCCTCTACGATTTAGATGTGATCGTCGATTAAAGAGTTAGAGAAATAATTCAAAACCACGAGATACTCTAGAAAAGGGAGTAAGCAATGAGGAATTGATTAGTTTTGTTTTTAAGGTGATGGGAAACGAAACAGGGCCTACAGTGAATTGAAGTTATAATATTCATTTGAATTTCCGGATGTTGCTGTGAATGCCGCTTCTTTTAATCTTCCGACCGACCCACTTTCGCGCGATAGAGGACGGATATTGGAATTGGACCATTATTTATGGGGTCTGCGTTAAACCTTAAATGAGTTTTGGCTCACGGTTGCAAGAATTTAACTTTCCAGAGAGATCGCCCTCAAATATTTTGTATCGGGCAAATGTTTTACACGACATTGACGGGAATTGTCTCACTTTTCAACGGAAAGAAAGATGGAACTGGTCGCAGTCTACAAGGGTGACATTGATAGCGCTTGAAATAATTACATGTATAAGTTGCTTGGGAAACTTCACTTGTGCTTTCATTAAATCTGGTGTTAATTTTTGAAGAGGCCTTTTATTTATTTTTAGCCAGGAGTTTCTCAGTTCACCAGATTAATATAGCTCTAGTCTTTCTCACGTTTTATTGATGTTGTCAAAAAGGGTTTACATAGATTTTCTGACGTGTGTAATCGATTTAAGGGCGAAGGACCTCGCCACTCCCGTCCAAAGACGTCGCCCGAATTTCCGCCACTGTCGCCCGGACAGGTCCCGAAGAATTGCCCGAATGCTCCGCGAGCGCAGCCCGAAATTTTTCGCCACGGATACGACATGCACACAGCGTAATCCTGGTGTGATAGACCCTTCACCAAAATGGCGGCCGAAAATTCTCTGAGTCATACAATTACAAACTTCCGTAAATTTTTCAATTTTCAACTTACATTTTCTCAACTGGTATTACACCTGAATTGCTTAAGTTCGAAGTTCACTGGAGTTCGAAGTTAAATAAAGTCTTTGATTTGATTGATTGAAACTTTGCGGGTTACTAAAGTAAAGGTGTTTTTTCTGGCGCTGGTATACGTTTTTAATTTTGACTTATTTGAATTTTCGGCCGCCATTTAAGAGAGGGATCTATTGTGTTATTTAGTACCTGGAGTCGGTGTTAACCTCCCCAGTTATGGGTCAGTGTGCATGCTGACACACTTAACTGACCAAGTTCTGTGGTCTATTGAGTTTATAGGTGGAATGTGTCTCAGATGGCAAAAGTCAAGTTTGCCTGCTCCAGGCGAAGCTTTTCAACCGATTTGATGGCGACATTAACTTTGAGACGTGCATGAGCAAGGGTTGCACTGCCCTGGTCACAGAACTTAATGAACTTAAAGTGTGAATGAGGCTTTCGTCACAACTCTAATCCAAGAGCTGCCAAAGGAACCATGTGGCAGTCATGGCTGCTTTTTTGTGGTTGTTAAAGATGTTTCTAACAGAGAAGACTTTGACATTCAGAAAAAGGATGATTATGAATATGAAGTGTTGGGTGGGACTCACCTGACACTGGCAACCAAACACCTTCATGCTCAGTACCCGAAAAATAAGCATTTTTGTGGAAGAATGGCAAAGATCTACTGTGGTCTAACAGACAAACAAGCGGTCTATCTTGGTGCCATGCATCAGAAGTCATCATCATACTGCCATGATGTAACATATAGAGAGGAGGTAATTGCTAACTAGATTTTTATTGCTTATGCATATACTTTTTGCATATACTTTTTGCCATTGAAGGGAAAAACTTGATGAACTACATGTATATTAAGTGTTGGCTATTTCTATTTATTATCAAGTTTTGATTTCCATTATAACCAGTGTAGATTCTCTCCCTGCTACACTTTCAGTTTTCACTTGTTTTCACTTTCACTTGTACAGAAGTCTGGAATTCTTGAGAATTATTCATGAAAAATGTTTGGAACTTAGTATAACAACAAAACAACATCACAACAGTGACTAAACTCTAACCATGTTGCTACTCTCTTCAATTATGACATACCACTACTAACTGTTATAATCAGTCATAAATTAATTGCTGTTAACTTTGTGGAAGGTGTGCTGTTCTTCCATAATTATTGTTTCATGTGTAACCAACTAGGTACTTTGGTTGCAGGTAGAAACATGTAGAGCACAGCTTTTTCAAAATGGAGACCCAAATGGTGATGGTGATCCTCCAAGGCCTTGTTCTTCATGGAGGTCCACTTGTGCCAGGATTTTGTACAAAGAGGTGAGAGTAAAGAGCCATTTTCATTGAAGAAAAGGGGAGAAGTTGAAAAATTGTCTGCCTCATACAGTAAATGCTATACACAGTATTGCAAATCTCACTTAACTGATTTGCAATTGGATCGGAAATAAACTATTATTATTATCATTATCATTATTATTATTATTATTACTTTCACATAATATATATCCTTTAAGATTCTAGTTATCAAGTATCTTCAAGGTGTGTCTAGCTTGTAAATACATATTTAATACTTTTTTTTTACGAAGGTTACGTTTTCAATTATAATAACTGAAACAATAGGTGACATGTGGTACAGCTATACATGTATCGGGTGTCCTAAACAGTGAGTTGAAGAGATTAGTCATTAATAGCCTGCAAATACAGCCACTACTTACCACCTTGTCGAGAAGCAGGTGTATTTATTGTTAAAGCTTTCATCACTTGTTATTTAAACAGAAAAGGCATATGAGTGAAGTGTTCAGTATGGCTCAGGTCTCTGTGAACACATGGGATGCTTTTGTAAAGGTCAATAACCTCTATGAAAGTGGAAAACTCAAAGGCCAGAAGCTTTCAGCTGCAGATGTTGCAAGTGGAACTATATCTCTCAAGCAGTGGTAGCAGTGGTCAGCCTTCCTGATGATTCCAAACTCGACTTGTTAAACAAGGTGAGGAAAACATTTCTCACAGGCAGACATTTAGTGGGCACTTGGTGGTTAGAGTCACAGGGACCACATACATGGGAAGGGGCTGGTTGGGTTATAGCCAGGACTGCCCTTTTTTCTGACTTTTTTGGGCTTTCATGACAAAGATAATGGGTGAATGTTTCCATTTTAACCACAGGTTAGAATGATGTTTTAGCTGGATCGCTTCAAAATTGACTCTGCAGTCCCTGAGTCAGATTGTCCCTACAGTATGCCTATTCATTGGCTATCTCATGGTCACATGACATCTGACGATGAAACTGTTTAGTGCCAAATGCCACAAGTGGGCCACATTGCAAAATCTGTGACATTAAATGGGAAACAGTTCAAAACAATTTACAAAAGTGATTACAACGACTGGTTCATGTAGATTTACAGTAGTTACCTAGACCGATGGCTTTTGTGATCTACCACCCAATGGAAAGGGTGTTTGCTTACGGGAGCTTGTTTTTTACTACCAGTGTTGTACATGTATGTGTACTAATTTTAGTAATTTATTATTTATTAGTGCCTATCACAAAATAGGCTTGTCATACAATGTAGTTTGAATTTTTACTAACAGTAACTGCATAGGTGTGTTGTGCATCAATCTAAACATTCTCAAGAAGTGCGTGCATACAAAAACTGAAAACAAAGAAAAAAAGCTATTGATAGGTACAGAATTTCACATTTTTGGTCATTTACGGGAGTGATCGTTTACATGTACATTGTACATTTAAGCTTTAATAATTACATACTAGATAAAGACTGCTGTACTAAGGTATTCTATTAACAATTTTGGCTGCATCAAATATTAGGTAATTGTTCAGGTAATTGCAGGTGAAATAATTTTAAAAGACCTTAAGAAAGAAGCAGACAAGATGAAGAACCTGAGCAATGTAAAGACTTCAATCTAGTTCTTTTTTCACATGGAAAGATGGGATCTGGCAGAAGAGAGATTTCGCTCTTCTGTTGATTCTAAAAAGCTATTGAGATACACGGTACGTAGTAAATATTTAGAGGCCTGCTAGCTACCACAATAACATATTGTATTATTGGTTTTTGATGCCTCTAATTTCAATAATTGAATAATGAAATTTACACGTCATGTAAATCATAATGTTACAGTGACATGATGTCAAAACTTTAATGGAAATTATTGAAGGACTGGGGCATAAGTGACCCACATAATTATAAACTTTTTGAGCATTTTTTTGCATCAAAAAAACCCTGGGCAACATTTATCTATCGAATCAAAGGCCATGTAGATTTGGACCATAAAAAAGAAAATGTCCAAAACGTCATTTGGGTCAGTTATGCCCTCAGCCCTTCAATTTGTGAGTTCAGTTTTACTACCAGTTAGATAATTGAGGTTTGTTACTCTACCAAGGGAAATTTCGAGGCCTCACATGACTTCCAGGTGTTTCTGGGGAGGTTTAAAGGGATGGAGGAGACTGGTGACAGGGACAGGGACAGAGGTGTGGAAGAGTTCACCAGCCGTGATGGAAAGAGCAAGGGCCATGTTATGTTCAAAAGGAGCCTAGATGAAGTAACACAGAGCTTAGATTTCTTCAAGTCCAACTTTGGGGGAACTCATCTGACACTAGCTTGTATTGGATTTCACAGCATGGTCAGTCTACTTTTTTCCTGGGGGATGTGTAATTGTGAATTTGAAACTTTTTCGAAAATTCAAAGTGACTTTTAGGAAATTTGGCCATATTGCTTATCAAAACACATTGTGTACTGGGCTGTTACAAATACAGTTCAGCAAGAAGTTTAAGTTTTGTTCCAGTGCAGAGGCTTACTTCCTCAGTAACATTGATCTATTCCCTGCACCTTCCCCTGGTGTATTGCCAACTGAGATCTATAACAAATACAGCTATTTGTATAGCTGTAGGATGTTGATATTTTATGCAATTCCACTATTTATTTGAAGGGATATGAGTATGTTTGCAATATTCTACTGCTACACTATTAGAGTGAACCCAGACACAAAACCATTGAATTTCCTGTAACTTTCTAACAACATAATACGCTACAATATTATTAATTAGTTAAAAATTTACAAGGAAAAGCAAAATTAATAAAAATTACCCCTGAAAAGCAAAATCTCAATAGATTTTCTGTATGAAGGATAAGCCAGCTGTGTTTCTGTGCAGAGGGTAAATGATACACTGTACAGTGACACTGGGTAACAATGACTTAACTTCATGTTTCCAAAGTCAGTACTTTAACAGTGACTTGATCCATTGAGTACAGGTGAATTTCAAATTTTGTGACATTGGGCTTATCCTGTAAAGGAACACCGAAACAGACCTTATAGCAAGCCAGGAAATAACTGGTGTATGTTGTGTCTTTGCAGGTTCAATCAGAGGTTGAGGAAACATGTGTGGAGGTTCTGGACCTGGCTAACAGGCTAAACTTCACCCTTTTGAGTTCTTTTAACTGTGCCATAATGTGCCCGACTTCTGTAGCACACTATGTGGTAGACACCTTCAAACAGAAGGGGGCAACTCTCACCCAGCAGGGTTTTGTCCTGCACAAAGATGGACAGAGGCACAAGCAAGGTAAAAGTAATGGCATTTGTAATGACATGCTCACAACTGGAGTACCCAGAGAAAAACTTCTCAGAGCAGAGTAAATGTCACAAAAAATTCACACTAATTCACATGTACACTGTATGCAGAACTTTTTTATCACAGACTTTCCTGAGTCTCAGTATACCCAATTGTCAAAGGACCTCTTGTGTTATCTTTAATCAGAGTTAAAAACTTTATCATAATATTTATAATTGGTTAGGCTGAACTTGTGACTATAGATTATCATTTTAGTTTGAGTTTATGAATTATGTTGAAGGTGCATGCTTTGTTGTTCAGACTTCTATCAAGTCATTGTGACAAATAACCACTGGTAATGTCTCAGGGCACTGACGTTTCTTACAATGTTTTGCACTTTTCTATAGGCACAACCATGCAAGAGGTAGTATCCAGTTTCATCATTGGACACTGGGCTGCCTCCAGAGTTGTAGAGGGCAACAGTCATGTCAGCTATTCTCCACCCCCAAATATTGTTGAGGTGGCAGGCTTAGGCATTGGAGAAGAATACCCTGTTAACTTCTACACACAGCTGGTTCAATGGTTCTCCAAGGATGGAGATACCGTTACTGAAGTTGGAACTGGACATAGAATTGGTATGAGAATTTTAAGCGTTTCTCTTGGGGTTATGCACTGTTAACACATTAAATGTTTGATCTGCTGCAACGAACATTTTGAAATGATTCTTTGTCATTAATGAGATAACACCACACTTCAAATTTGTATAAGTTCACCATAAAAAATTTACATAATCCATAAACAAAATAAACTGATACTTCACATGAAGTTGGCATCTTCAAAACAGATTCAAAACCTAAGGGTTCTACAAGCACAAAGAGTTTCATCAAAACTAAAACCACTAAGGTACAAGAAGATATCAATAGCTTTTTACTGTCATGGCTACAATCCAAATTTACTTGCAAATTTACTTTACAATGATTGTTTGAGTAAATGAAAATTGTGGTGTTATAAATTAATAATAATTTACTTCATTACTTCAATATCAATTATTCTGTTTATTGTTTCCACGGTTTGCCTTTCACAGGAAATGCATTTGTAGCTGCTGTACAAGGTGGCCGCCGTGCTCTTCTGGTTAGCACAGGGACACAAGATCGCACTAAGCTGCTGCAAAACTTGACTGCTGTGCTTTGCCAAAAAGAAAGCCAATGAAACCAGAAAAATTCTGCATCCTTCTTCTCAAGTGGCCCGATTAAGATACAGCATTTCCAAGTGCTTAGGATTTAGTTGTATTTTATATGAATGCAGAATTTCTAAGTGCTTAGGATTTAGTTCTATTTTGTGTGAAAATTGCCTAATATGGCAGAAATGGCGATGCAAAAATTCTGCATCCCTTTGCTCAAATGGCTTAAGATGCAGAATTTCTGAGTGCTTAGAATTTAATTTTATTTTGTGTGAAAATTAGCTAATATTGCAGAAATGGGGATGCAGAAATTCTGCATCCCTTTGCTCAAATGGATTAAGATGCAGAATTTCTGAGTTCTTAGGATTTAGTTGTATTTCATATAAAAATTAGCTAATATTGCAGAAATGGTGATACAGAAATTCTTCGTCCCTTTGCTCAAGGGGATTAAGATGCAGAATTTCTGAGTCCTTAGGATTTACTTGTATTTTGTGTGAAAATTGCCTAATATTGCAGAAATGACGATGCAGAAATTCTGCATCCCTTTGGTCAAGTCGATTAAGATGCAGAATTTCTGAGTGCTTAGGATTTAGTCGTATTTTGTGTGAAAATTGCCTAATATTGCAGAAATGGTTATGCAGAAATTCTGCATCCCTTTGGCCAAGTGGATTAAAATGCAGAATTTCTGAGTGCTTAGGATTTAGTTGTATTTTATATCAAAATTAACTAATATTGCAGAAATGGGGAAGTCTCTTGTTCAGTTACAAATTTTACAGTGTTAATGTTAGGAATCTCTTGAAGCCAAATTACCCTTTGGTTCAGTGTTATTAGATTAATACTGTATTAAAAGTAGCTTACTTTTTGATCAGATACCTGCTTACAGTTTCCAACTCAAGTTTTTAAGTGCTTAAATCTGTTCAGAATAAATCTAAGGTTTTATCATGATGGCGTGAAGTCGCAGTTTCGTTGGGTTATCAGTAATCTACTCCAACTCGTACTGTGCTTACCGTGAAATACTGTGTTTATATTTCGGAAAACAGATTTTGTTCAGTTAATTATGGGGTCTTTTGGACCAAATTGCGAAGTTTGGAAAAACGCATTTTAGTTTGGAAGACGTTATAAACTCACTAAGGAAATTAACGCTTGACCAATAGCGGTGTATAGGCAGGCGCAACTAAAAGTATACCTAACTGATGTAACAGAGAATTAACTCTGAAGGGTAAATTTTAGTACTAATTTAACGCATGAATAACCCACTGGGCGTTAGCCCTAGTAAAGGGAATCAGGGAACCATACGAGGTAAAGAAAACATCTTTTGACCTTTGTGGGAATCGAACCCACGACCTCCCGATTAGATCTACTGTTTCTCTGCCGACTGAGCTACGAGGTCGGACATAGAAAGTCGGGATCGATTTAGATGGTGAATCGCGGCGAAAAGAAAGTAAGGGTACATATGAATGATGTGAAGTATATATGAAATATTTCATATATTTGAACTGCGGTTGTAGATCAAAGTGGAGAATGATCAATGTAGTAAATTTCCCAATTTAAGCAATTGGAAAGAAGAAGCCTGAAAAAAATCAAGGCTTCAACGGGATTCGAACCCGTGACCTTCGCGATACCGCTGCGATGCTCTACCAACTGAGCTATGAAGCCACACATTGGGAGCTCCCAATGTGTTCATAGTGCTATGCGGCACAGCATTCAACATTAAAAAGGATACCTACCCTAGAGAGAGAGAGAGAAAAAAAAAATCACAATCGAAGTCTATGGAGAAGAAATTAAATTGTCAGAGCCGCCGAATAAGGAGAAGTACCGTTAAACGTTTACGTAGCCCGTGCTCCGCGGCAGATGCCGTTTCAGGTATTTTGCGGGAAGAGGCTCGGCGAGATATCAAATTCTCTTGCCACTATTCATCTACAGAGCTTAACATTCAAGGAAGGTTTGGGTCGACATCACCGCCTGCAAATTGACAACGACCTTCTTTCGGTATTGGAGTCAGAAAATGTATAATTTACCAATAGTTGAGACTGTGCAACATTGCAGCACTTGCTTTTCCGAGAAAACCTCAAACCGCCCGTTGTATGCGGCCTACTTTAGTTAATAGCGTCTCTAATAACGGCGATTTAGTTATGAAACCTCGGTAAGCAGTAACCGTAGTAAACCTCTCTCGTGAAAACACGGCATTAGTTGTGATTTCATCATCTTAGTTGAGTTCATGTCACCTTAGTGGTGTATTTGTCAAATTAGTTTTGTTTTCGTCAACTTAGTTGTATTTTTCTCATCCTAATTCTCTTTTTGTTTGTGATTTTTTTTTACTCCTTAGTTGTGTTATTGTCATCTCAGTTCTGTTTTTCTCAACTGTGTTGTGTTTTTGTCTCCTTAGAGTTGCTTTTGGTATCTTAACTGTGTTTTTTCATTGTAGTGGTATTCTTTTCACTTTAAATGGATTTTTTTCATCTTTGCTGTGTTTATTTTGTCGAAGCTGTGTTTTTCTTATCTTCGTTGTGTTTTTCTCACCTTTGTTGGGTTTTTGTCACCTTAGTTGTGTTTTCGTCACCTCAGTTGTTTTTCTTGTAGTCTTTGTACTCTTTTTCTTCCCATCTTGCTTGTGCCTGTCATCTTAGTTGTGTTTTTGTCATCTTATTGGTGTTTTAGTCATCTTAGTAGTGTTTTTGTCACCTTGGTATTTTTTTTGTTATCTTAGTTGTGTTTTTTCCATCTTAGTTGTTTTTTTGTCAGCTTAGTTGTTTTTTTTTGTCATGGTAGTTATGTTTTTCCATCTTAGTGGTGCTTTTGTCATCTTAGTAGCGTTTTTATATCTCAGGGGTGTTTTTGTCACCTTAGTTGTGTTTTTCCATCTGGGTGATGTTTTTCTTATCTTAGGGGTGTTTTTGTCACCTTAGTTCTGTTTTTCCATCTTAGTTGTGTTTTTCTCATCTTGGTTGTGTTTTTCCATCTTAGTGGTGTTTTTCTTATCTTAGAGGTGTTTTTGTCATCTTAGTGGTGTTTTGTGAGCTTAGTTGATTTTTTGTCACCCTAGCTGAGTTTCTGTCATCTTAGATTTCTTTTCGTCATGTTAGTAGTGTTGTTAAAATTGTCACCTTAGTGGTGTTTTTGTTAACTTAGTGGTATTTTGGGCACCTGAAAGGTGTATACCTGAAATTGGTATTTAGCGAAGCTAGCATATATTTGGTTGTCTTGGTTTGTCTCATGCATCATTCACTATGCATTTATTTAAAAACTCTAAGTCAAACAATCAACAGTGGCTCGGACCTTTATTACTTTCTCACGAAAAAAGAAAAACAGATCACAAGCAGGGTCAGATATCAGGTTGAATAGAAAGATGGTTGGCTATGGTTAAGGAATCTTCATCCTCCTAGTTTATGATAGTTGGGGTTGGTTGGTTTTCTTGAGAGGCCCGGAGCTGAATGGTTAAAAAAATTTAAAGAAAGAGGTTGCTGTAATGTTCACAGTGAGGTTGTCTCAGTTGATTCTCTTACACATAAATCTCCCTTTTTTCTAGATGTCAGCGACGCAGACTGCACCACAGCCGATTGCACAGACACAGGAATGTTATCTTAAAGGGGCAGTGTGACCCTATTTGGTAACTTTATAAAAAGCTAGAAGGTCTCTTGGCATCAACTGGATTCCAAAATAAAGGTCTAGTTTTGTTATTAAATACTATTTGAAGGTACTGAAACTGTTTCCTGTCGCCTGTCACTACGGATAGCAAGGATAGAAATGGATTGAAACTTGGAAAAAATGGCCAATTTTTTCAATATTTGATGCTACGTCTTCAAAAAATTCTCAAGAAATTTGTCATGGTTATCCCTGTCTGATAAAACTCATTTGATAGCTTCGCCTTAGCTTAATTACACAAGTATTTTGTTTAAAAGGAAAGCCTGAAAGTTATAATTTTGGCTTACATTTGACCTAACACTGCAAAATCCTCGTAACACTGCCCCTTTAAGGATACAACCAACTACATAAACTTTGAAGAGAAGACAAAGGTCTTTTAGAATACTATTTTGGTATCTATGGATGTAACAAGCTTGTATACAAACATACCGCAAGAGAAAGGTATTACAACGGTATGCAAAGATTACGAGACATTTCACAACTACAACCCTCCCATCCCATCACACTACCTGCTTTGCCTTATCCTTAAAAAAAATTCATACCAATTTATTGGAATAAATTATCTCCAGACCTATGGAACCTAAAATAGAAACAATATTGA
>CM042756.1:10104794-10107294 GCA_022496165.2 Catalaphyllia jardinei
CCACCATCTCCATCAGTTGTGAATTGAATAATTGATTTAGTATATTGATTAGATATTTTGTCACTATCGAATGTATTAATCGTATAATGACTATCACCATGAACATTAAAAATTATTGTATCATCAACAAGAAAACCACCATCATCACCAATAACAAATATTTCAAAAACGGAGGTATAAGTACCACTCTCTAATTGATTACCTTTCATTTTTATACTGGACCATGCTTCTCCACTAAAACCAGTATCATCACCTTCTTTCTTAATTATATAAGCATCATTATGCGTCTTATGATTTTGAAAAGAGTGGTTTGGTGATGTATTTGGTGGTTGTTTTACAGTTAATTGACTCTTGTCGCCAAAGTCTTTATAAAATCGAAAACTTGGTTGTAAATAATAATTGTTTTGACTGACTTTGGCATGTTCTTTCAACACTTTCAAACTGACCGCATCACCATCATTAATTGAGTCAGCTACATCAGTCAATCGTTTTCCATCAATATCATAATTACCATCATCAGTTAACTTGAATCCAACACCAGGAGGTCCTCTCGGTCCTTGTGGTCCTGGTGGTCCTCCTTCATTATCAATTTTGACATGACCATAATGATCATTATTTGTATTGTCATTGAAGATTCCCATATATTAGTATATTATATATTTCCATAAAAGATTCTCTTCACTTTTTTCATTGGTTTGTCTACATAGCAGAAAGAGTATGGTTTGTTGGTTGCTTTAATATACTTTTCTTTATCAATTCCTAATTCTTGAGATATCAAATTTCTTTCTCTTGATGATGGAAAATCATACAAACAAAAATGGCTGCAATTCAATCTAATCGCTTTAGGACATTCATAAAAGGATTGTGTGAGATATATCACAGAGCAGTTTTTGTGCCGTCCTTGAATGAAATAGTCTATCAGAGGTTTCTGTACTTTTTCACACACATAATCGTCAAATATAACGACTCTCTGGATATCAGTATCTTGTAGCTGGTCGACAGGTATGATTTCATCATTGCTCGCTACCAAAACCGGGTAACCAACATATTCACTTATTCCACTCATCTTATCAATTAAATTTATATACTTATCTTGATCCACATTTTTAGCATACAAATGGATCTGATCATAATAAATCAATGGATGTTGTAAAATATGACTCAATAAATTTGTTTTGCCTTATCCAGAATTGCCAGCATATATTCATACAATTGTTTGAAATCATTATTTGATTTATAACCACTGATAATTGAGGTAAGTTGAGATAAGTTGAGATAAGTTGAGATAAGTCATTTTAATCTAATGTATATGGATATGGATATTGAACGAATGAAAAAGCTTCTTTCAAGTGGAATTGAAGCTGAAAATAAGGTAAAAGCAGCCCGTGGAGTCATTAAAACTTATCGAACACAAAAACAGGATATGTATGATGATACAGAAGAAATATTAAAACCTTCTTTTAAATTTCAAAAAGAGATTAAGAAAGCAACTGATGAAAAACAGGATGAAGTAATAAAACAATTAAAAGATAATAAAGAAAGTATTGATAACAAACAAGATGAATTAATGAAACAATTACAAGATAATCAAGACGAGTTAATCAAGTCTGTTGATACATTGAGTGATATCATGTCCAAACAAGGATCCATACAAGGATCCAGGGTTGGAGAATGGCTTAGTAAGCTACCATCTCAGTTTGATATTATAGAAGAAGAAAGTGAAGAAGGTGAAGGCGAAGAAGAAATTGAATTAGAAGGTGTAGCAGAAGGTAAAGAAGAAGGTGTAGTTAAAAGTAAAGAAGAAGTTAAATATATACCCTAACAATCATTCAGCAAAGATGAAATAGAAATCATAAAAAAAATATGGTTTTGATCCAACATTTAAAAAGGTTCCGGAATATAAATAATACCGTGAAAAATCAGCTTCATCTACAGGTAAACGAAACTCTGGTGATCCAATCATCCAGAATATTGCAAAAAAAGAATCATCAATACTATTAAAATATTATAGAGTAGTAAAAAATTCAAGAAAGACGGGTAAAGGTTTCCGGAGGTACAATCAGCCAAAACGAAACGCTTATAAGATATCACAAAATGGTCAGTATGGAGGTCTGGTTATAGATCTTCCAAAACTGTTTGGACATCTGAAAGTGGTAGCTCATAAAAACGGACAGAAAGTGTATGACAAACAGGCTGACTTCGACACACTTGATCTTTTGACAAAGAGATTCAATAGTAGAAAGAACTACTCTCAACTAGCAAGAACTGTCTTCAATGACCTAAATAGACTGAGTGAAATACCAATACACAGGACATCCAAGAAGTATTCTAAACTTGGATCAGGTGTTGTTTATTATAATAATCCACAAGATTTACTTTCACGTCTTGAGCTGCTTAGAGGGTCCATGTCTGCTGGAAACAACAGCAGTGATGTCAGAGAAGAGTTTGTCAATATAGTACACATTTTGAATAAATTGAATGTCATAAATAACAAACAAGT
>CM042756.1:10109794-10120980 GCA_022496165.2 Catalaphyllia jardinei
TACTGAATGGTGGTGCTAAAGTGAATGCAGAAATACCACTCAATCGGTATGGCTTTTTTGAGAGCCTTTATGGTGAACTTCTTCCAAATTCTCGAATTGAGTTAAAAATAGATCTTGAGAGTGACAACAACTATGTCTGGAGGATATCAGGTGCTGATGTTGCTGCTGATGCGGCTATTTCTACTCGTGTGATCCTTTCTAAATTTCAACTGATAGTCCCTCGTATTGTTTTCAATGCAAATAGAAAGTCATTATACATAAGCAAATACCTTGATACAAGAAAGTGGACCTATCTTCGTGAATTGGTTGAGAGAGGTAATTCAACAAGACAGCAGACGGCTAACTTCCCTATTTCAACAGCAATTAACACACCTAGACATGTTTTTGTTTTCATAATCAAAGATGCAAATAATGAATCACAAACAGCTAATAAATTCTTGTATAACACTTTAAGCGTCGCTAATAATAGAGCATTAAACAGTTGCTATCTCGAAGTAGGAAATGGGAAAGAATATCCAGAGGTTCATTACAGACCAAGCACTGAACCAACACGTGTATTCCAAGATGTTCTGAAGTATGTTCATGCCAACAGTGAATACGCCAGTGATACTCTCCTTAATAGGGCGAACTTCAATTCCATTTTTCCATTTATTTACTTTGATCTAACAAAGCAACCAACATATATCAAAGGTGGTATGACAAAACTGACTTTCAAATATACACTAAGTGGTGCTACTGATGCAGATTACTCGGTTTATGCACTTGTCCTTCATGAACAGGAGATTAAAATGAGAAAGACTGATGGTAAATTAGTCCTAAGGTCTATGTAAACGAATTTAAATTGGTCATAATATGAACAACAATAAGATATTCCTTATTTCATATATGTTTTATAATCAGAAAGTTATATAACATATACAAATAATGACTCAGCTTTTTGAAATAAAGGTGAAACTATCAGAAAATCAGAAGAAGAATATTGGTGATGCTTACCGTAAAAGAGAAACTATTGTTATTAGGCTCACGAATGACTCTCTTGGTGGGAATGACACTCTATTTGTTCCAGCTATGGTAAAAAAGAGATTGGAGAAGAATCGGAAATTGAATAAAGGTATCGATATTAAGCTTGCTAAAACCAATATCAGAAAACTAGTCGGTAGAAGTTTACTGACTTCTATTCTATTCCTCGGACGTGTATTCGGACCAACCATTGCAAAAACCATGGGATTAGGAGCTTTAGCAGGGGCTGCAAGTACAGGTGCAAGCCAAATAGTCAATAAAATAGCTGGAAAAGGAGTACAGACAGAAGGTTTCCTTATACCACAGAATACGATTGACAAACTAATCGCAAACAAACATCTTCTAACCGAAAAACAAAAGAAAGATATATTGGACGCTCTTCAAACAGGTTCAGGTGTTCGTATAAAACCAACAGCAAAGCAGTCAGGTGGTTTCCTTGGTACTTTGCTTGCCAGTATTGGGATTCCTATGGTCTTGAAAGCTTTGACTGGTAGAGGTTTGCATGCTGAAAAATCAAGACCAAGGAGATCGATACCTGTATATGTTCCCAAAATGGACATGAAAAGGAAAGGTGGAAAGCATGGAATGATAATGCCGTATCAACCACCACCATTTTTTGGTAGTTGGGATGACTACCCAAAACAGATTGGTCTTGGTAAAAAAAAAACCGGAAAGCTCCAAAAAAGAAAGGAAAAGGTCTTCTAGGTCCAAACAGTCCTTTCAACAGCATTCCATTGATAGGAGCTATTTTATAAACAAACCATTATCAAATTATGATCTGAAAAGTTGGGTCAAACAACTTGGTATAAAATACTTCAGAGGTGTTTTCAGCAAGGATACATTACCATCACAAATAAATAATAAAGAATGTGGGATAGTAAATCTTGATAACCACATCGGACCAGGTACACATTGGGTAGCTTATAGAAACATTGATAGATTTTGTGAATACTTTGACCCATTCGGATTAAAAATGCCGCAGAATGTTAATAAATATATGGCTACTAGTGGAAAACAATTAGTGTATTCAACGGATGAGATACAAGAACGTGATTCAGTGTTATGTGGGTATTGGTGTTTATACTATCTTCTAGAAAGACAGAAAGGAAGATCTATTCTTGATACAATACATAATGCTAAATTTGATATGTCTGATACAAGTGTCAATCATAGATTCATCATCAATGATTTCAAAAATATCTAAATTATATATATAATGGTGAAATCATATTGTGTTAAACAGAAGAAGCAAACTGAATGCGTTCCAGGGAGCGAACGAAATGCTAAAGCTAAAAATGGGCGTATGATGTTGAAATGCACTTGTGCTGAATGTGGGATAACAAAGACTAAATTTGTAAAAAATCCAACTGGAGGTGCATTACCAAGAAAGAAACCTGTCGGCCCATATTTTGGAGTCAAAAATCCACCAAGTGGAAGAAAATATGGAACCGCGGCTGAGTGTATTGACAAACATCAAGTAAGATATTATGGTCTCAATGAAATTCCCAAATCTATATTAGAAACATTCAATAAAAGTAAACTCACAAAGAGCCAAAAAAAGATGATTGAAGATCATTTCAATAGTAACAAATCAAAAAAACTGATTGAGCCCTCACAAGCTGGGGGCTTACTTGGAGAGGCATTACTCAAAGGTGCCGCGAAAGGTTTATGGAATCTTGGACGAGTTGGTGCTTCGAAGGCTGTCAAATCAGATTTTGTCAAACAAAACATGAAAGAGACGGCCAACCAATATCTTGATAAAGCATTAGACAGTTTCACATCAGATTTATCTAAAAGACCTTATCCAACACATAGTGGTAGTGGATTACCAATACCATTTCCGTTTGTTGATTGGAAGAAAGCTTGGAATGTTGTCACTGTCATGGAAAGGTTATGGTGGAGGGTTAGACATCCATAATGCATCCATAATGCTTTTCTCAAGGTTGCACCTAAAAAGGGGTTTGT
Organism: Catalaphyllia jardinei; assembly: GCA_022496165.2. Lineage (NCBI taxonomy): Eukaryota > Metazoa > Cnidaria > Anthozoa > Scleractinia > Caryophylliidae > Catalaphyllia > Catalaphyllia jardinei. The sequence continues at coordinate 10,112,780 of CM042756.1, forward strand.
GATGCCTGGACATAAGTATACAGGGCCTGGAAACCCTCTTGAAAAGCAACTAAGGTATGATCCCAACACTGGTCAGATACTTGAGATATATCAACAACCAACAGGTAGAACAGATGCTGTCAGTATGCAGCATGGTGTTGATTACTCAGTTTGTGGTAATAAACCAAAAGGTGATCAAGTGAAGTGCAAAAATGAAGCCGATCGTAAGATGGTCAAAGCTCTCGATGCAATTCCATGGAAAGATCGACAATAGGGTCATACTGTGGCTAGGAACGCCATAGCAGCTAAGTCCAAATTAGGTATGGGTGTTAAGAAGCCAAAAAACGGGAAAAGCCGTCGAGTGAGGAAAACTGGCAAGAAAAATTAGCAGATGAGTTACATACACCTATAAAACGCAACTTCACTCGGCGGCGTGTAATCACAAATTATATCGATGAAATATGGGCAAGTGATCTAGTTGAAATGCAACAGTTCAGTTAATGGAATAAGGGTTACCGATATCTTCTAATGGTTATTGATGTATTCAGCAAATATGGTTGGATCGTTCCATTAAAAGATAGGAAAGGTGAATCTGTCACTGAAGCATTTAAAACAATATTCAAGGAAGGCAGAAAACCACAATATATTTGGGTTGACAATGGAAAAGAGTTCTATAACAAACATGTGAAAGACCTATTAGAGAAAAATGGGATACAAATGTACTCAACTGAGAATGAAGAGAAGTCATCAGTAGTTGAAAGATGGAATAGGACAATTAAATCCAAAATGTGGAAACAGTTCACAGTTCAAGGTAATACAATGTATCTAGACATATTAACTAAACTAGTAAAACAATACAACAACAAAAAACATTCATGCATAGAAATGACACCAGTTGAGGCTTCAAAGAAAAAGAATGAGGGTACAGTTTACTTCAATCTATATGGTGACATGGAAACATCAAAACAGAAACCAAAATATAAAATAGGTGATAAGGTCCGAATATCTAAGTGCAAACGGAATGTGTTTGATAAGGGTTATACACCAAACTGGACAGAAGAAGTGATTACAGTTGATAAGATCCAATACACTAATCCAATCACATACAAAATAAAGGATCTCTGAGGTGAAGATATTCAAGGTAGTTTCTATGAACCTGAATTATTAAAAGCCACGCAGGATGTATTCCGCATTGATAAAGTCATTCGCAGAGATTATAAGAAGAAACAAGCGTTGGTGAAGTGGAAGGGATATAGTGATGATTTCAACAGTTGGATTCCAATGAAGGATTTAGGAAATATATGAAAGTGTTTTAAGCACAAGTTATGTAATCGTATATTGATAAGACGATATAGTATGATTATCATATTATATCGCGAATGACACTTATCAAGACTGATTATTGCTATCTATTGGTAGCCAAAAATATTATTATTTTTGTCTATTTTTGCAATGTTTTTTGTGAGCGTATTTATAACCATTGTTGTATATTTTATCACAGTTAGGACATCGGTATTCCTTATTTCGCCATTCCATAAGGTGTTTCTTTCCGTCTTCATCTGGTAATATCCGCGGTCTGATATTAGCTGATTTTTTGTAATCAGCTGGTAAGTCTTCTTGTTTGATATATTCGAATGTATAAGACTGACCATCTTTCTTCGAAATACTTGATTTACAGTTATTGATACCCTCGCAAGCCATTTTGACGATACCAGCGTTGATGCTTAAATGTTGATTGACTGAATACAAACTGTTGAAGAATGAAACTTCATTTGTATCTTTATTGGTGGCTTTTATACATTTTTTTTATTTTTAAAATTATTTACAACAAATGTATAATCCCTCAATTTAGCTGATTTTTTATTATTTCCTCGTGGTGTTATAAGTTGGAGATTAGATAATCGATTGTCTTCCTTATTATTATTGATGTGGTCGATCACTTTCTCATCTGGTATAATACCATTATGGCATTCCCAGATGAATCTATGGACATAATACTTTTTCTACCCTGATTGACCATGTTTTCTAAAAGAAACTTTCAAATAACCATTATTTTTCTTTTTCCCTCTGTGGGGCACTTTCTTAATGATATTAATAATGTTTCCATCACTGTCTGCAGCATATAAGTCATAAACTGGATGAGCAGTGTAAACGCACTTGCTAACTATAGTTTTTGTCATAATGTATAAATTACATAACATATCTCTAAATCGTTTTCAAAAAAATTTTGAATTCGAAAATGACTTAAAGAGATGGTTTTTTATATAGAATATTAGAAATGCGACTGGAAAAAATTATCTCAACATATAGTATGAACACCCGCGATCTCTCAAAACTAACCAAATCTCAACTGATCAACATGTTGTTGAAGCAGAACGAGAAAATAAAACTGTTGTTGAATAAGCCAATCCCATTTCCAAGAAAAAATGTGAAGAAGATTGTGCAGGAATATGAAGACAACATAATTAAACCAGTCTCATTACCAAGAACTAAAAAACCAGTCACACTACTAAGAACCAAGATAGAGGAAACATCTAGAGCCTTGAAGGGTTATACTAAGTCTTTCGAAATCAGCATCAGAAGCAACAAAGATCCTCTTGAGCAACTGCAAAACACGAGAAAAGCAGTTGAATATCATATTGTGAGGATGCTTACATCTATGAAAGGTCTGAAATTCGTTGAAACACTCAAGGTGACATTCAAAAAAATTAACAAATAATGAAATAGTGTACAAAACAGCACACTTCAATAGCAAACCTCAAACCATCATCAATAACACAGAAAACCCTGGAGCATTAGAATTATCAAAACAACAAATCCTGAATATGATAGCTCAATGGATTTCTGAAGGTTCTCTATTGAATCTGTTGACAATCATTATCCTAATATTGTACAATATCAACCAATGAAAGGCTCATCATATATTGAACTTCCCCCAAAACTCAGAAACAGTAAAAAGGGATTGATCAACATGAAAAATGAGGATAATGAATGCTTCAGATGGTATCACATCAGGTGCTTAAATCCTCAAGATAAAAACCCACAGAGGATTAAAAAATCTGGTGAAGAATACATCAATAAATTGGATTACTCTGGAATTGAATTCCCAGTAACCACAAAGCATTACAATAAAATTGAAAAGCAAAATAAAATCAATATTAGTGTCTTTGGATACGAAAACAAACAACCATATCCTATCTATGTGTCAAAAGAAAAATGTGACAAACATATGGATTTATTATTAATAACTGAGGATGAAAATAAACATTATGTTTTAATTAAAGATTTCAACATGTTCATGTTCAAACAAACAAAGTATGAACATAGGAAGCACTTTTGCGCGCATTGTCTCCAGTGCTTCAGCTCTGAAAGAGTCTTGAACAATCACAAAGATAATTGCATTCAAGTAAATGGAGCACAAGCAGTGAAAATACCTGATCCTAATAACAATATCCTAAAATATAATAATCATAATAAACAACAGCCTGTGCCATTTGTGATTTACGCTGACTTTGAGGTCATAACAGAAAAGATATCTGGTTGCCAACCCAATAATGATAAATCATATACAGAGGCATATCAGAAGCATACAGACTGTGGCTATGGCTATAAGGTTGTCTGTTGTTATATTATATAATAACACATGTTATTCTCGCATTCTGATTGGTTCTCGCCTATGATCTATTAGAGGACAGATGCACGATTGACGTCATCATTACAAAGTTTTTCCCTCTGCCGTTTTAAAATGGCGGAAAGGTTTGAGAATTAGAATGATATTTTACGTGACTGGGCAAAAGATAAGGTACAAAAAAGTCTTGCTGAGGAATTGAACAGGTTTGAGAAGCCAGAAAACGAAAGATAAAGCCGTTTCTTTTAAAAAAAATGATACAGAAATAATTTTCTAACAGCCTCAGTCGGCAGTCGAGCGAGACTAAACCACGCACAAATTGGTCTTGGTAAGCCGAGAACCATTACTTTATCTCGAATTTAACAAACCCAATAAACAAAATGTTCTGAGATTAATTTATTTAAAAGATTCAACTTTTCCCAGTGTCAAAACAACTGTTGACTCACTGATTGATGTCAGGAATGAAACATCAAAACATCACTTCTTAAAATTGGTAAAATAAAATACATAACCTTGCTTTCCGATGCGAATGTTCCTGTCCGTTTCAGGACACAGCAGGGAGCTAAGTATAGCTAACCACAGCTCACGGTTAAGAGTATCGCAGCTAAAATGTGTCTCCGACACTATATCAAGCTGATTTGAGAATCACCAACCACAGAAGACAAAAATCTCCACTGTCATTTACGCTCCTTTCATTCAAAACTCGAATCAAATGGCCTCTAGGCTGACCGCAACCACAAGTTTTCCGAGACTATTTTTTCAACTCCTGCAATTATCAAGGCAACGGCCAAGCTTTTCGGCTCACAGGGCTGCTCCAATGACAAAAACTGACTTGATTATTCCAGCATTTTCTTCAAGATTTGTAGATTTTGCAGTGCAATTCTGCTTTCGCTGTAAGTTTTCATTCCACGAGAAGCGACGCTCGAGTCAGGTTTGACAGTGGCGTGATGTTTTTCGACCAATCACAATTCTTTGCTACGCATATAGGAACCAATGAAACGACTTTATTTTGAATGTATAGATCACGTCAAATGGCTTTTTTCGTGCAAAGGAGGGGAAAAGGCGGGGCAAAAGGCCGGCTTTCGCGGTATGTTAAAATGTTTTGAAACAAAAAAAGGCTTCTCGTTATTATATAAAACAAATAGATTCCATGTTGCCGTGCGTCTGATTCAGTAATAGATCACAGAAGACGTCAAAATGTGGTAAGAACATTAGTGACACACTCGGCTACGCCTCGTGTGCCACTTTTTTGTTCTTACCACATTTTGACGTCATCTGTGATCTATTACTGAACAGACGCACGGCAACATGGAATCTATTTGCTAAATGATAAATATAGCAAACCTGCTAAAACGTATAGAGGTGAAAAGGCAGTTTTCAAATTCATGGAAGCTATGTTGGAAGAAGTCAAATATTGTAAGAGAGTGATGAAAAAATAATTCAATAAACCATTGAGAATGACAAAAGAAGATGAAAAGCAATTTCAAAAAGCTGAAGAATGTCATATTTGCGATAAAAAATATACTGATAAAGATATTCGAGTTAGACACCACTGTCATGTCACCGGTAAATATAGAGGATCCACTCATCAAGTAAAAAGTAAAAATACCTGTTATATTTCATAATTTAAGAGGGTACGACTCTCATTTTATAATGCAGGAGATTGGAGCTATTGTTAAGAAATATGCATATACAAATAAGAAAGGTGAAAAATGTCAAATTAACATCAATGCTATACCTAACAACATGGAGAAGTATATGGCATTCATGCTTGGTAAAAGCTTAGTGTTCCTTGATAGTTTCCAGTTTATGAGCTCCAGTCTTGAAAAACTAGTGAGCAATATCATTGAAATATACATCAGAACTATTTAATGGCAAAGAGCTAGATCTGATGACTAGAAAGGGAGTTTATCCTTATGATTATATGGATAGTTTTGATAAGTTCAAAGAACAGCTGCCGCTGAAAGAAGAATTCTACAGTATTTTAAACAATGAACATATATCGGATGAAGATTATAAACACGCTCAAAATATTTGGAATAAATTTAATTTGAAGAACATGGGTGAGTATCATGACTTATATTTGAAATCAGATATCTTACTATTAGCAGATGTATTTGAGAATTTCAGGAAAACATGTTTAGAATATTACAAATTAGACCCATGCCATTATTTCACCTCTCTAGGTCTGTCGTGGGAAGCTATGTTGAAGATGACTGGCATTGAATTAGAGCTTATGACTGATATTGATATGTTTCAGTTCATTGAAAAAGGCATGCGTGGTGGTATTAGTTATATTGCTAATCGTTATGGTAAAGCAAATAATAAATATATAAAAGAATACAATAAGAAAGCACCATCAAAGTATATTATCTATCTTGACGCAAATAATCTCTATGCTTGGGCTATGAGCCAGTATCTCCCAACAGGTGGATTCAGATGGATGACACAAAAACAAATTGATAAATTAGATTTGGCTAAGTATGAGGAAGACAGCAATAAAGGATTGATATTAGAAGTCGATCTCAAATATCCCAAAAAATTACACAATCTACACAATGATTATCCATTAGCAGCAGAAAAGGTGGAAGTAACAAATGATATGCTATCTGATTACGGCAGAAAAATATCTGAGAAATATAATATATCAACCGGTCTGGTTCACAAACTTATACCAACCTTGAGGAAAAAAAAAAAGTACGTTTTACATTACAGGAACCTCCGATTATATATGGATCTTGGTTTGAAGGTCACTAAAGTCTATCGAGTACTAAAGTTCAATCAATCCCCTTGCCTAAAACAATATATCGATTTCAATACTGAGAAACGGAAAAATGCTGAGAATGCTTTTGAAAAGGATTTCTTCAAGCTGATGAATAACAGCGTATTCGGAAAAACGATGGAAAATATCAGAAAGCGAGTAGATGTGACATTGGTAACTGATGAGAAAAAACTGTTAAAATTAACCAGTTAGCCAACCTATGTCAGTAGTAAGATCTTCAATGAAAATCTTGTGGCTGTACACAAAATCAAAGAAACCCTCACTCTTATAGACCAGCATATGTGGGGATGTGTATCTTGGATCTCAGCAAAACATTGATGTATGATTTCCATTATAACTATATCAAAGAGAAATATGGAGACAAGGCCAAACTACTATTTACAGACACAGACAGCTTAACCTATGAAATTGAAGCTGGTGATGTATACCAAGACTTTTGAAATGATAAGCATAAGTTTGATAATAGTGACTCCCCCGAGAGCTCGCCGTATTTTGATAAGACAAATAAAAAAGTAATCGGAAAATTCAAAGACAAAGCAGCAGGAGTCCCCATTAATGAATTCGTCGGTCTACGATCCAAAATGTATAGCTATATTAAAGATGATCAGAAAGGAGGAAAGACTGCCAAGGGAATCAAAAAGAATGTCATCAAGAAAAACATCACACATGAAAACTATAAAGATACACTCTTCAATAATAAACAGATGTTTCACAAAATGAAAACAATTAGAAGTGAGAACCACAAGCTTGGTAGCTATGAAATCAATAAAGTATCACTCAGCTGTTTTGATGACAAAAGATATATACATCAGGATGGAATAACAAGCTATGCATACGGACACAAGAATATTAAAAATTTTCATAAATAATTTCCATAATCAACACGATTTCCATAATTTCCATAATTTTATTAATTTTACTAATTTTCTTAGTTTTCATAATCTCAAAAGTTGGTTACAAAAGTTGGTCACAAAAGTTGGTTATAAAAGTTGGTTACAAAAGTTGGTTACAAAAGTTGGTTACAAAAGTTGGTTCCAGACTGATGTCCCGGGTTTTGGTCTTGGTTCCTCATTTGATTTCAATATTTTATTCCTATATTTTGATTCAAGGTTTGGTTCAGCATTTGGTTTTTGGTTTGGTTTTCCCAGCAGTTGATTAATTGTTGGAAAAATAGTTGAGAAATTCAGCACAAAAAATCAGAAGAGAGAACAATATGGATAATGTGCTGAAACCACTAAGTACTATACTACTACAGACTATTGCAAGATATTAGGGAAAGCGACACAAATATCAAGGCAGATCGACAGCGAATTTCAGAATTTGGGATGTTCTGCAGACTGAGGAACATTTGCGCGTACATAATTAATTCTAATTTATGACCAATAATAGCTAATAAGGGTCCAAATTAAGGTCCCGTCCAAACTAATCCGTTTTGAAAAAGATTAGCGTCCACGCTTGGTATTTTTGTATCGTTTTCGCCCGTCCACACCACAGCGCCGTATCCGTCTTACCAAGAGAGAAGCCACATAGTAGCGTCATTCCGTCATTTTGGATACTTACGGTCGAGTAGTCTGGCGTCCGGTCGTGTCTATTTCGATGACGTCGCTGTTTTCAGATAGTATCGTTTTCTCCGTCCACATTAGAAAACACCGTTTTAAAAAAGCATTGTTTTAAATCGCTCCACTCTGGAGAGGGTTTTCGCTACGTTTTCGGTAATCGTTTTCGGCCTTGTAGTGTGGACGAAAGCGGTATCCGCAGCAAAACAGCTCCGTTCTCGTTTGAAAACGGATTAGTGTGTGTGTGGGGGGGGGG
>CM042756.1:10121080-10146080 GCA_022496165.2 Catalaphyllia jardinei
CCCCCCCCCCCCCCCAAAGGCGAACAGAAGTACGTCTCATTTTACTACTGTTTAGACGAAGGGCTTGAAAAGAAGTTATGTTACAGAATTATGTGATGACACGTGCAATATGCTTGTTTTGACTCATGGCATGACTAGGCTTAAGGTGCCAGGCTCGACTTAGGACTTAAAGAACGAGTTATAACACGCGCAATATGCTTGTTTTAATTCGTGTCACGACTAGACTTCCGCCGATTCCATCGGAATCGTTGTTTTTCCAATGGATCCAATGGACTCCATCGGACTACTTTCCAATCCTTCTCCTCTCAAAGAATCTAAAAATATTGCTTACCCTTCCGGTTTCATCTTGTGAATAGACTTCTGTTAACTCAAATGGACTCGACTTTTCTCCCGACCTCCATTGGACTCTAGATTTTGTCCAATGAAATCTGGGTGAGAGTATTTGACATGTGTGAGTTGTCCCTGTATGACCCACGGTAGCCTGCGTTGCAGACAAACTAAATCGTAGGATTTTGTTCGTCTGCATCGCAGGCTCGAGTCACGTGCGCGCTCTATCAATCCGTTAGCGAGGCACGTTTTTCGTTATTAATCGCGTGTTCCAAATGGTTAGTGAGTTATTGAAATATGTCACTATCCACAAAGAGGATGTAAGGTAACTCACAAGGAAACTTCTTTCGTTCTTACGTTGACGTTCTGCAAGATAGTATTCCTCTAGGCAACAGAAATCAGCGAAAATACAGTGGAACGTCGATAAAAAAAAATAATAATAAGCCTTGGCAATAATAATAGTAATAGTAATAATAATAATAATAGTAATAATAATAATAATAGTAATGATAATAGTAATAATAATAATAATAGCAATAATAATAATAGTAATAATAATAATAATAATAATAACGACAACGACAACGACGACGATGATGACGATGATGATGATAATAATGATAATGATAATGGTAATGATAATCAATTCTTAAAGCTGAAGTACCCGAGGCACTTATTCGATCTGGCCATCAAGCAATTCGTAAATTCCAAGGTAACAGACCAACGGCACATTCCATTCACCGACACGACTACACCCCCCATCCGAGTTGTCATACCATTTAAAGATCAGGTCTCTGTTAATGTGGTGAAAAAACCTCTCACAGACCTCAGCTCAAAGATCAAAACCTCAGTCCAGCCAGTATTTATCAGCAGAAAACTTAACAAAGTTCTTAAAGTTCGTCAAGTCAAGCCAGCCGCTGTTAACCAACAATATTTAGTCTACAAATTTCAATGTAACCTGTGCGATGCAGGATATAATGGTTACACTCGCGGCCACCTAGACGAAGGGGTTGATGGACACAAACAAAAAATCGTCCTCAATTTGTAAACATTATGTTAGTGCTCATAACGCGAGCGTGCCACCTTGTCTTTCACAACAATTTCACGTGCTTGCTAAATGTACTAACAAATTTGACTGCCTCATTAAGGGGATGCTTTTCATAAGAAACCTAAAACCCTCCTTAAACGTGCAAAGTGATCCTATTCGCGCAAAGGTATTCACTTGAAAACTTGTGATATTTTGTTACTATGCTAATTTGTAGAGACTATAGAAACCAAATTTTTCATTATTTATTTACTGTGCCTTGAAAATGGTGTCACGGTGACGCCGAAACGTCGGCTTTTAAAGTTAATACTTGCTTGTTTATTCTTTAAGAAATCGTTATTGACTAATAATAACAATACTAATAATAATAATAATAATATACTTTTTATAAAAAACTTTATTAAAACTTCACAATAATAATAACAATAATAATAATAATAATAATAATTATAAAAATAATAATAATAATGTCGACCCAATCCAAGAGGTGATTGAGGATTTACTACTTCCAACCTTGTTTGGTCAATCAGAGCCTCTCCCTAACGAGGTGCGCAGACTTGCTACCTTAGCAACGGGGCAAGGGGGTATAGGCTTTCCTGATCTGAGATCCGAGGCACCACAGCAATTTGCTGCCTCGAGACTGATAACCACCGTGCACGTAGATTCTATTACATCACAGAGTCCCATTATGGTGCCAGGCGAGAGATCTACGGATGAGCTAAAGAGGCATCAACAATCACTCAAGAGAGCAAGTGCTAAAGAGAAAATGGATAGCATTGATTCAAGCCTCTCTCCAGACCTGCTGCGACTGATTAATCAATCGAGAGACAAGGGCGCAAGTTCTTGGCTGAATGCGATGCCCCTCTCAGACCAGGGTTTAGCCCTGAACAAGCAAGAATTCAGAGACTCGCTACGCTTGCGTTATGACTTGCCCTTAGTTGGTTTACCAAGTCATTGCGTGTGTGGGGATAAATTCACCGTTGGTCATGCCCTCTCTTGTAAAAAGGGGGGGTTTGTAGCGCAGAGGCACGATGGTGTACGGAACTTGTTAACGACATTCATTGACAAGATCTGCAATAATGTTGAAATCGAACCACGCCTTCAACCCCTGGACAACGAGCGATTTCGGTTGAGGAGCGCTGTTACAAGTTCTGAGGCAAGGTTGGACATCAAAGCGGGAGGGTTCTGGGCAAGAGGAGTTACGGCATTTTTTGATGTCAGAGTTACGCACGTCAACTCCAAGTGTTACCAGAGCAAGCCAACATCGGAAGTGTTCAAGGAGCAAGAAGAAGAGAAGAAGCGCAAGTACCAGCAGCGGGTAGAAATGGGTTCGTTTACACCTTTAGTGTTTGGAACCAACGGCGGAATGGGAAACGAGTGTCAGCGGTTCTTAAAGCATCTCGCAGACAAGATAGCTCAGAAAGATACCGAGCCTTATCATATTGTAATCACTTGGCTCAGGACACAGATTTCGTTTGAACTCTTAAGATCGGTACACGCAAGCGTTAGAGGTTCGCGAACGCCGTTTCGTAGCAAGATAGAGCAATTTTTAGACTGTAAAATAAATGTAGCTAGTGCTTTTTGAAATAATAGGAATCCCACAAAAAATTACCAAGTCTGTTGTTAACGTCCAGTTCAAATCATTTTTACTTTATAACTTTCTAGATTTTTAAATTTTAATATTCTTTTTATACTGTGTTATCATCTTGTTTGCAGCTGTTTTGACTTCTTGTAAAGACACATAGGTGCAAAATTATTTCAAGTCAGAAGAGTTTAAATTCGTAATTGTATTATTATTATTATTATTATTGTAAATTTAAGATTCTTTGAATTTCTTAATAAAGTTTTGTTGTTATATTATATAATAATAATAATAATAATAATAATAATGCAATGCATTTATAGAGCGTCTTTTTCCTATGGTCCATAAACGCTTTACAGTTGACAGGGTTAAAAAAAGTATTAAATACAATATAATCATTAAAAATATGAAATTATTATAATTATTACCACTACCTAACTGCTATAACTATAAAAAAGGAATATTATATATCAAAAGCAAAATACCACTATGGTAATATAGTTTCGGTAAAAATCATTGCCTGTTGTAAGCCTGTAAAAATAAATGTCTCTTAAGTTTTTGTTTAAGTTTTAAGCTAGTATATAAGATTTTCAGCTCGTATTACCAATTTATTAAAATTATAATCTGTAATAGTATTGGTTTTGCCAAACAAACCCTTTCATTGACTGATGACATAATTATAACATGTGATTCCCAGCACGAGATTTACTCAAACACAAATCCAAACAGTCCTTCCATTGTGGCGCTTAAAAATTTCCCCATTGAAGTGTGGACGAGACCTGAGAGTGGAGTAAAACCAAATCTGACTAATGAAAAAAAAAAAGAAAAAAACGCTTAAGGCGTTCTTGGAGCAGTTTAAAAACTGAGTCCTTTAACAGATGTTGTTTTCCTCAGGTTAATTATTTCTACCAACAGCTACCATTAACTAACAATAGAAATACAGTTTACTTTGATAAACTGCACATCCGAAAATTGTCTTAAATAATTGATCGGTGTGAAAGAAATGACGCACGTACAAATACATATGTAATGTAAAGTATAATAAAACTCAATACAGAGCGCATTAAAAAAATGATATTCTACCACATGTATTAGCGGGGTTTTATGACAGTTTAATTTTGCACTCTTTATTAACACACGAAAGGCAGACATCGCCTTCCTAACAAAAGCTTGGCATTACGTTTCGTATTTTGAAACTACAAAAGGTATGAAGAATTTTATAAAATTATCAAAGGGGGTTTTTAAATGAACAATTTTTCATTTCTCTGCTCAGAGCAGCGTTATAACAGTACCTCTGTGTTATATTCGTTTTCCAAATTTACATATGTCGTAACTAAACTTTAGCTATCGATTTTGCCAAAATCCCGATTCAATTGTCGCTTGTAATGTTTCTGTAAAGGTCTCGATCTTGTGGTAATATTTTTAAAATAATATCAAGGCCAGATCTGAGGCATTTTAAGAATATATTACGAAAAAACCCGACACTGAGATATTCAAATATAAATTTGTGTTGAAAGTTTGTAGATAGACATATCTGCCTAAGAGTTCGTGCCATTATATTAAGACGACAGATCCTATATGAAGACAATTTGAGTTTTACTTAAAATATGAATTATCAATTTCTATTTATTTGCGGAAAATACCCAATATTTTTTTATACCTCTGAATAATTGTATGTAAAATGTTTTCTGTGCCGCCACATCACCATTACTATAAATTAAAAAAAACAACAGCAACAACAACGACAAATTGTTTTCTCCCCATAAAACATCGACCGCGTCTCACTATATCGATTCCAAACATGATTGTTAGAGCATAGTCATATAAGTTTGCGGTCAGTGAATGGCTTCTCAAAAAAGCATGGGTCCAGCAAAATTTTCTTCGAATTTTATGGGTTTAGCAGTCTTGCTTTTTTTTCTAATCCGCTATGCGCGTTTCACACTCTCGAATTTTATCTACATAACCCTCTTATTTCTTGCAAGGAGAAGGAAGCGTCGAGGTCCCGATTTTCTGTCTGTTAAACATTGAACATTTGAACACTTTGAACCGTGCAGTATCGTAATTTAAAAGTCAAAACGTCTCGGGCTGGCAAAGAAAAACGCTGGTCCCACCTCTTGCTGAGTTGCGCATTTATGCTTCTTTGAGAAGCATGTACTCAAGCACAATCGAACAGACGAATTGTTCATAAGCTGAAACTGATAAATTAAGTTAAACTTCGTTTATCTTTTCAGAATCAGGGTAGTCGCATTTATTATTTAAGCAAAATAATTTAAAAGCAACTTTTCAACAATGAATTAAAACTGCATTTTTCGTAATTTATAACATTGATGAAATTGATGGAGAATTCGATGCTGTTGTAGACAGACACATGCAAACACATGACACATGCTTCGCTGCAAATTCAGAGTTTATATAGTCCATTTGCAGTGTTAATGTGTTGCATTACTTTGATTTAGTAATAGATTTATTATTTATTATTGAGAACGAACGCTAGTCTTTATCAGCCACTTAGTTAAGATGTTAATTGAGATAATACCCAGATTTTAGCTCTTTCGTTTTGCACCTTAAAGTACATTGCTCGCGGATTTTTTTTTTTATATTTATTAAAACTACAACCCTTTGGCTTTATTTTTGTATAGGTAGCATTCAGAAATTCAGAATCCTTCTAGGAAATTTTTTCCACTCAAATTAACCCAAAATGCCCCTTTTTCAACACTGTTAAACCATCATCTTTGCTTGAAATTGTTTCTCTGTTGTTAGACAGGCATATTTATAAAGTAAAAGGGTTGAACAGTAGTGTGGTGTAAATTGATTGATGATACTGTTGCTTGTGTGTTGGCAAGAGACATAATAAGTTAGCCATTTTTGGAAAATGTTATCTTAAAAAAAATGGTCCCAAGGGGCTAAAACTTTAATTGGCTGTCACGTGACCACATATCATTAAGGAGACTAATTGATGCCCATTTGATTAGTTACTCATGAATACCTTTCAGCATGCAAAGTGTGAGGTAGGGTTGTATCTGGCCATTTCCAAAATTACTTGAACGTTACGTGGACTGGTTCTTAACTGCATAATACCCTGCCACTTATTTGCATCTCATTGAATAAGAATAGCATCTATTGTGTTCTGCTTCGTTCTTCAAAGAACGCCGACCAACAAAAAAATCTATCTAGACAAGCGTATAGCTTTCTCGAAGTAAAGCTATGGCGCCTCCAGAGAAAAACGCGCGAGGGCAAATATGATAAGCATGATAAGAATCTACCTACTGTACTTGCAACCCGGGACTTGCAAACAGTTCTAATGCCAGGCCCGGCGTCACAATACAGAATGCAAGTAAACAACATTTTCACAGTAAACGTCATATTTTGTCCCTCAAAAGCAAATACTCGGAGACCTAAAAACATATCTTGCAATTTAAATGAGCCAAAACAATACACTAACACATGGCAAATTACAGAGGTGTCAAACTGTACGAAGCAACATGCAGGTAACAGTGGAAATCATGAAGACCTATGACCTTTAAAATTTGTGGCTCTACTCTACTAAAATTCTTCATAAACACGAGCCGGTGAAGCGACAAAAAGGTCGAGTGACCAACAGAGAACGGCAAATGTACAAATGTCACGAACCGTAGAAGTCGTGTACGCTAGTCAACCTCATTTCACACTGATATGATAGAAATATGAATTTCATCATTGTCCACATCAACATTTATCTGAAATCTTAACCATATAAACTCCAGCTTAAAGGACTGTTTGTCCGCAATATCAGACTTCCCTTTTACTCTGTTTTACTTGATTTCCACCAAGACGACAACTGGTCTTCAGAAAAGATATATGTTCGGCCATGCGAATAAACGCTTGGAAAATGAAGATCAAAGAGTAATCATAAACTGAAGATTCTCGTCCCTATAGCTAGAGGCTTCGACTTACTCAAAACGTCGTTTACACGTGGAAGGCCAGGGCATGAAACAATGTGGCAAAATCAAAACGATTTCCTGAAAGCGACAAAAATTTCTGAGCCAATATGATACAACTTCAGTGATAAAAATATATTATTACCACAGCCTCCGATTTTATGTCACGCAATGACTTGAATAACTAATTCATCAAAATAACTTTGCGCTTCAAAACTACCACAACGATCATATTAGAATAAGGTTATGCAAAACGCGATATCTACAAGAGACTTCACAGTGGGAATGGCGCCGAAGCTACACCATCTCAGATTTTTAAAGCCAGTGCATATGGACTAAAATATCGTGCATATGGAATTTTTTTGCATAAACAACAGGCAAGTTTATTTTAGTTTCTGAAGGTAAGTTTTTCGAAAAGCAGAAAATTCATTACAAACCTAAGATTTGCGTGTAATCAAAGAAAATTCCACTTCAAAGGCATCCCTAACACAACCGTCGACTGCACTTTCAGCGCACATTTCGCAGCTCCAAAGCGAAAGAAGCCATCTTTGTTTCTTTCCACATGTCCATCGATTGTCACTTTACCATCACGCTTAGTCTCATGGAATAGATTCAGGGGGCTAAAACGCCAGGGCCGCAAAGACGATAGGAATATTGATTCTTCTTTGTGAGGCCCAGAAGCCATTTTTAATCAGATATCCAAAACTGGATTTCCGCCGGACTGTTTCCGGAACAGAAAACTCTAAGACCCCTACGAACGCTTGTTCAGACTCAGCCATATCTATTTTGATCTTGTTATGTTCTGATTGTCAAGTTATGCATGAAAGACAAATTTCTGATGTAATATTTTAAATGACGGGCTATTAACCAGTCAAATTGCTCTATTGCTCCCCGTTCATGGCGAACTGAGTTCGGTAAAATGTTTGGGATTGACTGCAGGCGATTTCTTTTCTCCCCAGCCCCTCCCTCTTCTCGCTCACACCCTTCCCCACTTCTCCACAATGTTTGCTCTTCCCAGGCGTCCTCTTTCGCTCGCCTGCATTTCCGCTCGTTTGTTCGATCCCACCCCCCTGGGAAAGGAAAGGAAACATTTGCTACGCAGGCTATTTTAGACCAAATTCAAGTTGTTTGGATAGCCCATAAAACCGTATCTCGACTGTTTGTTATATCTTCCCAACCAAAAAAAAGAAACTAAGGAGTGAAATGAGGAGCAAAATCGTCAAAATCTTTGCTAATTAAGATGGGCTTTTGTCTTTGTTTTAATCTGATGAGTTTCTAGTGAAAACCCTTCATAATATATGGGTGCCAAATACTCTAATAAGCCAAGACATTCTAGAAAATGTTAAGCATTTACACTGTGTCAAGCAAAAACGTATTGCACATATCGGCTCAAATCAATGCTAATCATGTCATGTTCTTTCAACATTCACAGTAAATTTCAGGGAGTTAAAATAACTCCCACAGTAGAGTTGAAGTAGAGTTATTTAAGAGAAGTTAAAATAACTCAAAAAGGAGATATTTCAACTCAAAATTGGAGTTATTTTCTAGTCGTGGAGTTAATCTAACTCTACTCAGTAGAGTTATTCTTTGTGGAGTTATTTTAACTCTAAATGAGGGTTAAATCTAACTCCTACTGGGAGTTACATTTCAGGAAGGAGTTATTTCAACTCTTTATTCGGAGTTAATATACCTCGCTTTTGGAGTTACCTTGTAGAGGTTAGTTTAACTCTGGCTGGTGAGTTAGAATAACTCGAAATTGGGGGATTACTTTAACTCGCTTTTGAGAGTTATCCTGTAGGGATTATTTTAACTATGGCTAGAGAGTTAAAGTAACTCGTTATTGAGGAATATTTAAACTCGCTTTCCGATGACTTCTGTAAGGGTTATTTTAACTACTATTGGAGGGTTAAAATAAATCTTTACTTTCCGATTACTTTAATTTTACTTTTGCCAGTCTCCGTAGCAGTTCTTTAATTTTGGTAGAAGAGTAATGATAACTCGATTCTCTTGTAAATTCCACTGCCTTGAATTGTACCACCGCACTGTAGTAGGACAGCCGTACGTAAGCCGAGTCTACGTGGCGTGTTTTTCTCGGGTTGAATTTGGTTTTGGAAAGAGATGGACTGTCCACTGCTCTGCTCATTCGTCCATTCTACTACGTGTGTAAAATATCTATAGACTTTATATGGATCGAAAAACGGTAGCAATATACAGGTAGTCTGCGAGCTTTCTCTCTTTTGTTCGGATATATCCTTGAGAAGCACGCAAAACAAGTGCGGGTGCGAGCATGACTGCGAGCGTGACATCAAAATGAAACACAGTCATGGCCCAAGAGGACCAAAGGTCATTCCCTGATCCCGCTCTTACCCAACCGCCCTAGACTAGAAACAAGACGATCCGAAGAAAAAGAGCCAGCTACAGGTACTGTACAGGACAGTTTTATTCCATCAGCTGATTTAGAGCAAAAACGAAGACAAAATGATATGCTGTCAAAATATACTTCTCTGGTTCTCTCCCCACCCTAGACCACAAGACTTTAAAGGACACGGGACATGTGATCAAATGACATTTGATCAAAGTTTGCGCGGCGGACAGTTTAACGGTTGGAGCTATTATCTCATACGTTTCTTTGCGAATTGTCGCTGATATATTCTGCTATGCACAACTAAAAACGGTCCAGCAGGTTAGCTCTTTACATTTGTTTTCATTTCCTTTCGTTTCCTGCTTAATTTTTGAGATGGAGCGGGGGTTCGGTTGAAATACACATCGACGAAATCGCTCGACTGCATTCGTTTGAACTTAAACTCTTCAGTCTTGTATCAGCTTGTACATGTATTACAGTGTAAGCCTATGACAAACCTTTCATTGAAAAGCATTTTAATCGGTAATCCATGAATTAAGTTACAGGCATTTAATGACGGCCTTCAATGTGATCGCCTGATTAAATACATGCAGCTGTCCGAGGTGAGTCTTTGTTCCTACTTTAAGTCCATATGTAAAGGTAAGCACTCACGGGTATACGGTCGTTTCGATACATATCTGATGTCGATTCAAGAGAAACTAAAGTCAATTCGATACATCGTCCATTTATCTTGATTCGCTTAAAAAGGATTGCTGCTTTTTAGGGTAAATAACAAGCTAATGCCACACTCCGTTGATACCAGAGGCGGCCCAGACGTTTTTAAAATACGATTAATACGTGACTTTATTGACGATTGCGTTACGACTTTTTCCGTTTATAATACAATGTATGACAATGCTTCGAAAATTGCTGTAAATGCTACGTGTAGAATATAATTTAAATAAAAATGGCTTGCCTAATGTTTGCATTGCGTTATTTTGAAGTTCTGGGTTCCTGGAGGTGGTTTAGAGCCATTTAGCCAAATTTTATGTTCTGACGGATTGCTTCAAACGTATTCAACGTCTGGGGCGCCTGTGTTGACACGAAAGATACTCAAGACTTTTATCGAAACGACTTCAAAATATGGAATCGACCGTAAACCTCAGGTTCACAAATACTGTTTGTTTGTTTATTTATTTGTTTTAGGGCGAGGGCAGCTCACCTGTCTCGGTCAATTTAGGAACTTGGTGTCAATACAACTGATGTTCTGTAACAAACTTAATTTCGAATCTGTGTATGGCAATAGCAGACAGCACACTGCAGACTGAAGATATTTTTAACTAATGTCACATTGCCATACCATAAACAGGGAGGCCTGAATGTATTCAGGCTAACTTGAGTCTGCTAATGTCGTGCAAAGATTTCATATGCCCTTTGTTTTGCAATATACTGTGCCAATTAAAAGATTTATGAATATTGGGTGGTGTAAAAATATTTTTGCTTTAAAGGGTGGAATTATTAAATTAAAATCATGTTTGAACATAGCATGTGAATGATTTCATTGCCTACAGAATATGATACTGTAGCGTTAAAGTGGAGTCAATCAGAGATTTCAAATTCTTGTATCAAGAGGCCTAACACAGAGGATAGAATTAAAAAATAACTTGGGATTTTGTGGACAAAGCAATAGGTGTTATTAACACTAGATGTATGTAGATTTTGTTAAGTTATATTTCAGTTAAAACACTATTTATACAATGGATATACAATATTGACTTTCCTGAACAGAAAAACATTATGCAGATTTTATTAGGGTTATGTAAGTTTTAGAATTTTTCGTAAGAGTATTTGCTATATCATGCATGCGTGTTCTTGTATTTCAATTCTTTTTTAATTGCAATTTCAAGATAATTTTTGTTGTCCAATAAAACACTATTGCCAACACACTGTTGAGTTCAGAGTTCTGTTGTAATTCTACTCTTGATTGTTTCAAAGCTAGCCATTTCACTCTCAGAAAGGAGTCGAATTTACATCGCAGTAAAACTCATTATACCCATATTTGGAGTTAAATGTAACCTCTAAATGGAGCTATTTTTAATCCCTTTAAGAGTTGAAATAATTCCGATCAACGAGTAAATCATGAGGAGTTAAAATGACCCCCGAAAAGGAGTTATCTTGTACCTAAAATTTTAACTCCATCTGTAGAGTAAAAATAACTCCATGAGGAGTAAAGACAACTCCATTTGTGAAGTTGATATAACCCCGGCCATGGAGTTAATGTCACCCTCCATTTGGAGTTAAATTTAGGTGTTAAAATAACCTCCAAAACGGAGTTATCCTGTACCTAAAATTTTAACGCCAATTTTGGAGTTAAAATAACTTTCTGAAATTTACTGTGCAGAAATGACATGGTTGTAGCTTGATAGTGCGCCGATGCTATTCACCAAATATTGCAAGCAATTTCCCTAGAAAAGAAAGTCAAACGAGGGTATAGTAGTAAGGAGACGAATAACAACCACCCCCTAACCTTCAGCGGTGTCGTAGAGAAGAGTTAACATTCACTCTTGATAGGATTAAGTATGAGCTGGTAGAACTTGAAAACCCCTGTAAAGATTTGTTTATTGTGTATTTTCAACATTAACGAGCTTAATTTTAAGTAGTTCCCTTTGTGCTTTTTCTTTTACTTTACAGAACATGACAGGCCATGACACCACCGTAGTGTCTCTGACCATACTGTATGTGATAACAATGATCGTAGCTTTGGCTGGTAACACAATGTTGATCTACATTGTGTGGAAAAAACCTAGAACAAGAAATCTGACAAGTTTCCTCTTTGTTAACATGGCGGTGGCTGACTTGATGGTTGCCGTGTTTCAGATGCCTGTCAACTTTACTCACTTTTACGCCTATGGAAGCTCTGATCTTGATTCTTTTAACTGCAGGTTTCTCTACTATGCTGCTCATGTCTCGATCACCGCGTCCATTTTCTGCCTTACTGTAATGGCATTTGATCGATACTTTGCCGTTGTACACCCTTTCCGTCGGAGGATTTGGTTCAGGACACCTAAGATTATTACTCCAATCATTTGGATCTCATCCATGGCCTTGATGTCAATCGTACCAGTTGCCTTTGAACTCGTCAGAGGCAAGTGTCGTATCCACAAATCTCTAATTCTGCCCTTCTATTCCTATTTTTTTGCTGTCGGTTTCCTCCTGCCCCTCGGAGTAATATCAGTTCTGTACACCCTAGCTGCTCGAAAACTGTGGTTTCATGAGGTGCCTGTAGATCATATTATTAGGGAAGGGCGACGAGAACAAGACATTCCCAAGAAAAAAGTCATTCGAATGCTCATCATTGTTGTGGTGGTGTTTGCCGCCTGCTGGCTTCCAGTGCACGTTTATCAGATGGATGATGGCATTAGCCTAGCTGTGAGTGGTAGTGGGACGATGTGGGATCCTTATGTCATAATCTACATTTGCTACTGGTTCAGCCAGGCTAACAGCGCCATAAACCCTTGGTTGTACATCGGTCTGAACGGGAAGATGAAAGCAGCTTTCAATACCATGATCCGATGCAAAGACGAGGAAATCCCTCGTCGTGGACGACTAACCTTGACCACTATGAGAGGTAGCTGAACGAGTTCCACAAAGAACTCCCTATTGGAAGCCAGATTGTAAATAACAGTTCCTTCTTTACTCGAAGAGAGTTCCACAAGGAACTCTTTGCTAAAAGCTAAAATGTAATTTATAGTTTGTCCCTCATCCAAACTAGAAGTCAAAATGTAAATGCCATCACTAGTTTGTTGTCAGCCGCCTATCCAGACAATCCTTAGGCTCGTCAAACAACCTTTCTTCACCAAACCCAATGGCGCATTCCTTGTGTTTTGTTTGCGCGCGTCCCGATGAAGGCTATGGACATGGAACACAAAAATCAGCTGGAAATCACGTGAAATCTCGTGATATTTCGTGTTTTGTTGTAACGGTCTCATCATACTCAGTGAGGAGACGCGCCAGTATTTTGGCCTCAATCCCTACTTATTCCCGCAAGCTGATAGAAACTAGGCATGCGAGAGAATGTCCACGTACAAACATGTCCATGTTTCCCTTCCGGCACTAAATGCTCTACAGCTTCTTGTCGATCAGGACGATGTCCAAAGTCCACAGTCTTGATCGGGACACGTACAAAGAAAGGGAAGTAATATGCCCTTGTCTTCAGCAGACTTTCGTGGAAAAGGAAGACTGCTTGCCGAGCCCATAGAGGGTCTGCTTAGGAGGCTCCTTTTTGTCTTAGAATATTAACTTTACTCCAGGTTTCGTCTCACGTTATAACTATAATACTCGTTGCCATGGATACTTACTGTGATTGGGTGCTAATAAATATATTCAGCCAAACTTGAGGTCTACATTTATTCATTTGGATGTTGTTAAAAATGAAAAAAAAATAACTTCTTAGGCAAATTGTGGAAGTTTTTGTAGCTTCGCACTTTTGTTGCGTTACATTATAATGTAAATAACAAGACCTAATCATTAAATTAAAAGGGCTATTAGGCTGAATTGTTCGCACTGAATTTTACGTAGTACTTAGATGATTTGTTGGTAGTCTTGTAGGCGCATTGTAGACAAATGGAGCGCTCTCATTGGCTGTTGAGCAATGTGTGACGTCATATTAAGGGTCCGTATCTGATACTGGCTTAATGGATACTTTAACCCTTCTACCCCAAACAGGCACTCTTATTGGCTGTTGAGCGATGTATGGCGTCATTCATTGCACAATTTGGGGTCGGTTTCTTTTCAACTCTTCTGCCTTTTGAGTGGCTGTTGTGTTTTACGCATATAATTAGAATTGCATCTCATTAATCTATATCAGAAGGATACTGGAAAGACTCGGCGTTTCTTCGGGTTATCTTCGGGCTATCTTCGGAAGCCTTCAGACTATCTTCGGCTAGAATAGAACCGATTTTATCGATCTTTTTTTGCAAATGAACCGGAGCTCTCAAACCAAGATGGTTGACTTAACCCTAACCTTGATGACGTAACGTAACCCTAATGCCATCACCTAATGACGTGACGTAACCGTAATTTAACATATCCCTGGAAACGGTGTCCTAGCAACCCTAAGAAGCCTAAGAAGGTAGCATCAAGCTCGGTTATTACATGGAATGCCTCATATATTGAACGTGGAGCGGGTCGCTCACCCATGTGGGTGGTGCTACTCTGCCCCCCTCTGTCAAAATGTACTGGACACATGCACAATACCTCCTTAGTGGTCCATACGTGATGTAAGAGTCATGAATTGACTTCGTTACCATGCGGGATATGTCCCCTTTTACCGAAATGGTTGAAAACGCATGCGCAGGAACACAGACAAGATAAATTTAGGATAAAGCAACATTTTATTGAGAAACTAGACGCCTTGCTGAGTGTACCCAGTCAGTTTTTATACTGAGAAGCACCAGCTATATTGCAATTGTGCTCAAGCTATTCTGCCTTCGATTGTATTTCTTGGAATCGATTAATAGCTTATTACTCGTACACAGACCTTTAGCACGTAAATGAGTCAAGATCGTTAGATCAGCCTATGAACGTTTCAGTCTATTTTCTTTAGCCTTTGCCGTTGTTGTTGTTTGTTGTTTTTCAATTCTCAAACGAGAGAGACATTTTGCATTTCAGAGTTATGGCGGTGCGTGACATAGAGCCACCCTTGGCTCTGTAAATTTGTTCAAAATAATTCGAGGAATATCTCAGGTTTCTGAAAACGCAGATTTAAACATTAGAGAAGTGTAATCTTTATTACTCTCCTATAACATCAAAATTTCTTGACTTTATTCACTGAAAGGTTTTCGAACAATTTATTCATTGCTTCAGGATTGCGTTACAGTACAATCCAAGAGTTGTTTTGCTGGGGTCAACTCATACATTAGTTTCTTTTATCTTAAATGTACAATAATTCGCTACATGGGTTTCATTCTTGAGAAGACACATACCTATGTTACAAGAAAATAACGAGAGAATATCGTTTAGTTCGAGATTTTAACTTAATTACACGTTACGAAGTTTCTCAGAGCGTTTTACTTAGGTGTACTCGAACACATACATTCGTAAACAACAGAAATATACTCTCTAACCAGGAGTACTCAGCGGAACTGCTCCTCAAGTTATCCGCTTCTCAGTGTTAAATTTAGCTGGCTGGGAACTTAATTAAAAAAAGTGTTTTCCTTGCTGATAATTTTCCTGCACACAAAACTTGCTAGGGAAACGTTCTGAAATGTAGTTTCTAGCTGGGGAAAAAGATGAATTTTCTGGCTGGTGAGTTTACAATGCATTCTGGGATTCATTGGCGCGGAGGCGCGTGTAAATTAATGAAACAAAGGTGCACAGTGATAATAAAGTTAATATTGTCATTTTAAGCGTTGAAAGGTTTATACAATCCGGGCGGCAATTCGTTGGCCGGGTCAGTTAGGACCATTTATAGAGACTGGTTGGATGGAGCGGCAGTTACCTGTCCTAGTTTAACATTCTGCTGTTCCAAAGAAAGTGGCCCGGTAAGTATTATATTTATGTTCCTCAAGGAGTTAATTAAAAACGAGAATTACTTTAGTCCTCAACAATTCAACTTAGCCGAAACTTGCGGGCACCGCCGTTATGATAATTCAGGTGCAGTTGCAGTCTTCTGAAGCCGCGAGAGTGACAGAGATCAAGAGAGCGTAAGAACAGGTAAGGCGAGCGGCAGCAATGTTGATAGACTTAACGTAGGTCATCATCCTCATCCTCAGCGTTGGTCATTTTACATTTTATTCATTCAAGTTGCAATAAAGCCTGCATGTAGCAATAACACTTTGTCGGGGTAAACTTATCGTTGCGAGCATTGCTTTCACTCGCGCTTTAACTATAGTATTTTACCGATGGAAAAATCATTCACTCAACCCCCCTCCGTTGTAACTGATCAATTAATTCTTCCACCGCTCAGATATGAGTCGAACAGTGCCATTCAGAGTGTTATTTTGTTCCTTTGTATCTTTCTGGTCCGCAAACACATAGGAATTTAACACTAAGTTCCAGGGTAATGTTACGAAATCCGCTCATTTCCACCACCATCCAGGTTACGATCACTTTCCGTGATCGTAACTTGTATAGTGGACATGTTCAAAGGGGCCCTTGATCGCCCTTCCTCTTCAGTCGTTTTACAGATGCCACTAGCAATTTTAGGCCCCAAAATATTGAGCTATGTTATCCACGTGATATGATTCAAGACAAAACAATGGGCGAATCAAGTAAAATGTAACGTTAATTGAAATGTAGTGTTTTAGAAGACCGCATATATTAAACAGTTTTCATAGGAGAAATGGTTCGGGATATTTTTTGGTTGCTATATGTGCGTTGACGATGTTGGTTTGTGCCAGCTCAGTGCCTAAAAAAAAAAGAAAAAAACGAAAGACTTCCGCTCTTTTCATCTCGCCGCTCTCATTACACAATCAATCTACATTGGTGGTGGTTCCACGAATGAAAGAAACGCGTTATGTGAAAAATTATTGAAAAATGTGGAAAATAGTTAACTCTTACTCTGTATATAACTGGCCGATTTAGCCACATGCTCAAGTTGGATTTGCCTCCTACTTGGAGCGGCACTCGGAACATAGTTCGACATTCGTGAACTTCATTGCTCGTTCACTCCCAAAAGAGCAAACTAGCTGGCAGTCATGTTTTGTACAAAAAGTCAGAAAGTAAAAAAACCTTTGATTCTAGTAGTTAAGTGTTTTCCTGACTTCTCTTCCTCAGTTCTACAATTACAAGGTCCCTTAAACTTATTGTTGCGTGGTTAAAATCACTGGTGAGCTGACAAATTAACGATTGAAGTTTTACGAAAATCAATAATAATTTGAATTCTTGAAAAGCTTTGAAAGCGCCAAGCTTTACTGATACAGTACTTCTTCGACTGGTCGAATTTTAACTGTAGAACCGGCGGGCCCATCTAAAAGCATGAGACAAATAGCGCAGTACCCGTACCCACACTTGAACTCATGATATATATTAGAAAACGCCCGAAAGAAAAAGGCCTTCTAGAAACGAAACATGTGTTCACGATTTTTGAGGCGTGTGTTTCGGGTGCAGACACGATAACCATGTGTCTATTCGAATTACGGCGGTTTTCAAAATTCGGCGTTCAGGCTGATTTTGGTGCAGATATATACAGGATAACCGGGACCGGATAAGAGGCTGCACGAAATGTGCTCCCATTTGCAGGGAACGGAGAACGTGACCGACTTTAATAGCAACTGGTTTGTGTCAGTCGTGTTGTTTCATTGGGACAACTTTTGTTAGATAAAGCTAGAAAGTCAGGAAATACAGTGAAAACGCGTTCTTGTTTATACGAAAACAATGAATGCTCTCCACGCAATGATCGGAATTCATGCAAAGTTAAACCATCTAAGGGCCCAAGAAATTTTTGAGGGTCTTCCAAAATAATCGATGAAAATTCACTCCGTTAAGTTTTCAATTTTGAGCGCTCTACTACAGTCAAAGTATTTGTTAACCACAGTGTCAGTCGCATTGTGAGATCAAAGAGAGTTCAACGCAAGATCAAAGTTACTTGATTGACAACTTCCTTAAGGACAAGGCGCCGGGAAATTGAAAATTCTTTCGAAAAACATCGTCGAAGTCCGCATTTCAGACTCTGCTAATGGCGTCTATGAAGTTGAATATGACTTGAAGAAAAATTTTGGAATGAAGGGTCAATGAAGGAAAGCACTGTGTGCCCTTATAGAACGGAACTGATGTCAAGTGAGAAAAACATAATAAAAAAATTCGCCTACTTTTTCCGGGTCCTAACTCAGTGCTATAACTTGTCCTAAGAAACGTAACGTTTACCACTCCCCAGAAAGAATGTTCAACGGGGTCTGGTATGACACTGACTTTTAGCGTGAGCTTGACTAGAAACATTGCGTGATCTTACATGCCTGAAATGACATCGTTGTGCTCTGTTGTGCTCTGGCCCCTTGAGTCGCGGCTTATGATATCCTCATTCTGTCACATCTTTATCAACGAGACACGCACTTAACGAACAACTAGCAGGACAGTCTCTTCAGCAAGATTCTACTCAAGTTTCATGGGTGACGAAAAATTATTTTTGGCTTTCAACGTGTCACAATATAAGCATGTCATTCACAGTTCACAGATTTTATTATTTCATAATTAGATAATTACGGGTCACGTGAAATAAAACAACGCACCTAGTATAAAATCGGCCACTTTTGTCTAGTTAATCAACACACACAACCCTTACCTAATTATGACACCGGAAAAGCGCTAAACACTGTCGACTTTTTGGTTATAATATTAGTCTATCATCATAGAATTATCTCGCAGCACTTGGGGATGGCCAGTAGTGGTAACGTTAGAGGAATCGGTATAACTCAGAATTAAACCTTGCTTGCAAAACTAAAACTTTTACTGCGATTATTTTTGCAGGTTTTGCAAACGTTTTGCGGAGATTGTCAGTAATGGCTTTTTTCTGCAAAACAGTTTGCTTTTCCGTGTGAAACGTTTACGGTGATTGTCAGTATTATTTCATATAGGGTCTGGGGCTAGAAATTAGGACTTTTGCTGCGAATGTCTTAATCAGTTTTGCAAACGTTTTGCTTCGATTGTCAGTAATGGCTTTTTCTGTGAAACAGTTTGCTTTTCCCTGTGAAACGTTTACGGTGATTATCAACATCATTTCATATAGGGTCTGGGGCTAGAAATTAGGACTTTTGCTGCGATTGTTTTTGCAGGTTTTGCAAACGTTTTGCGGAGATTGTCAGTAATGACTTTTTTTCTGCGAAACAGTTTGCTTTTCTCTGTGAAACGTTTACGGTGATTGTCAATATCATTTTATATAGCGTCTCGGGCTAGAAATTAGAACTTTTGCTGCGATTGTCTTTGCAGGTTTTGCAAAAGTTTTGCGGCGATTGTCAGTAATGACTTTTTCTGCGAAAGAGCTTTTCCCTGTGAAACATTTACTTACTGACAAACGCCGCAAAACGTTTCAATGTTTCACGAGCAAAAGCAAACTGTTTTTCAGAAAAAAGCCATTACTGACAATCGCGGCAAAACGTTTGCAAAACCTGTTAATACAGTCGCAGCAAAAGTCCTAATTTCTAGCCTCAGACCCTATATGAAATAATATTGATAATCACCGTAAATGTTTCACAGGGAAAAGCAAACTGTTTTGAAGAAAAAAGCTACTACTGACAATCGCCGCAAAACGTTTGCAAAAGCTGTTAAGACAATCGCAGCAAAAGTCCTAATTTCTAGCCCCGGACCCCATATGAAATATTATTGACAATCACCGTAAATGTTTCATAGGGAAAAGCAAACTGTTTTGCAGAAAAAAAAGCCATTACTGACAATCGCCGCAAAACGTTTGCAAAACCTGTCGACACAATCGCAGTAAAAGTCCTAATTTCTGGCCCCAGACCCTATATGAAATAATATTGACAATCACCGCGTCTGTCAGTAATGACCTTTTCTGCGAAACAGTTTGCTTTTCTCTGTGAAACATTTACAAATGTACCGTGATTGCCATTATTATTTTATATAGCGTCTGGGGATAGAAATAAGAACTTTTGCTGCGATTTTCTTTGAATAAGGCTAACGGATTCCGTTTTCGAAAAATCAATTCAGTGTTGCGACTAGTAAGTTTTAAACCTACTAGTCTTTTCTAGAATGTGATAGTGAATTGATTTTTCGGGAACGGAACCCGTTAGCCGTATTCTTCGATCGAGCGAGCGAGTTCAATATTCGAATAATCAATTCATTATTGCATTCTTGAAACGACTAGGGGGTTCAAATTTCAAATAGTCAGCTCATTAATGCAATCTTGAGGGGTACGCTTCACTTAGTTTGACTGTAATAGCGTGATCGTTTGAGCTTATAAGGTTTTTTTAGCAGTTTACTGAAAATTGTTTAACCGTTGCTATTACCGTTCGTTGTTTTTCAAAATAGCGTCTTTATTTGAACGTCTACGATTTATTTGTTACAATTTATTCTAAATTGTTGTACCGTTGCTATGCGCCTCAACCAATTGTGAATTGTTACCGTTTTTTTCAAAATCGCTATAATACACCATGTATTCTTTCTTTTTGGCAGTTGCCTGATGATTGTCTCGTAAGCGGCATGAAACTCAGAGTAGCAAATAAATGTTTTTGACCTAGTTCAAGTCTACGTGTCTATTCAAAGTTCTGGTTAACCCATTGAGCACTTTGTACCTGATGAACAATTGAGCCATTTATCACGTCATTTTTTGGGGGGCAGTCGGACAATTTCCCTAAGAGTTTTAGTTTTAGCCGCAGAGCTTATAACAAGAAAACATTTCCGCTTCAAGTGAAAAAATTGATTCGAGTAAACAATTTGAAGAAAATTGTCGATCTGAAGGTATACGGTAACCTTAAGAGCTGGCCTTGAAGAAGCTCGCGGTTGTGAAATATAAACTGAGATATTGATCGAGTTGTGCAGTGCTACACACTCGAGTTCAAAGTGCTTGTAAGCTTTCCTTTTCTAAAATATTTGAACTCGGATTTGCTTGACGACCCGTGTTTTTTTTCTTTTACGACCCGACCTTACTCAACCGAATTACAACAGAGGCGTCAACTTGATGGCGGGTTCATCCGGCCAATCTACCAAGCGTACCACAGATCAAACAGATCATTCGCAAAGAAATTGTAATGACATGAAAGAAACCTTCAACTATTCCACTCGAATCTAAAAACCCTGAAGCAAAAACAGCTATTGATGATTTTTAGTACTTAAATAGCTAACATCAACCCAGTGACCATGTATTTCTTTCACGAATCCGGCGTAATAAAAACTACAGGGAACAGCAACTATGGGAGCAAGCCACTAGGACAGGCTGCTTTAGAAATTCAGCGCTGCGCGTCTAATGCAAATTTTTCTATAAGTCTTTTACATTTATTCTCCAGCATTGATTACTACAATATACTGGACGGTCCATGTAATGGATTTTGAACTGCTAAACGTCTTTGACGAGGTTTTTCAGGAGCATCAAGATGACGGGAGTGTAGTGCTTGAGCGGGGAGATTGCGTGGCCATGTAATTTATAACAATAAAATATTTAAGACAGTACATGCATTCTCATTGGTTGACAGGTGTGTTTAGATGAGATCATGCAAACACAGTTGTCACATCACGCTTTCCCTGTTTCCCCGGCACAATTTGAAACCATTTCAAAGCCGGTAGTCTAACTCTCAAGTACAAATATTAAGGAATTCAAACGAAGAAAGCTTTTCCAAGTTTTGATTTGGGGATTGACCATCTCTTTCCCTCTGAACCGTGGAAAGAAAGCAAAAGAAAGAAGTACAACAGCGCTTTCCATGCCTCGATGTTAGTGAGCTAGACGACCTCGTCGAGGGAGCTCAAGCGAAGACAACAAATTATGCAACAAAATACGCAGTAAACGTTTTTCAAGATAATTTTTGCATTTAGTTACTACAATAAAATTCCCAAAATCACATTCTATTTTTTTTAAAAAAGACGTACAATAAATTTAAACGCGAACTATATGCTACAGACTGCGAATGCGAAATCTGTTCAATGGTCCCTTGGTTCAAATCAAATTTAACACGGCCGATCGGTCGCCGTGTTTTGGCTGTCAAATGTTCAAAAAATGACCATTAAAACTTGAAAATATGTACCAGACAACTCACCAGAATGATGGATTTAATGCCCTTCGACTTAACTGCATAAACTCAGCCCTAGCCTGCTTGTGCAATGATTCCAAACCAGCAAAACTTCACAAGACACGATGGGCGATTCAACTTCTCAACCATCTTCCCGGACTACCAAATCGGGCAAATTCGCGTTACTTTCAAGAGCGATCAAGAACAGTGATTTCATCTTGAAGTTCTTTCCTTACAGAGTCGTAAATCTTTTGAATATTTCTTCTGTTTTCACCGAACTTTGGGCAATTCTCCCAAAAATTTAAAGCTAACAGCACTCGCTTGCTGGCGAATTTGCCACAAATTTTGACTTTTGTAACGCGAACTTCCATTGGTTCGTGCGTTATCAGATGCACGTTTTGATTGGTTAGAAGGAAAGACGATTGTCTGGAGCGTGTGTTGAGAGATCAAGAAGTTATAAACAAAATTTCCCTTCATTTGTGGAATTAATTTTGAGAAATATTTTATAAAAGCAATAGAAAACTTTTTGCTGCGTTTGCATAGCCTGGTATAAACACTCGAGGGGTTGGGAAAATTCTCGACAGCTGTGCAAACCCTCGACTTCGTCTCGGGTTTGCATAACTGTCTCGAATTCTCCCAACCCCTCTCGTGTTTTTATCAGGCTTTGCAAACACGGAAAACTTTTTCTATTGCTTTATTATTAAAAACTGGATCATTGGATAAGGCAATTCAAGAGTTTTCATAGGCTAAGCCATCATGGTATATTGGTATATGAGTCATTATACCATGATCTACAAAAATGGCGAGCGTATGCGTGATTTTATTTAATTAATTAATTAATTTATTACCTTTTCTGGGGGGGGGGCTTTTTGTTTTTATTGAAGTCTAGTTTTCTTTATTTTTGGGGCGTTTTTAATAAAACAGTTATTAACATCGCACTTGTTGGATAGGATACGAAGAATTTGCGGTTTCACGTGCGGCCGTGAAACCTTTGAGATGGGTTTCATTTTCTTGTGCCTTGTTTTCCAGAAATATAATTTCACGCTGAAGTTGGCTAATTTTCATTTTGTGTTCGGAATGCTTTTTTTATTATTTTACGCACAATGATGTCCGTGGAAGGAAGTTTAGAGTATTTTACTTTTGTGTGAACACCGCAATGACAGTTTTTTAAAGATTCACTGTTCAGTTTCTCCAATTCTTCTTTAGCGGAACAAGATATCTTTCTATTTCCTGTCGCTAGCAGTCCAAAAGGACTTTTTTCGCCAATTTTTAAAGCTGTTGCAGTTGCGAGATCCGCGCCAGGTGTTGGTGTGTAGACAAATGCTTCGGTTTCAGCGACTTCAATTCGTTGGAATCTGAAGAACTCAACATTTCCACGTCCATTCGTCTCACTTTTCTTGGTAGCGGTAAATCTACCTCGTTTTCCTAAAAAAATATATATATTTGGGTAATCGCGATCCTTGATTTCTTTTGCACTCCTTGGCATGTCGGCGAGAGCAAAATCATCTGGATCTTCCTACAGATTGATCATATATCGCCGTTTTCCTCGCGATATCTTATAGGAATGTTTGAAGCAGCTAAGTACTAAATCTTTCCTCTCCTTACGTAACCTTCACCTGGTGCGCCATGTTCTTTGTAATGCATATCAAGCTGGAAGAACTACTCCGCCTGATTGGCAAGTTGCAAGTTGTCAGTTGGCCAATTACCAAGCATCAAACTCGTCTAAAATATGTTGTAAAAATGTCGATAAAAATGTCTGGGTGTTCACAGTACCGCGCGCAGCACTGTAAATGCACGTTGGAACACAGAGGCGTATTTTAAGTAAAGTTATAGTCTTAGGAAAAAAGTTATGTAGCTTGTCTTTATTTGTGATAGTATAATGTATATAAGAATATTGTTTTTCTAGTCGAATCTAAATATTCCTATATTGTGCAGATTGTAGGATGAAAAACGCCTCGTGAATATTCTTAGATACCGTACGGCATTTCTGTGAATTTTCGAAATTATTTGCTGCCTGCTTCTGGAGTCAGCCTGCATGACATGACGAAAATAACTTTTTACAGAGCTTTTATTAGCATTGAACATTTGGCTAGTGCTGTTTTCTTTTGAGGGGAGAGAAAAAAAATATATACGTTTTAGTTAAAAGACATGTAATTGTGTTGTGTTTACAAATTTTCGCACAAAATTATATTCTTTTCATATCTCAGTCTCGGGTTTATCATGCTTAGTTAAGATATTCTTTAATTGGCGGAAAATTTTAACCTCGATATTATTTTAAAATATGTGCTTATTAAAAAGAAAAAGAGTGAGTGTCGATTGGGGCAACGAGCTAAACACAGAAAAAACGTTTAAAATATAAATATAGCATGCGGTCTTCAGCTTTAAGAGAAACGAAGAAAAATGCTATATATCAACGTGTGCTATTATCGAGGTCGTGAAACGAATAGAGTTCTTGGCCAAGTAATTTGATGCTCATGTTGCCTTCGCAACGCTCTTTTGTCTTGCTGAATATTTCCATATAATTTTTGATGCTTTCTGCCGTAGGTCTTAAGTGTAAGCGTATTCTAGTTTTCGTTTTTTTTTTCCATTTTTTCATTTCAACTTTTTGAACCAGTCATGGCTTTGTAACTCTATAACAGTTCTAAAATGACGGAATGAGGTAATGCATTTTTAACATTGCAAAAGCTTTATTTCCATTTTGTCACATTGCAATAGAATACAGGGTATTCTTAGAATACAATATATTCTTAGAATACAGTGTTTAACACAATGAAAACGAGAGTGTTGTAGTATTTAAACATAGTGTTGCGCCTAGGGAGTCTCTGAGTGCGTCATGAACAATAGTTTGACGGAGCTAACTTCTGTTACGACCAAAATAATGTCTGTTGCGAAATTCAAAGAAAAAAAATCGCCGCTGTCTTAGCAATTAGCAATTTTATTAAAGAAAAGCCAGAAGATAATTGTATAAGAAGCGAGGCGGTGTGGCGCTAAGGGACAAGCCAGACCAAGAGCAAGAGCAAGAGCAAGAGCAAGGCCCAGATAGATATTTTTATCTTCGAACCTTTTGTCTGTTCAATAATCCGTTTTAGTATAATTACTCATGTGATTATAGAA
>CM042756.1:10151080-10155879 GCA_022496165.2 Catalaphyllia jardinei
TGATAAACATTGTTTAGCTCTAGCTGCAAAACATACGGTAAAACCAACTTCAGCGACCTCGGCGCAAAGTAGGTGATATACCTCGATTCAAGTTGTTATGATGAAAAGATGGTCCTAAGCAATCGCTGATTTTTCATTAGATCCCATTTCTGCATTAGTATTTTCTTATCGCGTACAGGGATCTCCGGCTGGCATACAGAGCTAACATGTCTCGACATTTACGCTCCTCGTCTGGTTTTCCTATTCGACTGACGTTTTGACGTTTTGATATTCAGAGGCAGGAAGTCGGCATCTTTTGGTTGATCACGACAGAAGGGTAACACTTGTAGCGAGCATACTTCTTCATGCACCAGGGATTATAAACTATTAACGCCATTTTGTGCCTTCACTGTATGTTCTTAAGTTCATGGATTCCGATAAAGAAACGACCGAGACCGTTGGTGACAAATCATACGCAATGCGTAAAATGTCTAAAATCTTCCCCACCGCGCCTTGACAATAGTTGGTGGTCCAAGTTTCAGGATCAGGGTGAAGAAGAAGCAATGCGAATTGCTTTACAGCATTCCATCGCAACAGTTCAGGTATCAAGTTGTCTTTACATTACATTGTTAGTTTTGAATTGAAAAGGAAACAAAGTAAAGCGTACTTTTTGAATTGAAGGACGGATGACAGTGAAAACAACGGGACACGTGCGACGGTAAGGCCTCTGTTTTGAAAACCTTCCTTTTACTTTAAGTGTTTTATTAGATTTTTTTTTAAGTTGCTAAGAAATGTAACCTAATCATTTCAGGACTCTGACGACAGCCTCAAAAGTTTAACTCCTGGGTTTCAAGAAGTCAGCGAAAACCAATCACGTAAAAGTGTACGTGTTAAAAGTGTAAAACATCACAAGTTTGTACACCGAGTTAAACCCCTTCCATCAATATGAGGAAACGCGAGAGGGTTGGGAAGAGTCAAAACCGACCCCAAGGAAGCCCCTCCCCCTCTCCCTGACTATATGTATTCGACAAGGTCGCGCGACGCCCATATTATTCCGCGCGATTTCGCAGGATAATTGTTAATTATAATCCATCAAATCTTTTCGCTCGCGTGCAATTGGTCTAAACACATCACGTGACCGAATATCCCCTAGCTAAAACTGGTGGATATCCGATAGTATTAAGAACTGGATCATTGGATAATGCAAATCCAGAGTTTTCATTGGCTGAGCCATCATGGTATATGAGCCATTATACCATAATCTACAAAAATGGAGAGCGTAAGCGTGATTTTTTGGACCTTTTTATTTTTATTGTAGTGTAG
The DNA here is from genome assembly GCA_022496165.2 of Catalaphyllia jardinei. Taxonomy (NCBI): domain Eukaryota; kingdom Metazoa; phylum Cnidaria; class Anthozoa; order Scleractinia; family Caryophylliidae; genus Catalaphyllia; species Catalaphyllia jardinei. Next base: position 10,152,383 of record CM042756.1, read on the forward strand.
TTTTCTATATTTTGGGGGCGTTTTTAATAAAACAATTATTGCACTCGCGCTAGTTGGATATGAGATGATTATCGCCTATTCGGCGATACGCGCCTCGTTGGCTATCTATCATCTCATATCCAACGCGCGCTCATGGAATAATTGTTAATTAATTTTCGCGCAATTTTATTGGCTACTTTACGTCACGTGATGTAAATCGCCGTACAGTTATCACACAATAACCCCCGTTGCGTCGATATTTGTCCTCTGATTGTTTCCGTCTATGAGAAATATAGCCAGCACTAGAATTTTAACTTTTCGTTTCTCTTATTTAACATGGAAGGAAACCAAACAAGTGTTATTGAATCTAGCGATAGTGACATTAAAAAGCTGATGGCAAGTGCTGTTCCGGAAAGTACAAAAAAAAATACATAAATGCGCTATCAATGTCTTTAAGGTGAAGAAAGTCACGAGTAGACTTTTAATATTTAGTCCTCTGTAAATTTAAACCGATTTATTTTATAAAATAGAAATTTAATACAATCTGATAACTAACTATAAAATAAACCAACCGCTCAAGTCCACCTTTAGCGCGGAGGAAGGAGAGAAAAATTCCAGTCGCACTTGAAATCATGGAGCCGGCAGAATTGTCAACCATGTTGAAACGTTTTTTAGGCAGAAGTCAGAAAAGTCAGTGGAAGGAAAACCATACAGTTGCAACACTGTAAAAGGCAATTCGTTCAGGGCCGGACCGATTTGTTTCTGGTTCCCTTCAAAGAAAGCCGTTTTTCATTATTCGGGATAAGTATTCAAGCCGGCAAACAAAGCTCTAGATCCATCACTAAAAGATCTTGCGCGACAGGGATTGATTTCTTTCACAAAGCACAAGCGTCCAATTTCCAGCGAAGACCTTAAAGTCCTCTATGCAGGAAATCAGCTTGCTCTGAATGCTCCAGAAAGTTTTGCAAATTCGGCATGGTTTAACATCATTCTTTACTTCGGAAAGAGAGGTCGTGAAAACCAACGCGAGATGAAACCCGGTGACCTTCAGCTAAAAACAACAAGCCAGCTGAAGTACTTCATCTCAAGCGAGAGAGCGACGAAAAATCAGTCCACCATCAAGTGCTCCAGATTTTACACATTCTGTGTTTCACGGAGACTAAAATACATTTCTTTCTAGTCGAGTTTTTGAACAGTACGTCGGAATATATGAACTCAAAGCGCCAGGTTTTCGAGTCTTTGATCCAAGACGCGTTACGAGAATTAATTTCACATGACAGCTTGTCAATTTGGTCAAATCACAGTGGAAATAAAGTTAGCTAAACGAATCAAATTTACTTTGCAACCTCACGTCAATCACGCGTATTCGCCATTAGATCACCACTGGCTTTTTTACCATGTTTACGAGTGGTTAATTGCGAATTGGAAATTAATAGGAGGGTTATAAAATAAATAACCCCCTTTCTGGTTTGCTGGTATGTCGGCTGATAATGTCCTTGGCTGAGAGATTGTCCTCAAAATCTCACATTTCCCTCGAAGCTTGGCTTCTCGGTCAAATGTTCATTTTTGGGACAATCTCTCAGCCGCGGACATTATCAGCCGACATACCAGCCGCCTGAAGGGGTTTATTATATTTACTAAATATACCCCAATTTTCAAAGGATAATAAACACGATAGTCTCCATTTGGGGCGAAAATATGCCCGGATATTTGTCCTTGGACATTATCTGTCCTTCGAAGCTCTCGGAAAAGTGTTCGCTTCTCGAAACAGATAATGTCCAAGGACAAATATCCTAGAGTATTTTCGCGCCAAATGGAGGCTATTGTTTATATACACGTAGGTCGTCAAGTTTCGTTCCAAAACTTGCATTTTTGTTTTTGCCTAACCACACTTTTTCTTGGTGTAGAATGAATTTCGGTAGCAGGCCGTGTTGAACAAAAAAACAATTATCCTGCTCAATCTTGCGGAATATATGAATGTTGTGCCGCTTAGCACTACAGGCACAAATGATGTAACAGAGAATTAACTCAACATTCATATATACCCTTACTTTCTCTTCGCCGCGATTCACCATCTAAATCAGCCCGACTTTCTCTGTCCGACCTCGTAGCTCAGTCGGCAGAGTAACAGTAGATCTAATCCGGAGCTCGTGGGTTCAATTCCCACAGAGGTCAAAACGATTTTTTCTTTACCTCGTGTGGTTCTCTGATTCCCTTTACTAGGGCTAACGCCCAGTGGGTTAATCATGGATTAAATTAGCACTAAAATTTACACTTCAGAGATAATTCCCTGTTACATCACTTGCGGAATATAGTCTGATTTTAGAGAACTCGGCCTACGGCCCTGTCAACTAAGAATCAAGCGATATTCCCCGCGATTTCGCAGGATAATTGTTAATTATAATCTATTATAAGTAAATATTTCAGTATTTGATCCTCTTCTCCTTGTTGCGCCAACGTCTTTAAATCAATACATCTTGTTGCTTTACGACGGACCGACAACTTCAGTGACAAACTTGTTAAATCAAACTACGTATTACAAGCGTTTCAAGGGATCCTATACGAAGGGATTGAGAGAGTCGAAAGCTATCCCAAAGGAAGCCCCCCCCCCCCCAAAAAAAAAAAACCCCACAAAAAAAGGGCGAACAATTATTCAGCGATCGATCATGGCCACAACAAACGCCTGATCCGTTGAAAATTCGTCATTACTGTGATTTTACTTCGTATAAACTTCCCGGCGTGATCGAACACGAAATCAATTAAAAAAACGATTTTAAATGCAATTTCGCTACTTTGCCAGCCTTAAATATTTAATAAGCTGTTTATTTTGTCGAAAAAAGGAACTCGTATTTAACCCAATCTTAGCTCAATCTTACTCAACCTTAACTCAACATTAACTCCACTCAAACTCAACTCAAACTCAACGCAACGCCTGACTCGATCGTTGCCCTATCTCCTTGACATGGAAGTCTTCCTTGCATGGCTTTTGAGTGGCAGGTCTTGCAGATATATTCTTCTCCATCATATGATGATTGCATTTTAAAAAAATCTTGAGATGGGTAGCTACTGGTGTTCAATTTTAGGACTAATTTTCTATGTAGTGTTCTATTACATACACAACATATATAGTATGGACCTTCCATTATTTTCTTTTTGAACTGCTCAACACATAAATCCACTGACTCCTTACTACTACGGGAAGCGTATTCTTCTCTGGATTTCTCAAGAAGTATTTGCTTCTTAGTAGCATCCATTGTTCTGTATTGTTCTTCTTTTTTGTTTAACAGATCTTGTTTTTTAGCAGTGTCCATTGTTTTGTATTGCTTTGCTTTTTCCTTTAAAAGATCTTGTTTTTTTAACAGTATCCATTGTTTTGTATTGCTCTGCTCTTTTGTTTAACAATTCTTGCTTTTTAGAAGTGTGCATTGTTTTGTATTCATGACGAGCTTAGACCGAAAAAAAAAAAAAAGGAAATTAGCTTAGCGGAGATTGAATCTCCGCTAAGGAAATTAAGATCG
>CM042756.1:10161844-10178391 GCA_022496165.2 Catalaphyllia jardinei
GGTTTTGTTTTCTTCTGTAGCCCGTCGAAGTCATTTTTTCGTCTAAATCAACTAAGAAAGGTTCAAAGAAACTGTTCCCATTCAAATTGCAGCTTTCAGGCCGTATTTTTTTTCTTTCGGCTCGTGTTATGCTTCGTAATTTCTTGTGTCAATAAGGTCAAGTGGGGTCGGTGAAAAAAATATAATTAACTCTGGTTTTGTTCGATTTCGCTGAAATTTTAATTCGATAAAGCTGGATTGTTATAACGAACAGATTTTTACTGGAGCCGATGTGTGGTAGCTATTCACGTTGGAGAGATATATCGCTTCGAAGTCAGGGTTTTAAAGAAATTTGCGTAGCGTAATGGTTTGGCGTGACTTTGTAATCCGAGATTTTTGTCGATCCTGACGAAAGAAATATCTGGGAATGCTCATTATTTCGACGATTCAAACGAATATAAATTTATATATGTTCCGAACTCAATTTCTTGTGAATGTTTAAGATGAATTTGAAAGGTTAATGTTCCATTTCAGTTGTGACTTTACTGAAACTAGAGCCGTCACGCAACATGTCATGAAAGGTTACCATATCGTAGTTCACCCCCGGAGTTCACCTGGAAATAATTCAGTAGATGGGACGTCGCTTACTAACCATAGAGCAGAGAAATCAAATAATCCGCAATAGTGGATTTTGCCAGTATGTCACATCTGTTCGCAAAACTTCAGCTGTTCACATAGAGATAATGATTTCAGCAACAGAGAACTATTATCACAGGCGCCGCAGAACGCACTCCTAATCTTTTATTACTGCTAGTATGTAAAGAATATCATGTGATAGAATGAGTTAAACGGAGTGTGTTGTCTGGGTAGTTAACTAGGTTGATTCCTTGGATCATATTTATGATAAGATTCCTAAGTTACTCGAACAGTATGATTGATATAGTTTACAAAAAAAATGTAAAGCTTCAGTTCAGACAATAAATAACAGTTTCCTTACACGTAGTATAATTTTTTAAGAATTTTATCCCTTGAGGGATAAAATAGAAGCGGGGGCAGATTTAGTGAGAACTATTACTAGTTAAATAAGTTGTACATGACTTTTTTCGATCAGAGTTATGTTTCATGTTCAGCCAATAAGGTGTTTCATTCAATCAGTTGTACATGTGAATTTTTCGATCAGTTGCGTTTGATATTCGATCAGTTGTGGATGTGACCCTTTCAGTTAGTTGTGTTTTATATTCGATCATTTGTTTGTTTTATTCAATCAGTTGTACATATTACTTTTTCGATTAGTTGTGTTTGATATTCGATCAGTTGTGCATGTGACCTTTTCGATCAGTTGTGTTTTTATTCAATCAGTTGTATATGTTACTTTTTCGATCAGAAGTGTTTGAAATTCAATCAGTTGTACTTGATATTCGATCAGTTGTGTGTTTTATTCAATCGGATGTATATGTTACTTTTCGATCAGTTGTGTTTGATATTCGACCAGTTGTGCATGTGACCTTTTCGATCAGTTGTGCTTGAAATTCGAACAGTTGTGTGTTTTATTCAATCAGTTGTACATGTTACTTTTTCGATCAGTTGTGTTTGATATTTGAGCAGTTGTGTGTTTTATCCAATCAGTTGTACATGTTACTTTATTGATCAGTTGTGTTTGATATTCGACCAGTTGTATATGTTACTTTTTCGGTCAGAAGTGTTTGAAATTCGATCAGCTGTGCTTGATATTCGCTTGCGAAATAGTAGGCTGATGAAATTCGCCGCGTGTAGCGTGTAAAATCGTGTTGCCTTATCAAGACCGGAGCAAAAGATAAATCACTTTCGTCAAAAACAGTGTAAAAAAGCACACCTAATCGAAAAAATGTAACATACATTGCAACTACTTATTAAATATAAAACACCCAATCGAATGAATACCAGGCACAAAATGGAATACTGATCACGCAGAGCTGATCGAAATCATTACACGAACAACTGATTGAAAATGAACATTCAACTGCTCAAAAATATCAAGGATACTGATCACAACTGATAGAAAAAGTCACATGCACAACTGATTGAAAGAAACAAACAACTGATCGAATATTAACGACATAACTGATCAAAAAAGGCACATGCTAACTTCTATCTGACAGATGTACCGTGTTTAAATAAAAATAAAGTTCAAGTTCAACTGATCGAAAATGTCACATGCACAACTGATCGAATGTCAAACACAACTGATCGAAAAAGTAACATGTACCACTGATTGAATAAAACACACAACTGATCAAATTTTAAACACAACTGATCGAAAAAGTAACATATACAACTTATTAAATAAAACACACAACTGATCAAATATGAAACACAACTAATCGAAAAGGTCACACGCACAACTGATCAAATCTCAAACACAACTGATCGAAAAAGTAACATGTACAACTGATTAAATAAAACTAACAACTGATCGAATATCAAACACAACTGATCGAAAAAGTAACATGCACAACTGATTGAATGAAAAATACAAATGATCGAATATCAAGCACAACTGATCGAAACAGTGACATGTTGAAAACTAACAACTGGTCGAATATCATACACAAGTGATCCAAAGAATAACCTGTACGGCAGATTGAATGAAACATACAACTGATCGAATATCAAACACAACTGATCGAAAAAGTAACATGTACAACTGAGTGAATAAAAACCACAACTGATCGAATTTCAGACACAACTAAGCAAAAAAAGTAACATGTACAACTGATTGAATAAAACACACAACTGATCGAATTTCAATATCACGCACAACTGATCGAAAAAGTCAAACGTGCAACTGATCGAGTCTTAGGTAGAATTGATCGAATATCAAGGAGGACTGATCGAAAAGGTCACACCTACGAATGATCGAAAAAGCCACGCACACAACTGATCGAATATCAAACACAACTGATAGTAAAAGTCACACGCACAAATGATCGAAAACGTCACGCATACAAGTGGCTGGAATAATACCTTAAAGTGAGCGAATATGACCAGCACAACTGATCGCAAAAAGGTTATGCAACTGATAGAATAATGTCAATAATTGAAGGGAAAAATGAACCCTGAAAACTGATCAAGAATAAAAAAACTGCTCGAATGTACGTCTGCTTGCAAAACTAATTGAGAAAGTCAAGACCAATCTACTGATAAACCGCAACTGTACAGACCAGTTATTTGAATTCTGTAAACAGCCTTTTGTGACCACGCTACATGAAAAAAAAACGGAATTAGAGGACACTTAATGGAAGTAACAGGCCTCTAATGCAATCATTATGGGATTAATCGACACATATGACAATCGACAGCTAAAAAATAATTTTGAAACAAACGGCGCACCATACTTAAGACTTGACATTTTTGATGTTTAGAGTTCCGTAGTTAGCCTGTTTACAGCTAGGCCTTAATGGCGGTAATGGTAAAATCTGCATTCAGTTCCAAAGTCCATACTCAAGCTCCACAGTTTGAATTTTACCCTAAGTCTGCATTTTACCTCTGCCTACAGTCCTCAGTCCTCAGTCCTCAGTCTTCAGTCGTTTTACACTCACTTCCGCCCCCAGCCCCTCCCCCCACAAAAAAAACTTGGACAAAATATACTAAATTACGTGACGTCGTAAAATTAAAAAATTCAAAAACTTGACTTGTCTTTCCATGGTTCTGTTTTGCCGAATGCGCTCGTTCTTGCATCTTTCAATCCATGTCATAGTTTAAATCAAGGCTGTAAACTTTTCATAAAACGTTTGCATGCAAGTTTTCTCAATATAATATATCGTTTTTTACTACCGGTTTGATGTGCTTCCATTACTGTAGATTATTCATCAAAAGTTGTCATCATCACATCATTTATTAGCCCTTATGTAAATAACAAATTTAAAAAAATACAGCTGTTTGTTAGGCGAGGAGACGTAAGGAAACCACCATGCTTATGGGAGAGGCCACCTCGACATCACAATAGGGAGTTTAAAAAGCTACCACTAATAAAATTAGTTTCTACTTTGCCTGCTAATCTCGGGATACTATTAAGTCATTAAGTTTGTTTATCACTGTCAAAGCTATCGCGAAACCGAATCTGGGACATCGCAGAATTGGTCATTTCACGTTATTGTTTAGCAGAAGACGGCAAAGAAATGTACAAAGAGTTATAACGCACGCGCAGAACCATTATTCTGCTCATTAAACCTATAGTACTGTGACGAAAATCGCACCTTTCAAATATAAGCCATTTTGTAAAATAAAAAAGTGGACTGCACGAAAAGAAAATGCTGTTTACTATTTTCAAATATATCTTTGCGTTGCAAAGATATTCAAGTTTTTAAAATATGCAAATTAGCCAATTGATGACGTGATGCACTCAACCAGATTTTGTTTAAATATGATGAAAAGAGATATCTCAGCCAATTTGTATCAGAAATGTTTGAATTGCAGTAAGGTTCTACTAAATGTGATCCACAATATGAGCTTAAAAGTTCCATGGCAATGTACTTGGTTCTAGACCTCCCCCATATTGAAAGCCTTTTTGGCCACGTTTTGCGTTCTATTTTGATATTTACTTACAGCACTTCATATACATGATCCAGCAAGCCTATAAATATGTTAGCTCGACTTTGTGGCCTTGTTTAACACTCCCAAGCTGAAATTGACCAACACATTGAAATCAAGTGGGCGAGGACTGGAAAAGAATGAATTGCCATGGTAACAGATTTTTTTAAAGCCTTAGGTTTGTTTCCTGTAGAACTATTAGCCTGCCAGGTCTCAATAATTTGCACTACAAATTGGCCAAGATAGCCCTATTTATATATTCAATATAATATTGGCTTGAATGTATGACTTCATCAGTTATCTAATTTGCATATTTTAACTATTTTCAAACTTAAATATCTCCGGAACTGATGCAGATATTTGCAAACGGTAAACGGGGTTTTGATTCTCTCATGAAATTCTATGTGATGCACTCGAAAAAAACAAGTGGAACAAATTTGACCATAGTACCACTTTAATATTAAAGTGGTACTACGATCCTTTGCATTTCAAAACTATGTTAACTAAAAAACTGAACTCAGAAAGGCTGACCATACGGTTGGGGTTAACTGTATATAATTTCCAACATTTCGTCAGGCCGTGCCTGACGAAATATTGGAAATTATATACAGTTAACCTCAACCGTACGGTCAGCCTTTCTGAGTTCAGTTTTTTCAAGCCTTTGCATTTGCTGATATGAATCTACCAGGTTCCCGTACTTTTGACTTGTCCGTTGGCCCTTTCTAGAGTTTGAAGTTCTATGTTAACTAAACACTAACTGACAAAAGTTTTAAGTTCTGGTTTAAAAAAAAAGACACCTGTTTATTTTGAGGTGCCTCCAAACAGTTTCCAGCACTATCCAAGACATAAATTTTGGTGGGTCATTATAACCACTCTTTATCAATTGACACTACAATCATGGTATCGTAAAAAAACTGCTCAATCATGCATTGGTGAACAAGTTGGTGTTATTTTCGTCACACTATATGTTACCATAGCAACAATATGGCCTGCTAAACACCCTTAATCTCAGTTTTAAGTGCTTATATCTCAAACACGGCATCGTGAAATTTTTCTCGTTGTGGTGGCGGAACATGAATATGGTATTAATTTAAAAGTTGTCAAAATTTTTCAGTTTGAAAATAGAGGGGCATTATGTGCTCGATAGTCTGAATTTGTAACAGCTGTTAGAACTAGATACGTAAGTTGACGACCACGTAGAGTTACAATAAGTAATATATGGATAAACTAATGTATAGTAAAGGACGAGTTTGGTCTTACAGTATAACTGGAAACGCGTCCTGGATAAAATACCAACTGATTGAGAGATTTGTTTACAGACAAAGTTTATGTGATATTTCCAAGTCAGGTGCTCGTCCAGGTAGAACCCAAGAAATTTATTTCCCAGTTTCGACAGCTTTAAAGCCAATGAAGTATAAGTTAATGTTACAAACTTGGACGGCTTGTTCGTCTATGTGGCTTCTATGCGAAAGTTAGTAAGTTTACGAAATGTCACTGGTTTTGGTCCTAACACAATGATGTAATAGACTTGTAAAAAGGTGCGATTGATGAGGGCGTTACATGGTTTGGAGAGAGATGATGTCAATGTGTCGAATTTAAATATCCTTACCCAGTCCCTTACCCGTTTAGAGTATGGGTAACAAAAATTGACTTTTATCCGCGAAGGGGAATTTGAATGATTTTGAAATATTTGACTTTAATTGTCCGCCACAATTGTCTGTCACAGGCCAAATTGGAGACAAAGTAAAATTTATTCATTCTTGATTAATTAAATTTTTGTTAGCTAGGTATACGCTTCACAGTCTTAACTACCTGCAGGCCTTTGTCAATTGCAGTGTTGTATCATCACGGTAAGAAGGCGTTATGTATTACGGTGCAGGTAAGCTTTGAGATGTTATGGTACAAAACTTGAGCTCACTGGAGCTTGCATTGGGCTCTTGGACTAACAGCATGGGGCCTCAACGACGCCCCAAATAGTGGGAATCTACACAGACCAGTTTAAAGCGCTCTATAAATATGACCCCAAATATTAAAATTAACACTAAGAATGTTAACGATGCGCCGCTGTGGTACGGATTAGTTTGTATTGCAAATTGACAGCTTGCTGATGGCTACCATCTCTGTTTAGACGTTCGCACAGAAGCCATTCTGTTGCGGCTTACTTTTGGCAATTCAACGATTCGGTGAGGGTAAAGATTTGCTTTAAGCCTGCTTACAGGTGTTTTTTTTCCAAGGGCTTAACAGAAACAAGTAAAAAGAGCCAGCCAAGATTGCATTTCATCAAACAATGAAGGAATCATGCACCAGAACAGCTGTTCTTCCCACGTTTTTGAAAGATTTTCAATATAAGCGTCCGTCTAAAGTTTACGCTTCTAACAATCAAGTATGTTTTAAAAAAGGCAGTTCGGGCTCCAAGGAGTCAAGTTTATTATTTTTTGTTTTGGTAGGAAATGAAGTTTATATTAAAATGATCAGCCCTTTGTAACGTCATTTATCCCTTCAATCATCGTACACCGCACTTGGAGCTAAATTTTACCTCAGCATCAGCTTCATTCCTGTTCAGTGATCAGCTCAGGTGCGGAAACTTAGTTGGTTACACTGTGATCGTATCTATTTTTTCCTCAGTTTACGTATAGCTTTTGTTTAGTAGCCTCAGCTGCCTTTGATCCCTACATTTCGGAAATACATCAAGTCTAGCTAAAAGAGGCACTGCGAATTTGGTCATTTTTTCTCTGAATTTCCTACGTATAAAAATTCTGACGCAAAGTTCTCTTAAGAAACAGTTTTATGAGAGAAGAAAGATAAATAGTTGTTGTTTTTCCCAGGTTGTTGTGCATTACCAATTCTAGTCATTGTCCGTGACCATTATTTACAAGAAAACCAAGTACAGGAGTTTCTCCGATAACACTTTTAAGCACGATAAAAAAAGATGGAACATACTGGAGGACTTAGGTAAGATAGCATTTGATGTGGTAAAAGCAATTCACTCAATTCTGTCTCTAACATCTTGATACCTTTTCTGTATAACAACTTTAAGGAAGATAAAAGAGCAAGTGGCGAGCCGGATCACTTAGCTAGGATAACATTTCCTGTGGTAAAAGGAGTTCTCTCAATTCTGTCTTTCATTTTTAAAATTGGGATCAGGCATTTCAATTGCAATTTTATTTCTAGCGAACCAAAGCTGTTCTCTAACTATTCCTTTTGTGACATTTTTCCGTGCTTTTGATAAACGTTGACTATCCTGATGTCAGTTTGCTCGACTAAGGGAAAAAAAAAACATCAGAATGATTACGGATAAAAATATATATATATATATATATATATCTACCACCGCTTGCGCCAGAAAAGAAAAGACACTTGATAATGCAATTCTTATAATTATGTTATTGCGTGAATTGAATTTAATGTAAATCACGCCATTAAAGACGTTTCCCTAAAATACATTATTTATGACAAAAGACAGTCCACTTAAGGAGAGATTATTTACAACCGATAAGATTGAAACCATTTCCTAAGTATACTTTCGCCGATTTACTGAAAAGCTTCTGCAGAAAATGACGGATGGGCGACTTTGACACGAACACTGGCACTGACATGAAGATATCATGTGGTATGGAGAACTGGTTTTAACATTGATGTTTCCAAGCAAACTTGAAGTGTTTAAATAGCTGTAAAACATCTAAAGGTATGGCATTCAACAAACTAACAGTGTCCTTGACGAAAACCAACATTTCCGTGAAGACGAAATGCAATTTGTGGTAGACCAAAAATTAGCATAAATAAAAACGACGCCCCCGCCGTAGAGATTGTAGAAATGGCTGAATTGTTAGCATCAAAAGTCTTGCCGGTGCCTTTTTCCAATCAATGTGTCTCTACAGAAAAGGAGAAATAAGAACAAGAAAGAAAAAGCTGTCCTTTACGCGTTTCAATTTATTTTCACTCTTAGTAATAACTAGAACTCAACGAGAACAACATTCAAAGAGCCATTTTCTCATTCTCTCACCGGGATCGCTCAATAGTTTTGTTTTCTTGTACCCCTGTATCACAACTGTAAAACCCCAAATATAAGAATCAGCGCAATGGTTAGGAATACAAGCTAATATTCTAAAACAATTGCCTAATTAATTGCATCTTCAGACACTTCTTAAGGCAGTTCCCGAGAAAAGAAAATCCACAAAAAATCGCAACACAACAACAACAATAAAATATCTAGAGAGGCAGATTGGGTAGTGTGGCGAGCCAGATAATGTAAAATATTTTATATATGGGACTAACAATAAAAGCTCTTGCATGTCTTTGTTGCTAGACCTAAAACGTTCCTGTCATTTCATTTATTTATGTTTTGTAACAGATCTTTTTTAGGGGAGCGTGGATGAAGCATTGCTAATAGCACTCGCCTTTCCTTAAAGTGGCGCGGGTTCGGTTCCCGGACCTGGCGTCATAAGTGGGTTGAGTTTCTTGGTTCTCTACTCTGCTCCGAGAGGTTACTTTCCCGGTACTTTAGTTTTCTCATCTCCCCAAAACCCAACATATAACTTGATTTGATTTAAATTGATTTGATCGGTTGATTTGGTTTTATTAGTCAGTCCAATTAGTAGAGTCCGTGCTCATCTAGTAAAATTAAAAACTAAATGATTATTTAGTCTTAAAACCATTTGATAACTTCCGTAATCATTCGCTTCGAACAACACTGCGAGTTATCGCAAGTCTTGATCACTCTTATTTCACCGTTGCACCCCACAGACAAATATATATATATATGTATATATATATATATATATATATATATGCTTTATTAAATTTGTACCCTTTTTATAATGAAAACAGCAGCATAGGATATTTACTTTATCCTAATCAGAGCGTCATTTTAGGTGTCTACAATCAAACTAAAATGACTTGTCGAGGTTTTAAATTCTTGTTAATGTGCATTTGTCATGCTTTCCTGTAATGGACTAGTTGACTGAATAAATAAAAAAAGTAATAATAAAAGACACACATACACAAAAAAAAAAGATTAAAAGAACTGACTCTTTCGTTTCTACTCAATGAACAGGTAACTTAGGTCGTTATCCGACATGTTATCAATCATGCATTAAATTACCGAATTCGCGTATGTTTTGCATTTGCACCAGTTTTGTACTTTACTTTCTCTGAATTCTTATTTTTTATCATTGCTATTTTTTTTCTAATCGCTACTTCCAAATCATACAGCAGACGAATAGCATGGTAAATTAATTTTTGAAAAAGGCTTTTTTTAACTTGAAGCTAGCCTAGATTTTAAGGAAGGGGAAAAATGATACAGCGAAGCATTAAACTTGTATATCTATATATTTTAACTTCTGATCCATTTAGTGAACGCCCAGTCATTAAAGATTGTTATTATCACAGTCACCGCTTTTTAGAATCAATTAAGGTAGGCATTGCTTATTTTCTTTCAAATTGATGGTAATGAAAATTAAATCGTCGGACATAGCTAACATAAACATTAACAAATCTGAGTTCCCGTTAGCGCAATGCTTACATCCCGTTTTTTGTGCCGAAAGCCGAAAGCGATTTATAGCCTCCAATGATGTGGAATGATCTCCTTTAGTACAAAATTTTTACTTTCAATTACTTCCGTCATGACCCTGCAGTAACTAATGCATAGCTTTTGACTTATAGATTTGCAATTTTTGATTTTATCGAAGCGTACGCAGTGCCATATATGTTTATTATTCGTCTGTTCTTCTAAATAGGGTCACTTACTATATGTAATTTATACAATGTTGTTTAAAATATATTCAGCAAGTGCATTAGGTTTTTAATCGCAGTTCAAAGCCATTACACCACCACAACTCTACGATTTCTATACGATTACATGTTCTGCAGTGTGTGGATCAAACTATTAATCGGTGGCAACAGATTGGTAAAAGAGGATGTCGGAGTGTATTACCATGATCAGTTACTGCCAGCTTGCCTGGAAACGTTGAAAACACCGAACAAAGGGTAATGGGAATCAGACTAAATCCAACATTTGGATTTGCTCCAGGAGAGGAATATTTTCGCGGTGAACATTGAAAACACTTTGGTTCCGTACCTGCAAAGGTAAAGCCTAAACCTTTTTTCCTTCTTTATTGAAGGTTAATATTCATTGTCACTATTGCTTTGCAATTATTTCCTTGCTTTAAGAGAGCAGTACACTTTTAGCTGGTAAATTCATTATTAATATTTTCCAATAAGCTTTTTGTTTAAAATTAGTTGCACTCAACTAAGGGTATATTAGAAATTAAAACCAATTTAATTGCAACACATTTTTTTACCTTTTGAAAACTGATATGATATGGGATATCTTATCGCTGCCTTCATTTTATTCAACCAGGAATAGAATCATCAACATGCAAAGCAGTATACTAGTGCAATTTCTAGCAAGTGTCATACGCCATGATGTAAGAATATTCACAAGAATATTTTAGCATAGAGTTAGCAGAACAAATAAGAGTGCATTCAGCATCCGCAGGTAAAAGAACAATATTCTTATAGAAAAAAAAGAGTGTATTAAGAAAAACCGCGTCAATTGACCATCAATTGCGTTGTATAACGCAAATGATGTGCCCAGGCTTGATTTTCAAAACATCTGCATAGACTCAGAGACAAGAGCCCGTACCATTTTTTATTATTATTATTTTTTTTATTTTTCTTTTGCCACACACATCAAATTACAAGTAGAATAAAGACTAAGATAAATAGGTTAATTAACATTAAATTTAAAATTTGTAGAAGACTTGGGAGGAGTGACTGTGGCGAGAAAATCTTCGAGAAGCCCAGCTTGTGAGGAATAGAGATTTTCCACTACGGGTAATTTATTACTAGGCGGCATTTTAAGAAATAAAGAAAACTCGATTATTTAGGTATATAAATGTGTTTAGAGGAAACTAATGATATAAGGTGTTAAGGTATTTTTTTTTTCCATTCTGTCTGACCCTTAAAATGGTTTGATCACACGCTTGAATATACTAAAAGACGGGGCATTTTTGATGTAGATCGGTAATGAAATCCATATTCTAGAACCTTGAAACAGGATCGATTTTTTTTAATACTGGTTCTACAGGTATGAGGTCGGTAATAGTCGGAGTATCTTGCTGAATATTAATGATTATGGTTTCCAGTTTGAAAGATCTGGGCGAAGGAAATAGGTAAAGCATCATTATGATATAGGTACATGAAAGAACTTACTTTAAAAGAGTAGATACTAAAAACATTAAGAATTTTCAAATTTGCAAATCCTTACTGTGAGGTCATGCTTAAAACAAGCATGAGCGAGCGACTTTGACACTATTTTGATCTTCTCAAAATTTTCGCACGGGCCAGAATTGGAGAACAGGGGCACTAGCTCCGCCGGCCTTTACAAGGATAAAAATTTTCTGTCTTCATCTATTTAAAAAAAGAACAAACATAGGTACAGTTAAATTCGGTCAACATCTTTTTTTCAGTGTTGAGATACCAAATGCGCGTACTTGTACCTCCAATAAAAGCAGGTTTAAAGGGCAGAAAATTGCGTACTTCCTTTTAAGATAAATTAACGTAAATGAAGCCTGTAGAGCCAGGTATAAATCCACAACTAAATCACTTTAAACTCTCTGATCAACTCATAGGCGGAATGTTTAGGCGATATTTCTTATATGCGTAAACATTTAATGAAGGAAACTATGAAGAAGTCGTGACCACATGGCTTTCATACGTTTCCTTGATCTCTAAGTAGTTTTCAATTGACTTTTAAAAGGCTTTTGAAAGCTCAATCCTGAGTAGTACATGCGCAGTTTAACTGGGCAAGTAAACAAAAGTCAAATTACATCTGTTTATACAGACTGCTTATATATTTTAATATAAAATATATTAATTAAGCTTGATTGACATTGGAAAATAATAATTATTATTACAGTAATTTACACGAACTTGTAGTGTCAATTGATTTCCTCCGAGACGTTTCTTTCCGGGTACTTTGGTTTTCTCCTCTCCCCAAAAACGAACCGTGATATAATTTGATTTGCTTTGAATTGATTTGATTGTTTGATTTGGTTTGATTCGTCTCCCCAATTAGTACAGTCCGTGCTCAGCTAGTAAAATTGAAAACTAAATGATTATCTAGTCTTAAAATCATGTGATATCTTCCGCAATCATTCGCTTTGAACAACACTGCGAGTTATCGAAAGTCTTAATCGCTTTTATTTCATCGTTGCGCGCCACAGCGACAAATATGAACTTTATATTAACTGAAGGAAGCCGCAAACAGAAAATATATATATATATATATTTATCTTATGCTTTATTAAATTTGTTCCATTTTTATGATGAAAACAGCAGCATGTGATATTCACTTTATCTTAATGAGAGCGCCATTTTAGGTGTCTACAATCAAACTAAAATGATTTGTCAAGATTTTTGATCATTGCTAATGTTGAAGAGGACGTTCGGCGCCTCTTCTGGAAAGTCTCTTTCTGGTCATGAATATTCATCTCCCCGAAGAAAAGCCGTTCATTCCGGTATTTTGAGAGCAAATTATGATTTATGCATGTTTTGCATATTTATGCACAATTACAAAGTTCACGCTTGCGTCATCAGTATGGAATTTTCGACGGTAAATCGCACACGTCCTTTCCGGCCGGGAAACCCCACTCGGTCCGGGAGCAAAGGAGGACGGTTGTTTTCGCAGGCTACACCATCAGGCCAGCTTTAACTGCTGTCTAAGTAAGCATGGTATAGGTCCATAATTCTTATGGTAAAATGACATCGATGATTAAATTTTATTTTTGTATAAAAATTGTTTCTGGTGTATTTTTATGCAGCAAACTACTTAGGCTTTCAGGAAATGTAAATAGGACAGCAATATACTTACTCTGAGTACAGTATTTTTGCCCACTAAAACTGTCATTGTTCGACTTCCTATGAGATTTCGTCGTAAGTCTTTGCCATAATGAATAAAGGAAACTCTATATATCTTTAAAGTTCACCTTACCTAAAACTTTTTTCTCACTAAAACGAATCTACTTGTTATTTGAAATACTTCTGCGTAAAAATTATTTGATTCGGATAAATCGTCGATTATCTGTGCCCCGACGAAATCTCGAAAATAGCCCCAAAACACCGCCATTTTTGTTGCACGACCGAGTCTGAGGAGACTGGGTCCAGCAGCTGTTGTGGCGTCTACCCAGGAAGATCGAATATCTTACGTCCTCTCATTTCCTTGAGGATGATGCAAAACATTTTCGAAAAGTGCGCAGTAACGCCTTCCAAAGCAAATTGAAAACTTTTTGCGCCCAAATGCTTCGAATAGCATGTAGATTCGATTCAGCGAAAAAAAAAATTGGTTGTTAGGTGCACTTCAATTATTCTCACCAAAATTCAATTAACAATTTTGAATGGAGGATGTACTTTACCATGCGAGTGTCTATCAAACCAAATTGGATGCTTTTAGCCAAATCAACAGGTAAGCCTTTACAATCGATTTAAGTTTACACGGCGCAAGCATCCTACTTTAAAAAAAACTTTAAGATAAATAAACATGTCAGTCAGAAAGATCTGTTAATGCAAGGCATTAACATTTGCACATTGACAAACTGGTGTTTTAAAATGAATTGACACAGCAAACTGTCAATGCTCAGCTAAGTTATTGGCTGGTAATAAAGTTCGTGATTTTCAGGAGTGTATTTGGGGTGTGCCATTTCCAGAAAAAAATCCTTGCCAACAAAAACTATTGGCAAAATCATTTTCTTTGTTAATTTTACTTTGTTTTCCGTTCTAGAGAGATTTATTGACACATATTCGTCAGTACGAAAGTTTTCAAACCAAGGTAAACATGTTCAGCCAAAATATCCTGTTGGAACTAAATTTAATTTCGTGTCACGGAGACAAACGGAACTTAACATTTCATGAAGGCAGAATTAATTGAAGACTTAAATGGTTCTAAGTCAGACTGGATCGATATGATTCTGGAGAAATGAGGATATTTTTTTCTTTGCTTGATTTAAATATGATTAAGATCACAACTACGGCAACATAATTTTATTCAAATCAGACTTATCAGGAATAATCCCGCCGTCTACCGGATAAGAACATGCACTTGGAAGGCTTTGACGATACGACAAACAGATGCGACATATTGTGGAAGGTAACAGGCTAATTCATGAAACAGTGTTGTAATTAACGTCGGTATACTGCAAAAGAGGTACAATATGACTTTCTTATTAGGTGTCGACATTTTCTTAATTTACTTTAGTAATTGAATTTGTCAAATTTTCCGCCACAATTTGAGTAGCTTTACTTCTTACAGAGCGCGTCGTATCATAAACATTAAGAAATAACAAACTTTTTTTTTCATTTTGAAGTACCGCGGTTAGGCTGGTTCCCATGAAAACACCTATAGAATTTGTATTTAGGTTCGCAATATTCAATCATCCTGGGACTTCAATCATCCCGGGACTTCTCACGCACAAGATATCGAACCTCAAGCCTTTCTCAGACTGAATAATTTTCCGGAAACAAAACACAATTTCTCTCTGAGAAATCGCTTCTTGTTTCCAATGCATGCCGTTTGTTTGTCACATATTTAATATTTCAATGTTACGCTATCGCCAGCTTGAGGCGTTATACAGTTTTGTCAATGAAGAAGGCGTTCCGCGCCTCTTCGGCAAAGAATGCGATTTTCTTTCTGGTCATGAATACTCATCTCCCCGGGGAAAAAGCCGCTCAGTCCGCCAATTTAGGAGCAAACTATGATTTAAGCATATTTTGCAAAATTACAAAGTTCACGCTTGGGTCATCAGTATGGAATCGCCCACGTCCTTTCCGGGAAACGCTACTCGGTCAGGGAGCGTAAAAGGACGGTTGTTTTCGCAGGCTACAACATTAGGCCAGCTTCAACTGCTGTCTAAGTAAGCATGGTATTGGTCCATGATTCTTATGGTGAAATGACATTAATGATTAAAGTTTATTTGTGTATAAAAATTGTTTCTAGTGTATTTTTAGCCAACTAACTACTTAAGCTTTCAGGAAATGTAAATAGGACAGCAATGTACTTAAAAGTATCCTTAGTACAGGATTTTTGTCCACTAAAACTGTCATTGCTCGACTTCCTATGAGATTTCGTCGTAAGTCTTTGCCATAATGAATAAAGGAAACTCTATATATCTTTAAACTTCGCCTGACTTCAACCTTTTTTTCTCGCTAAAACGAATCTACTTGTTATTTGAAATACTTCTGCGTAAAAGTTACTTGATTAGGATAAATCCTTGAATTTCTGTGCCCCGACAAAACCTCGAGAATAGCTTCAAACACCGCCATTTTTGTTCCACGACCGAGTCTGAGGAGACTGGGTCCAGCAGCTGTTGTGGCGTCTACCCAGGAAGATCGAATATCTACCGTCCTCTCGTTTCCTTAAGGATGATGCAAAACATTTTCGAAAAGTGCGCAGTAACGCCGTTCAAAGGTGCTATCGGCTGTTGTAGCAATATACGAGATTTACAGAAAGATATATTCTACAATTTAATGGCGATGATCGGTCAATACGACGATAAAAACGTAAGCGATGGTTGATTTTGTCGAATTATCAAACAAGAACCACTGCAGAACTTTTAGTGGAAACTGTTCCGCAGACTTTCAAATCCTATTTTCAAAATTTTCTGCTAAAAGCCCAGCAGCAATTTGTAGAGATACTAACGACAACCTATATATTCCAACCTCACATATTTATAATGTAACAATTACATATCTGGCAAAGTCGTGCGATCAATTACGATGCATTACGACCGATATAAGCTTATTGATATGTAAATAAGTCGCAACTATACGCCGCCAACCAACAGTTATTTCTCTTTCGACTCAAAGAAAAGTTGAAGACTAATTCTTTAAAATTACACGATAACAAAATTGTTAGACTCACAGAGTTTTCCAAGGTTTGGAAGACAGCAGTTCGACAAACATTCTGTGCAGTAGTGTCGAAAATATGTGGACCGTGTAATATTTAA
>CM042756.1:10178817-10183817 GCA_022496165.2 Catalaphyllia jardinei
CCCCCCCCCCCCCCCCTCAGATTGACTTTAAGAGGATCAAGCAGGCTTTTTTCCCCATATTGGTTAAAGAAAATAAAAGATAGTTTCATAGGTCTCAGTAGTTACTTACAAACACTGGTGGCAAGGGTTGGTAGGTTTATTAGTACTAGGCTTATTTCTAACATGTATACCAAGTAGTGTTTTGTTTTTTAACAAAGTCAAATACTATATTCTTCCCCCATTTCTTTTATACTTGTATAAAGTAAATTTTAAGTCTATTTTTTAGAGTCTAAGTTTTAAAGAATTTCCTTATGGACGATCTCGCAACCGAAACTTCCCACGTACTCTTTTTTTTTTAAATCTTTGACTGCAGATAGAAAATGATAAGGCTAGATTAAAAACGTATAAAAATGTCAGGTTTACCAAAATCATTTTATAAAAAAGGCGTACATGTAGCACAAGCCATAGCATTTCTAGGATTTCCAGTCACTTGAGGTGATTCTGGCCGGCTTAATTACCATCTGCATATATTTAAGTTGAAGTATCCTATCTAAGTTATGTGTGTTTAACAAAGCATATATGTATATAGGCCTATTTGGTAGATTTTTGCAACATATGTCATTGTAAGTCATACATGTTCGTTAAATTTATACATGTTCGTTAATTTTATGTTTGTGAAATTTCCCTACCTGTGATTCCAGCAATGAATTTATCTGGTTTCCTTCCTACAGAAAATCAAGGGAATACAAAACGCGATAATTACTATTTCAAGTGGAGCCTTCATGGTGGTAGATTTCATGTGAGTTTGGTGGTAATTGTTTCATTCACCTCTTAAGAATAATGAAAAGGAAAGCACTCCTTTTTTTTGTTTTGGTTTTTACCATAATGGAAAAAACCTGGCTTTCTCAATTTTGATTCCTATAATTAAAGTACTCGTAACTAACAAACACAACAAATAACACATTTAACTGGAAGACACTTACTCTTTCCATGAGATCAAGAATCTCGTGTTTTTCCAAAGGGTCATTGTGCCTCACCACTGTCTGTCTTCTTTGGATTGTGAAGTGGAGAGGAACACAGTCCATCGACCCTGCCCAGTCATAACACAGCTTAGTTTATTATAAAGTGCGACAGCTATTTTATTGCAAAGTACGACAAGTGTTATTACAAAGTGCGACAGGTATTACAAAGTGTGACAGTTTTATTACAAAGTGCGACAGGTAATACAAAGTGCAACGATTATTACAAAGTGCGACAGAACAAACATAAACACAAAAACCAACCGTAAGCTTTACTTTAACAGTCACTTACTCTCACCAGCTTATGCAAATCAATCAAGTCGTATTTTTTGACTGATATTATTCTATTAATGTTTTACGTAGGAACATTTATTTTTTTTATTTTTAACGTACTTTAATTTATTTAATCATTACTATTATATCTTCCAGATAAATAATCAAAATGACGTTTTTAATATAATTTCTTGGAATATTCAAGTCCTAAAACCCAGGCTTAGACCGACGAAACAAACCATCTCAAATAAGAAATTAAAAATTAAATAAATCGAATCTAAGGTATCCAAATTTGATATTATCTGTCTACAAGAAACATGGGCAAAGGACGAGACATTGACTTTTCAAGGGTACACAGTGTCTTGAACCGTTAAAAACGCCGTACCCAAACGAGGCCAAGCAGGGGTATCGGTATTAATTGGAGACCATCATCCCAATTTTGTTTCTCGTATACAAAGTGATCCCCCTAACATAATTTGGCGCCGATTAGATAAGCAATTGCTTGGACTCCAGGCAGACATTTAAGTGGCTGCAGTTTATCTACCTCCTCTACAATCAAAACAATAGGCAGGAGAAGACGTCATCATTATCTTAGAAAACGAAATGTACTCTACCCAAGACCATATTCTTTTACTAGGTGACTTTAATGCGAGAACAGGGACATTAAACGATTTCATTGAAAACGATGCGGATGACTTTTTTAGCAATTCATAAGACCTACAATCGAGACACGCATTGCCCAAAGTAAAACAACGCGGACTACACCATCAACAAAGTAGGAAGATAAATATTACCGTTATGCATAGGAAATAGATTGCGGATTTTGGAAAGGCTAACAGGTGATCTCGGTGGAAAATACACTTGCTATCAGACTAAGGGGGCACGCACAGTCGATTACGCACTAGCAAGTGAAGACCCAATAAAGACGATATTAGGATTTCAAGTTCAAGCCTTGACAACCCACTCAGATCATTGTCCTCTCAGTCTAAAGTTAACTCCCTGCCGCTCTCACATGGTAAACGACAATACACCTAGACAACCACTGTGCAAAGCGGCACCTACTCAAAAGAACTTTAAAAACTTTCTTTGGAAGGCAGACTCGACTTTAATATGAGTAGCTTTGCGTCATATTAGAATAGTTAGGCCATGTTATCATAAGGTGTGATTTTCAATGGACCTTACCTTTGGACCCTAATCATATGTGGTTTTATCTTTCGTAGAATAGCACTAGCGTAATCTAAAGCGCCTTTTTTTATAATTTTATTTTAATTCTTTTTTCAGAATATTTGCTGCTTTAATAGGAGTTTTCTTAGGATCGACTACTACAGGCCATCCAATGTGGCTAATCGAAGGAATTTGAAAACACGAGATCAAATGTAAGTCTGTGCAACGGTTCATTTTATCCCGTAAATAGGAGCCTTTTATTAATAACCGCCGCAATCAGTTGCAGTCCACATATCTCTTACAACCGAGTTCTCTGACCGTACTAAAAATTACGGAATGACATTTTTCCCTTAGATGTATGGCCCTAGCGCGAAGCGCACAAAAAAAAACTGTAAATATTTGGGTACCGTACAGTACAATACGGCCCAATAACCTTACCAGTCACAGCGCGGGGAGTAAAGGGAGATATAATAAGCAGCTATATTAGACTTTTGCTGGAGTATAACAGACATCATTGACGACTGTACATGACAACGGTGGCCCCAGTGGAAATCGTCATTACAAAAGTCTTAGTATGTGACATTACGTTAAGGTTAGGATTATTCCTTATTAGTATATACCACACAAGTGAATAGTACTTTACGTTCGCGCTGATTGGCCAGCTCGGAGGTTATTAGCCAAGTACTATTCACCCCCGAGCAGCCGAACAAAATCAAAATGGCTTTTGTCGGTAAATTGTCAGAAAAAAAGTTCCTCTTTCGCCGCTAGTTATTCAGCTTGTGTGGTATAAACTAAAACAATTATTCACCTCAGTATCGGTGAAAGTGGTGGATATTTACCTGCATTTCGGTGAATAATTGTTAAGTATTGCATTGCGCATCCCTACGGCGCACGATTTTCGTGTCTTTAGCGCGCGCGAGCGCGTGCCCGTACAAAACAAAATAAATTTCTCTCAAGCTAAATTCGATAGCAAGATAAATTGTAGTTTTCTTTTAAACGAGCATGGTGACGTCTATTTTTTATTGCATAATAATAGTTTACAGCGAGCATGGTGACCCATCATTTTTATTATTTTTTTCGAAACAGTGTTTGGCATAGAACATTCAAGTTTTATGTCTGAGGAATTATCATTAAGTACGGGCGAGATAGAGGTCTTGCTTGGTCTGATCAAGAAACCGTGTGTCCTAACGCGATTGAAAAAAATAGTAGTCATCGTTCGATGTACGTCTACTTCAAAGTAACGGTTTTAGATTCGAATCTAAGCATACGTTGGATTTGGATTGAACGAGGAGGGTTTTATTACAGTATTGACTACAGACTGAAGCCAAGTGGGAAAACAAACGATACCTGAACAACGAATCCGTGTTGAGTGTAGCAGTCATAGCACTCAGGCCCCTTACAGTTTCTAGCTATACCTTGTGTTTTAAAATTCTGTTTTGACAATAACTTGTTTACACTTTCCAGACCAACCGCTATTAAAACAGATCACAGTAGCCAATGGACCTTTCCTAGTATCATCAAGATGGCCAAGAAAAAGAAACCCTGCAGAGCCTCGAGAAGAGCAAGGGAAGCAATAGTGTTTGAAAACTGGAATCCCCTGCAATTCAGAGAAAAGGTAACTTTGTTATGTATTCTCTAATACCCCCATCAGGTTTATTGAACCCCGCAGGGTTTTTGGCTCAGAAGCTAAAACCCGAGGAGGCATTATAGTCCCCCCGCGTATACGAATAAAGAATGTATGAAATATTGGTGTTTATTTTTTTTCTCAAGCATCTGAGCGGGCGGATGCTTAAATCTTCGATCTTGATTGGCTAATCTTGCACACGTGACCGGTTCAGCTTTTTACGATACGGCCCACGGGCCGGATTTTTTCCCGCTGCCGGCCCCGCTGCTTAAATTTCGCTCCTAAAAGTTAGCGGTAATCGTCAATCTTTTGCCTTTTTTACACATCCATCGACGATTAGTTACCGCAAGTTTCTCTGTTCTCTTTAAAATGGCAAGGAGAGTCACTGTAAGTAAATTCAGTTGAGTGTTTTGAAGTTGTGAGAGTTTGCTTGGTTGTTTTTAGCTTGTCGCGGTAATGGCGCTTAATCCTGTGTTTCCCTCGCAGAGAGATTAAGCTTGACGTTACGTCGAACGGCGAACGGCAAAAATGAGACTTTTCCCGTCTGTCTTTAGCTCTTTGAACAGTAGAATGAAAATATTTGTATTTGCGGTGAATTGTAGGAGGTATTTTTCTATTTTTATGTGATTTAGTTAAAGATTAGAAGAAAAGAACACAAATTCAGAGGTCATCTTTGCCGTTTGCCGTTTGCCGTTTGCCGTCTGCCGTCTGCCGTAAACGCCATGCCTAAACTCACTCACTTATTTCAGTCAAATTTACGTTTCTGATCGTTGCTGTATTTAGGAGAATTTCTGTAGAATACACTTAACAAATTTCCTCGCTTTCTGCTATTCAATTTACGGTAGAAAAGTCTGATTTCAAGTGATTAAAAAGTGACGACTGACAGACATTGTTTTTGTAGTAAGACTTCAAACTTCGCACGAAATTTCGCACCGGAAAAA
>CM042756.1:10186317-10200255 GCA_022496165.2 Catalaphyllia jardinei
CTATTACTCTGGAAATTACATTAAAGAGAATAAAAACCCATGATCTACCAGGAAGTATGCGTCTCAGTGGGATTTGTAATGAAGGTACCGGATCAGCACTTAAGTCCATAACTTGTAGTACGGATTCCCGACTAAGGAGGGAAACTTCAAAGAAATGACTCTAAGCACCCTTTGCAGCTAAAAAAATTAGAATTAATAATAATAATAATGACAATAATAATAATAATAATAATGATTATTAAAGATTAAAATAACAATTATTACTTACAAGATTAAAATAAAGTTGGTTTTTCAAATTTCAAAACTAGAGTGTTGAACATCAATAATAATAATAATGACAATGACAATGGTAACGATAATGGTAATGATAATGATATTAATAATGATAATGATGATGATAATAAGTTTGATAACAATAATAGTATTAATTAATATGGATAGCAATGATAATAATGATAATGATTGTGATATTCATACAGATAAGAATAATGATAAATATTAAGAATAAAAGATGAAGGGTTGAGATTTAGGGATTGGGGGTTTGGGATTGGGGGTTGGGGATTGGGGATTGGGGATTGGGGATTATGGATTATGGATTAGGGATTAGCGGTTAAGGATAAGGATAACGACAAGGATAACGATGAGGATAACGATAATGATTATGAAAACGATATGGAAACAAAGCAGGGGTTATGTAACTATTACATAATGCTTACCATCAAGAGAGCAAGAAGCCGCAAGTTGCGCGATGTTATCCAAATATTGTTATCCAGCTGTATTCTTCAATGTATTTACAGGCAGTAATGAAGTCGAGGTGAATCAGTCCATATTCCTTTCCGGTGGAGAGGGTTCTACTTTAGTAAAGCAGGAGCAGATTTCATTTCCTAAGGATAACTTTGCAAGAGGCGCAACGTCTCGTGTATACAAAGGAATGTACACTGACGAAAGTGGGACGAAACACCCTCTTGCAATAAAATAATTTCTACTGGCTATGACACGACGCATGCAAAAAAAGGTTCACAAAGAGGCAAAGTTGTTGCAAACCCTAAATCATCCAAACGCCATTAGTTTTTATGGAAAGATAGAGGGAACATCCAGCTTATTGACCGAATTTATTGAAAAGCGGATATCGGTAAACGGTGACGATGTCTCGATAAACAGTGTTCGACAACTGTTAGACGAAGTAGAGGATGAGTTACCATGGCATTTAAGCATGAAAAGTGCAGTGGAAACTGCCATCGGAGTATCATACTTTCATGATTCTGGGTGTGTCCACTGCGATCTGAAGTCAGCGAATGTATTCCTAGGAGAAGATGAAAAGAAAAAGTGGATAATTAAAATTGATCCTAGGATCCTACTAGTAATGCAGTCGGCACAGTCCCTTTCATAGCTCCAGAAGTCATGTGCCGGGGGAGGCCAACTAAACAATCTGACGTCTACAGTTTTGCGATGCTTTTGATCGAGCTTCTCTGTCCTCACAGGGCTAATCCATGGGCAGG
The DNA here is from genome assembly GCA_022496165.2 of Catalaphyllia jardinei. Lineage (NCBI taxonomy): Eukaryota > Metazoa > Cnidaria > Anthozoa > Scleractinia > Caryophylliidae > Catalaphyllia > Catalaphyllia jardinei. Next base: position 10,187,817 of record CM042756.1, read on the forward strand.
TGACTGTAAAGTTCCGTGTATCAATGCGTTTCTTCTATAAAAGAAATGTCCCACCTTACCAGATGAAGTCCCCAATGTCCCCAACTCTACGTTAAGGCGTTTATCGGAGCTGATTAAAATGTGCTGGAATGAGGATCCTCTACAGAGGCCGAACTTCACTGAAATTGTAAAAGAACTGCAGTCAATGTCTGATTTTGTGCAGGCCGACAGTGTAACAAACATGGAAGCAGCAATTGGCCAAGTTACTGGAACTACAGATCAGATACATCATAATGGCGTAAGCAATGAATATGATTCTGTTGACATGAAGATCTGGAATTTATCAGTGCATCAAGGATCGGCTCTGGAAACCTTCGGAGATATTGCTGTGTCTTTTGAAGAAGTTCGATTCCAAAAGAACTCCATGCAGATATAGAACAACAGGCTTTTCAACATGATGGCTCCAACGCGTGTACATTTTTCTCCACGACACTTAAACCAGAGATTCTGACTAGGTCGGAATATATCAATACCTTGAATAGCGAAATTGAACTGAAGGAGTTTTTAGAAACCTTGATAACGGATTTACCGAAGAAAATAAACCAAGTAAGAGATGTTTCCTCTTACGTTACGGTGGAGGAAGCCGTAGGCATTCTGAAAGAAGCATCAGTCAGCGATTTAAGCAAAGATACATTGATGAATTGCTTCTCCGGCCTAAACACATCAGCCTTTGAGAACACGCTCCTGGAAGCTTTAAAGTCTTTATATCAACTACGTCCAGCATTCAGGGTCTATACTTGCCCTCCAATAACATTCTGCGTTGGTTGTTACAACAGTGTTAAGGATTCAACAAATGCCAAGACATTTATAGTTATTGGCACTCATTGCATATCAAGTACAGTTTGGAGGAAATGGAAATGGGGCAATAGCCCAAATAAGATTTCATCCACGTGATATGTGTAAAGCAGCTTCAAAACTGACGATATGGATCAAGCGCCGATTACTTTGCTCCGGTGATGGAGGAAGAGTTGAGAGCATGACGATAGTAAGACAGGTACGATTATGGTTATGGAAGTTTGAAAATTGTAAAACCGAAAAAAATAGACATTAACAACTAGAAATGTGCCTAGAAATGTGTCTAGTTGAATTCCAGCATGTTAAGGCATGGCTCACAGCCTAATGAAATTTGCATAAAATTAGAAAACACGTGACATATCTTGACATCTTGTCAAGAGAACAAAGCATGTCAGCATTCCGGCGGGGATATTAACAATAAAGAAAGGCAAAGAATATCTGATATCTTATATTTCGCTCAAGTTAACTATTCCCCACCCGTTTGAGGTTTTACACACGTTACCGCCAAAAAATCTCTTGAGCGATTTCAGGACTGGAAATCCCTATAGATATTTACTTTTGGTATTCCTTGGGCTAAAACAGCATTGTTTCACTAAGGAAAAAGGTGTAAACTTCGTGGGGGGTAACATCATAAATATTTTTGTCTTTCGGCCATTTCAACTTTACAAGGAAAAGAAAACAAACGGCGGTTACAGACATTATCCATAGACAACGCATGATCTAATAAAAATTTTCTGGTTTACTTGACGCTTCGTAGGCTACAACATACATCTTAAAAAGTAACATATATAACCGTTCACTTCTGAAGATGTATGTTGTAGCATAGGAAACGTCAAGTAAACCAGAAAATTTTTATTAGACCACGCGTTGTCTATGGATAATGTTTGTAACCACCGTTTGTTTTCTTTTTCGTGGGGGGTCTTACCAGAAAGCCTTAAGATGCTTGAGGAACCCACTGTACATTACAATCTGTACAATGTACACTGTACACTGTACATTACAATCTCAGAAATTCTGAGTTAAATTATTATGCCCCCAGATCCAGAACTGAGTCTGCAAAAGGGAGTCTACACTACAGAGGATCTGTTCTGTGGAACAAGATTCCCTCAGAGATTAGAAAACTGCCTAGTTGAAATTTTTTAAAACTTCATTTCGTGAGAAAGATTTTTCTAACTCTTATTATTTATAATGTAAGTTTTTGTGTTTTTAGCATTATAGTCAATAGTTCCTTAGAGTATTTCAATGTAGTTTTAAACACGATTCATAGGAAGACCATGTAAAATAATACGATTTCGTGTACAAATAAACATTGACGATGATGATGATTATTATTCCCAAATGTCGGCAAACATATATAAATATACAATGATGCATGCATAACTGAATAGTGAAGGCAAAAAATTGTAATGTCAGATAGTTTCTTTGAAATTTGGCTATGTCTTTTTTGGTCCAGTTCACGACGGCTATGACAAAAAAGGACGTGAATTAAATATCTTCGATCCGCTCCACAGTATTCTGATCATCTTAGTCTAGAAAATGTCAACGAAAACAGCGACCTTTGTGACGCTTTGGAAAGATCCCTTAGGGAATTAGAGGAAAGCACGGTACTTGTAGAAAAAAAAATTGTGTTTTCACACAACGTACACTTCCGTTGATATTTAGCCTATTGTTTTTTTTTTTTGTTCAGTTCAATACCGATATTACAAGAGATTAAGGTAAACCAATGTGTTTTCGTTCCACAGGATTTTGATAATCGTGAGCTGGAAAATGAAGAAGAAAACAACGACCTTTGTGAAGCCTTGGAAAAATCCCTCGAGGAAATAGATGCAAGCAGCACGGTACCTATACTGGAATCAGACTATGCTTCAACGGAGTTTGATCATCTTGGTCTAGAAAATGTAGAAGAAAACAACGACCTTTGTGATGCTTTTGAAAAATTCCTTAAGGAAATGGAAGAAAGCACGGTACTAGTAGCAAAAAGATTTTGTTCGTTTCTCATGTGTATTTAGCTTTTTGTTTTTTTGGCTCATTTCAATACCGATATTACAAAAAAAAGAAAAGTTTAAGGTGGCTGTGAATCCATTCTGATAATCTTTATCGATTCCGGCAGTGAGATCAGTTCCATCGTTAAACATTTTTATTTTTCTCTAGACTTGAAACGGAGTCGCCAGTACCATACGTAAAGACTTGTGTACGCGGAAGTATTTCTCCCTCTCACCACCCATCGGCAGCAAACCGTGCACAAATTCGTTACACGACTGCAGCTAGCTTGCATTACCAAGTAAATGTGAAGTCCGTCTGCCCATTCAAACCATGTTTGTATGCAAGTTTAACCTACTTAGGACAACTTTCTCCTAACATTATCAAGGCGTATCGCTTCTGTAGCTCGCTACTATTTTCAAGTGACGTTTGCGTGACAGACAAATTAGGTCTACTTCGGACGCTAATATTACCATTTCAGCATGCGACATGCGCGAGGAGAACAGCACAAGAGTATTTCGTTTTAGCAAGCAAGGGACTGACGCTGGAAGGCTTCACTACTTTTATGGATTGTTAATTAAGAACAAGGGCTAGCAATGTGGTTAGGAATGAGGTGGATTATCTTGCAGGCATCGATTGAATGTCAGTAAGGAGGATGTACTTTGTCGAACTCAACTCATAGCAATGATTCTGATTACGCCAGCACTTAATATTTGAATGCAACTACAGAAGGTGAGCTAAAAAGGACTTTTTTACCATAGGTAAGTCCAAATACCGAGGAAAAGGTTACTTTTGATTATCTGGTCACAGGCACTTGCCTATTGTTTTCGTTTTCTAGCAGGTTAGTGTTGTAATTATCACAATTTTGCGAGCGTTAGTACTCAGCGCTGATGTAAAACCCGAAAACGTCAAAATCTTAGGTGTTTTGATGTTTTACCGGGTAGCGAAATTGCCGATTGAAAGTGTCCATAATTACGCATTTTTAGGAAGCGAATTTTAGTGATTTTAAGTGGCTCCTCGTGGCCTTGAAAATTAGCCCACAGAAATATAATTGGCCTCAAAAGACTTGTACACTCTTCAAAAATACATTTCCAGGCTCAAACTGGAGTGTGATTTTGTTGCGAATTAAACAGAGCGAAGTTTATGATAAGGTATTAGTCACTAAATTTTGCGTGTTTTAAACCAGACGGGGGACTGTAACATACTTTTGGATTTTTTGGCGGGTTTAAAACATATTTCAAGAAAAAAATACAGACCACGTTTCTAGGCTTACTATAGGCTATCTCTGGAAAGAATATGAAAAAAAAAAAGATTTTTCATCATGTGCCACGACTGGCTCAACGATAGTGGACATTCCCTGTCAAAGAGTTAGTGTATGTTGTAATTAATTTAGGTTTTAATCATTTATAGTGGATAGCAGGTCCACATCAGCTTTCACTACCATCCTTAAATCTGCCTTGGTAATAAAGTATGCATGTGTGCACCAAATAAATCGACGTGTGACGATGCATTACTCGTGTGCGGCACCACAAATGCCATGCCAATTTGCATAAACTTTTCCTAGAGGATTGCTGAACGGCAGAGCTTTACGATTGTGTCTAAACTGCGAGCAGTCTCTTTTCATGGAATATTTTGGTGAAAAAAACCAAAACAAGTATGCCTGCAAGCGTAACTGTGAGCACAGTGTGCGAGCGACGATGCTTCGAGATGCCATAAGCCGCTACCCGCGCTACTAGCAGCCTGCAACACCATTGCTCGCACACCACGCTCACAATCGCGTTTAGCAAGTTAAATTGCTTTTCGTTCTTCCAGACAGATTTTCAACGAAATGGGAGGCTGGTCGCTGGCTATATCGCCCAAAATGCTACACTGTTTTTCATGTAGTTACAGTGGCTGGTTTATCAACACGTTGGATAATAATTAGCATGTCTAGAACTAGTCGCCTGTGATTAGTCAACAGATTTAGCTTTGACAATATTTGCAGATCCCAGATGCTGTCAATCAAATATTTTGATGCGTAAAGTAAATCCCAATGGCAATACAGTTAACAATACCGCAATAATCAAAGGCGGGCCGCACTGTTAGCAAAGCGTTTTGTGATAAATAATAATAAATAATAACTATATTCATTTGTCAATTATAAAAATAGCAGTAATAAAACCACTAAGTAAGGACACAGCAAAATAATTTAAATAAAATAATAAATTCGTGGCCAGCGATATATTTCTCTGATTCAATAGACGACGACTAACGGGAACGTTATCCTAATTTTGAAAGCTATTTAACTTTGAACTCTCTTACTCGCTTCTGATTGGCCAAAAGCGTACAATGGATTTCCGAAATCAGCGGCCGTGACGTCAGATTATACAACAATCCTGTCAAGGAAACTCAAGGTCTCGGGTAATCATGTCAAGTTCGCATGCTTTGTGTTGGTTCCCTTAAGCGAAGAAGCCAAAAAAATATACGACTTCCATTTTTTGTTTCGTTCAATCTATTATAAAACAATGATCAGATTTGATTTAATCAAGGTCTCGGTAAGGGTTATCAGCCTCAGCTCTAGGGTTCGGCTCTTATCCAGAATAATCAAGGTCCAGGTATCACAATCCTGATGCAATAATTGTTTACAGTTTTATGTAAAACATATGGATTAGAAAGCTATCTGTGAATCAGGCAGTCTCTTTTTTCGAGTACAAAATGCGGCGGCAGGGGACTCGAAATCGCAGGAGAGTACCTCAGATTAGGTGAATTTTTGCACTCTCAATTACTTTTTCTTTTAACGTAATTTTTGCAGGGCCTCGAAAAGGGAAAAAACAGCGTGAAAAAATGGCCTAATCGTTTAGGTTCATTGCGAGCAGTGGGATGCGACCTGTGCTAGAGTCACTCGTTTTGACTTCACACTCGCTGTCTTAGGTCTTGGCCTTCCTTGTTGAACAAGGAAAGCTAAGACCTCGAAAAAATATCCAAAAGGAGAATTTGAAAGAATTAAGCGATTATAAAAACATCAGCTGCAAAGGAGATCGTAAGATAGTGTAAAAAAATTGATATTAAAATCGTTACTCAAAGAAAGAGCGCGAGGCACAGGTCACTTACTTAACCCTCGGACCTACAAAGGGGGGGGGGGGGTGGATGCAACCCCCAAGGTTTTTTTATGATTTTGTCGTAGGGATTTCCTCTGCACATCTCTCCATTTTAGTATCTGTTTGTTTATCTTTAGGACACCTTTTCTAAAAAATTGGTGAAAATCGACCGGTAAATGCATGAGATATAAAAGGAAAGTGATATTAATTTTTGTGAAAAGAGTAATATGAAACTCTATTCCTTGAGAATTTTTAAGCTTTAAGAGTCTGTTCCTGAGCCTAAAATAGTTTTAACGCAACATTAAGTTATATTAAGCCATATTTTACATATTAACCCAGCGAAAACCTAGGGGAGGGGTTCTTACCCCCCCCCCACCCTTGTACCACGGTGGGGGTATGAGTTTGCTTGTACGTCCGAGGTTTAAAGTTAGTTTCACGCTGGCACTCGCGCTCTTCTACTCTACCGATTAATGCATCCTGACAGAGCGTATATTACCGAATTTCTTTCTCTTTGATGCCCGAATGACAAAGAGAAAAAACAAACGAGCAATCAACCTTGAAGGAACAATTAGATAATTTGAAGATATGATTGATCATCGCCTTTATGCACACAATGTAAGCAGTTGTAAAGTTAAAGCCTGATAAAATGTTGTCCTAAAAGGAATTTGAACCCATGATCTCTGCGATACACAGACTAACACACAGCGTAAGCAGTTGTGTCATTTAAGCCTGTAAAAAATTCTGGCCTGGGATTCGAACCCATGACCTCTGTGATACCGGTGTAGTGCTCTACCAACTGAGCCATCAAGCCAATTGGAAGCCGGTTACATGGCGACTTCGTAATATACCCATAGTAGGTAAAGAATGCATAAACGGTAGCATACATTTGGCGCGAAAATATGCTCGAACATTTGACCGCGGATATTATCTGTTCCGAGAATCGATCAGTTTTCCTCCAGCTACGCCCTCGGAAAACTGTTCGCTTCTCAGAACAGATAATGTCCGCGGACAATTTCCTAACTTATTTTCCGGCCAAATGGAGGCGATTATTTGTTTAGGCTAAGAACCATCACCCCGTGAAGACCTAAATTGCTTGCTTGGCCGTACTGGGAGTCAGCACCGAAAATGTTCCATTATATGAAATTGTCTAATTATGATTTGAAGCAGCGTTATATATTCACATTACAAACCAGTCGGCTTTATCGCCTGCGTTGTCAGGTTTAATGCTCCTAAAGTGCAGTTCTGATCAAACAAGTTGGCTTGTTTAGGGCCGTTGCAAATGTACTTGTCCCAAGTCCCATTTCCCTTAAGTGAAAAAAATGGCAACAGAAAGCGAGATTGAAGGCAATCATTTAATTTTTTTTTTCCAATAAGATAAAAACAGGTATCAAACTAAACTGGAAATAAATGTGTTGATAACAGTGGAATATATCCACATGCGGATTATTAAGAGTCACACGATAGACTCTACCACATATTTTGTTTCGCCACGTTCAACAAGCCGCTTTCGTCCTCCACAGACCCAAGTAACTCAAGCTTTCCTTCAACACGAACAAATCTTTCACCTTTTACTAAAGATTTCCGTAGAGGAGAACAATTGAATGAGTCTGTAAACTTCGTCGCTCTGCCCTTTGGCGGGGCTCTTAATTTCGAAGGGAGAAATTGCTTGGAATCTCATGGGAATCCAATAGTTCGGAACGTAGTTGCTTTATCATGCGAGTCGTCCTCAAAGTTTGAAAAAACGGTGAAAGGGCATTGTTGAAGTCGTCTGGCAGTAAACTCTAGACCAACATCGAAGGCATTGCTTTAGAGTTTAAAAGAATATCTCTTCGAGTTTCTCGGCATAAAAGAAACAAGCAGCCTTAATTGGCTTTGGATTCTATTAGCATAAGCTCTAGCTATGATTTAGATTTAAACTAAACATTTTTTTTTACAATACAATACAAATTATATAAACACAATTAGCGACAAGCATTATTACAATATATAAATACTAATTTCTGTCACAGCACAATCTGAACCGAATTTTGATTATCTGCAAAGTTTTGTAAAGTGTATATGAGATAATTCATATTTGAACTGCGGTTGTAGATGCAAGTGAAGTATGATCCTCGCAGTAAATTTTCCAATTTAAGAAATTGGAAAGAAGAAGCCTGGAAAAAAATCAGAGCTTCAACGGGATTCGAACCCATGACCTCGGCGATACCTAGGGCATCGTACAGCATTGTAGTGCATAGTACCGGTATCGCGGAGGTCATGGGTTCGAATCCCGTTGAAGCCCTGATTTTTTTCAGGCTTCTTCTTCTTTTTTTGCTTAAATTGGAAAATTTACTGCGAGGATCATACTTCGCTTGCAAACTTTTAGCTACTACTTCTACTTATTTTGACTTACACAACTTTTACACGATTTTGAAAGAAGGCTTAAATTACTGCTGAAATTAATGTAATTTTTACAGGATTCCAGTTCTGTCAATTTTTTATTGCTTATAAGTAAAAATAAGTAGTTATCTGGTTGCATCTATTTCAATAGTATTATTTTCCCCTTTGATGTAAAGGCTATTAACCATAGGAGAGAAGAAAGAAAGAAAAAAAAGGAAGAAAAAGTAAGCTATCGCACTTCACCTCGTATGTCTTTATCAGCCACAATTTTCGATTCAGTATTGTTAATGTAATTTAGATAGAAATTCTTCTAAATCAGGCCTTTTAGATAAATTTTTACAGGTATAGAGATATTTTGTTTGGGATAATATTAAAAGGCAGGGGCTAGACAATTTAGGTGGAAACACGTCTTTGAACGTGTTTAACACGATGTGTTCGCGTGGAAGATGTATTAAGATGTATTAAACCAGTTTAAAGTCTTCGTGTAGAATTTAACCGATTAGATGCAGTGTAAAAAGGTGTGTTGAATCGAATCAGGATTAGGACATAAGGAGCATCTGTCATCAGTGACCAGTTTATATTTCTTCAATTTTTTCCTAATGCGATAGTCTTGTGGTTCTTTAAAGGAAAACTGTCTCAGTCTCTGGATGACTCATATATTTCCCTAAAACTTCTTTTCCAATCAGTAAAGTACGGAAATATTTTTTTCCAAGACTTTGTTGCGGTTGGCTCTGGGTTATTCATTTCAATGAAAATTTTATAGTAGTGTTTGCAACGCAATTTAGGTAGCAATAATGTTCTGTCTATTAACTGCTAGCACTCGAGAGGAATACTAAGTTTGACTTCTATTAGGGAACACCATGAAGTCATTACAAAGTCGTTATTTAGATCAATCAGTGAGGATCAGAACTGTAAACTACATCACCTAATTCCTGAAGTCTATAGTCCTCATTATATTTTAAGGCGCCAAAGAACGTACAATGTACCGGCAGCCAAGACAAAGCGTTTTGCTAATTCGTTTTTCGTGAAGGGTGCGGCCGTAACCAACTCATATTTGTATATTAGAGGCTTGTAAATAATTACGCAATTCAGTATTTTACTGCGATGTGATTTTTAATAAACCAGTCCAGACCAGTCCAGTCCATGAATAACCAACTGGGCGTTAGTCCTAGTGAAGGGAATGAGGGAACCAAACGAGGTAAAGAAAAAAATCATTTGGCCTCGGTGGGAATCGAACCCACGACCCCGGATTAGATCTCGCGTTACTCTACCGACTGAGCAGCGACTGAGCAGCTTTCCAAGCATCACAAGAATTTGTTAGCAGCCTTTGTATCCAGGCAAGACGAAGATTTTACCATCATTCGAAAATTGATGAAGTTAATGCCACCTTCTGAAAGGGGTTGATACATATCTTTTCTTTTAATTTTGTCCTTCCTGTTATTCCATAAGAAAGAGAAAAGATGACCTTGGACGTTTTTTTTATCACTGTGTCAGGGACACAAATCAGCGATGCAGTATAAATTAATTGAGTGACACCCAGTGTCTTGGCTAAAAGGGATTTTCCATACAACGTGAATTCACTCGCTCGCCATAAATTTAATATTGTACTTATTTTTCGGATTTCATATACAAACTTGCACTGATGTTCTTATCCTGATTGTGCGACAAATATGTTCCAAGTATTTTGATCGGGTCTTTAGTAACTGTAAATTCCAGTATTTTTATATTTTTCTGTTTTGAGGAGCCGATCCACATCGCTTTGTTTTTTTTTATTATTATTCAATATTACGCCGGAAAAGGTCCCGAAGTTGTCAACTGTTTGTAGAGCGAATTTAAGAGAATTTGTGTCTCTCTTTATAAGCGTGGTGTCGTCTGCGAATTGTGATATTTTTACCTCTTGATGATTAGGGAGAGCTATACCTTTACAGTCTTGTACCTGGCGAATTTTTGATAAAAAGATAAATAGGAACGGACTTAAAGGACAACCCTGCCGCACGCCTCTTGAGATTTTGAAGTAGTTGGTCATATAACCAGCATTCATTACTTTTTTCTCACCACCATTGTAAAGGACAGAAAACCATTTTCTTATAGAAGCCCCAACATTAAAAAGTTCTAATGTGTTATTGAAAAAGCTCCATTCTATCGAGTCAAAGGCTTTCTCAAAGTCTACAAAGAGAAAGATTCCTGAAAGTTCTTTGGCATCTGTGTATTCCATCAGATCACTAATAAGTCTTATGTTCTGACCAGTATATCTATCTTTTATGAATGACTCTGTGTTCGGATGAAGTTTCCGGTAAATGCCCTGAAGACCGAGTTCTTCCACAAGATCGATTATAGAATTTCTATAGGCAATTTCTTTCCAGGGGGTCCCTCCGTATTTATCCGTTTGCTTCAACGTGGTGTTCTAATCACCTGCAATAATTACTTTTGATACATCAGTTCATAGTTAATAGAAAGGAATGGTTATGAAATTCGACAAAGTTCTTTGTTGTATGTTATTGTTCTGTTTTTTTGCCCTTGACCCTGCACAAAACACAATAGTTGTTTACTCCGAAATGAGGAACTAACCAATAGAAACGTGCTGGTTACGTAATTCATGCATACTGTATGAGGGCAAAACAAAAGATTGTGCAGGGTCGTGGACCTTGCAACATAAATCTTGACATCCTTGTTTGCTCCTTTGATGTTTGCCGGGCTTCATAACCAGTCCCCTCTATCAACTATGATCAGTTTTAACAGCAATTAGTTCAATCATTCGGAGCATAGATATTGATAAGAAAGAAAGCTGTCTTCTCAATTAAAAGCTTGGCAATTAGGTATCTTCCTTGTGTAACAGTTTTCACAATGGACAGTTGATATATTGATTTGGGATTAACAAGAACACAGATTTTGAATGTTCTGATCCATGAGAGAAATACATTTTTCCTCCTCATTCTGCAGACCATGTTTTTTCGTCTTCCGACTTGGAAAAAAGTTTCTTGTAGACCGAAAATTGATTTTTTTTAAATAAGTAAATATTGCTCTTCTTTTATTTTGATTACGCAATCCCCTAACCTTCAACGAAAGAACCTTTAATTTGTGCGACATGGCTGAATAACAAAAAGTGGTAAAAGTTTTGGACGTGCGATGTGGTTGCTTACGATGAAAAGTCTAAACATTAAAACTAGATTAAACATAAAGGACAGCATTATAAGGGCAATGACAATAAAACACAATAAAAGTTAATGAACTTACAACTTACCTGGGAAATCTACCAAGAGAGTAAAATCATATTTCAAAGTTCGTTACCTTTCGTGTTACTTGCATTTATAATCAATCAATGAGGGTTATTCTTGTTTGCGAATGGTCAGAATGTTAATTTGGTATGGAACGTCAAGTCTCTAACCAGCTTAAAGGGAAAAATATCAGCTCGTCCATAAATTAATGTTTATTGGTATCATCTTCTGCCTTGATGAGAATCGAACGCCCCGTTGGCGATTTTCTGAGGAAGATTTTTCCATCCATAGTCCAAGTGTTCCAGACAGAATTATCTGTTTTTTCGCACTTTTGCATAAAGCAATGCAAGACGACTTGTTAAGTTTTTATTAATGAAGATTCTTACTACTCCGAATTTTTCTCTATTATCAATCTTTTTCAGCCATAATCGCTTACCATAAGCACAAACATTAAAAAGTCAAAGGATGCAATGTTACTTCACAAATAGGTAAAATATGTCCGGCTCTTTACCGATGCGCATTCCTATAAGTAGGTGCCATGGGATTGTTTATCCAACGTGTTTTATAAAGCGACGTTTCATATAGGCCCCAGCATGTACCATTCACGTAGCTCTGGTTTCCCTTCAGCATGCCAAAAAATCATTTGCCTTTTACTAAAAATATCCATGGAAGGGAACAGCTCGATGAGTGTGGAAAGTACAACTGAGGTGACAAAAAAAACTAACATGAGAAAATACTGCTAAGTTGACGAAAACACAACTAAGATGAGAAAAACGCACCTAAGATGACACAAATACCACTACACTGACAAAAACACTACTAAGATGACAAAAACACCCCACTTAGATGACAAAAACAAAACTAATATCACATAAGATATAAAGTATATATGAAATAATTCATATTTAAACTGCGGTTGTAGATGAAAGTAAAGAATGATCATCGCAGTAAATT
>CM042756.1:10209762-10217262 GCA_022496165.2 Catalaphyllia jardinei
TGAATGTGGTCTTCGTTTTGTAGATTAAGCCGGGTCAAACTACAAAACGAAGACCCTCGCTTAATGCTTTGTTCTTTGTCCACTGACACGAAATGAATGTGGTCTTCGTTTTGTAGATTAAGCCGGGTCAAACTACAAAACGAAAACCCTCGCTTAAATGCTTTGTTCGTTGTCAACTGATGGGAAATCTGTTGTCTTCGTTTTGTAGAAAAGTCGGCTTAAACTACAAAACAAAGACCCTCGCTTAGAGGCCGAGACACACGATGCGACAAATCGCTGGGACACGTCGCCGCGAAAGGTTGCTGCAACAAATCGCTTCGTGTACATGTGAAATAAGGCCGGCTTTAACTACAACGAAGATCAAATGTTCACCAGATAAACGTTCATTCAATCACACGATTACAGGAAGCAAATTTTAAAACGATGATTTCTTTTGCATTATCGATGGCTAGCAAAATCGATAAGATAACTGAGACATAAAATCGTAAAAAAATCTATGCTAATTAAGATCAGATATCCAAAACTGTCATGTGTTACTTAGACATTTACTTCGACTTACTATTGCAGTATTTTATTCCACATTTGTAACTGGAGACAAAGCCTTTGTAAACAAGCTATGGATTACAAAGCTAATTCCGCCACGTTTTTACCTTAGTTGTCTGCTGACTAACATATTTCTATCTGTTATCGGGATAGTGAAATGCTTCGCTTGGTAGCTCTCTTGGAGCACTCCTTCCCTTTGAAACATTTTTCAACTAAGAGACAAAAGACACTGGTTCAACTACTGGTAATGAACAGCCGTAAAGGAATGTGAATACACGCCATGTCCGGTGTGTACCACAAATCTTTTGGCTGAGAATTTGTAAGATACTGCTATCGTCACAAACTAACGTCTTCAAATAGCTCTTACTCAGGAAATGAGCAAACTTCAAATAACTTTCGTAATTCAGCCTCCGTTATGATTTTGCAGATCAAAAAAAATATAAGCTGCTTATATTCAGCGCACAGACGTTGTTGATGTCAAGTTATTCAGATATTGTTTTCGCTTCAAGAGAAAGGGAATGACTGTCCAGCTGTCGATGGGAATATATTTATCATCATCATCATCATCATCATCATCGTCATCATCATCGTCATCATCATCATCATCATCAACATCAGTCAGATCTAAACTACCTTTGTAGGCCAACATACGACGTACCTAACTCTTAGCGAATGAATAAGTACCCACGTTGTGATTTTGCCAAATAAAAAATAAAATTAAGTTCACCGCGCGGTCCATTTATTGTTGTGGTCGTCATTTCCACGTTTTTTGCCAATTATTTTCACTGGCAGAATTTCCAACAATTGCCAAATGTTGACCGGTTAAACCCTGCTAAATGCCTTCGCTTCGACGCTGATCCTCTTTGGGCGCATGACGCAACCGTCCTCCCCCACAAAAGTCTGCCCAAGCCATGTGCACGTTCCTCCTCTTTGTTTATGGGCGTCCCGATCAAGGCTGCTAACTTAGGACCCAGTCCAAGTTTGTAACATATCTCAGCGGATACCAGCAAAACCATTCACTTATCTGGACACTTAATCGGACGATTTAGATACCGTCAGGATCGAAAAGAAGCTGCAAAATATTTGATATGCGAAGAAAAAATGGATATGTCCTTACGCGGACATTTATTTGCATGGCTGGTTTCTAGCAAATTCTGGCTCATATGCTGTCACTCTGCATGAAGACTGCTTAGAACGGAAATGATCGCAAAAAAAGAGAAAAAGACTAGCGTGTCTTTTCATTGAGTGTGTGAGACAGTTACGAAAATCTGTTTAAGTCGCCGTGAAAAAGATCAAGTCTCTGTAAATCTACGAACGCGGGAAGGATTGGAAAAGCTACATATTTAATTACAAAGTATCGATGTTGTTTTATGTGACAACAGGGGAGCCTGTATCTTTTCTGATTACACAATAGAATTGCGCCAATTGGCTCTAAAGAAATTTTCAGGTGATCTCTAGTTGATCTAAGCTTCCAGAGTTCAGAACTTTGATCCGGGTAAAAACAAAGGGAAAAGAATGTGCAGTTAGCTTTATACAGGGATAACCTCATTGCATCTTTCTCCCTTGGACAGAATTGTCCAAGAAAAATTACTCTACCACTATACTACCATACTACTACATTTTCGCTTTAAGCATGGAGTTCTTTGTAGTCTCGTTTGGGTTGAAGAAAAAAACTGTTATTTAAACTGTTGTTTACTTTTCGAGTGGAGAAGGAGCTGTTAATTTACAATCTGGTTTCCAATATGGAATTCTTTGTGGAACTCGCTCTGCTTTGTCTGGAAGTGGTTAACGTTAGTTGTCCTTGACCGGGGAGTACCTCGTGGCGGCATCGGATCATGGTTTTGAAAGCTGCTTTCATCTTTCCGTTCAGACCAATATACAACCACGGATTTATGGCGCTGTTAGCATGGCCGAGCCAGTAGCAAATGTAGATAATTACATAAGGATCCCACATCGTCCCACTACCGCTCACAGCTATGCTGACGCCATCGTTCATCTGATACACGTGAACTGGAAGCCAGCAGACGGCAAACACCACCACAACAATGATGAGCATTCGGATGACTTTTTTCTTGGGGATTTCCTGTTGTCGTTGATTTACACTAATGTTATGATCCACAGGCACTTCATGAAGCCACAGCTTTCGAGCAACTAAGGTGTACAGGACTGATATTACTCCGAGGGGCAGAAGGAAGCCGACAACAAAAAAATAAGAATGGAAGGGCAAAATTAGAGATTTGTCGTTACGACACTTGCCTCGGACAAGTTTAAAAGAAGCTGGTACGATTGACATCAAGGCCATGGATGAGATCCAAATAATTGGAGTGACGATCTTAGGCTTCCTGAACCAAATGCTCCGCCGAAAAGGCTGCACAACGGCAAAGTATCGATCAAATGCCATTGCAGTAAGGCATAAAATGGACGCGATGACTGAGACATAAACAGCATAGTAGAGAAACCTGCAGTTAAAATAATCAACATCAGAGCTTCCATTGGCGTAATGGTGAGTAATACTGACAGGCATCTGAAACACAGCAACCATCAAGTCAGCCACCGCCATGTTAACAAACAGGAAACTTGTCAAATTTCTTGTTCTAGGTTTCTTCCACACAATGTAGATCAGCAGTGTGTTGCCAGTCAGAGCTACAATCATTGTTATCACATAAAGTACGGTCATGGAGAGTACGATGGTGTCATGGTCTGCCATGTTCTGTGAAATGAAAAAAAAAATATATATATATATATATAACAAATGGATTCCATGATGACGTGCGTCTGTTCAGTAATAGTTCACAGATGACGTCAAAACGTGGTAAGAACAAAAAGTGGCACACGAGGTGCAGCGTGTGTTTTATATAACAACGAAAAGCCTTTTTTGTTTTTAAATATTTCAACATAACGCGAAAGCCGGTCTTTTGCCCCGCCTTTGCACGAAAAAAAGCTATTTGGCGTGATCTATAACATACAAAATGAGGCAATTTCATTGGTTGCTATGTGTAGCAAAGAATTGTGATTGGTCGAGAAAAATCACGCAACTGTAAAACTTGACTCAAGCGTCGCTCCTCGCTGAATGAAAACTTACAGTGAAAGCAGAATGGAACTGCGAAATCTACAAGTCTTAAAGAAAATCAAGTCAGTTTTTGTCATTGAAGCAGCCCTGTGAGCCGAAAAGCTTAGAAATTGCCTTGAAAATTACAGGAGTTAAAAAATACTCTCGGAAAACTTGTGGTTGCGGTCAACCTAGAGGCCATTTGATTCGAGTTTTGAATGGAGGGAGCGTAAATGACGGTGAAGATTTTTGTCTTCTGTGGTTGGTGACTCTCAAATCAGCTTGATATAGTGTCAGAGACACATTTTAGCTGCGATACTGTTGACCAGTTGTGGTTAGCTATACTTAGCACGCTGCTGTTCCCTGAAACGGACAGGTACATTCGCATCGGAATGCAAGGTAATGTAAGTTATTTTATTTTACCGATTTTAAGTAGTGACGTTTTGATGTTTCATTGCTGACATCAATCAGCGTGTCAACAGTTGTTTTCGCACTGGGAAATGTTGAATTTTTTAATTAAATTGATCTCAGAAACATTTTGTTTGTTGGGTTTGTTAAATTCGAGATAAAGCAATGGTTCTCGGCTTACAAACACCAAGTTTGTGCGTGGTTTAGTCTTGCTCGACTGCGGACTGAGATTGCTAGACAATTATTTCTGTATCATTTTCTGAAAGAAACGGCTTTATCTTTTGTTTTCTGGCTTCTGGAACCTGGTCAATGCTTCGGCAAGACTTTTTTGTACCCTATCTTTTGCCCAGTCACGTAAAATATTATCCTAATGCTCAAAACTTTCCACCATTTTAAAACGGCAGAGTGAAAACCTTTGTAATGATGACGTCAATCGTGCATCTGTCCTCTAATAGATCATAGGCGAGAACCAATCAAAATGCGAGAATCCCTTGAGTTATTATATAAATATATATATACAAATATAAAAGAAGGAAATTATTACCAGTTACTCGAGTTTCACGCTCTGGGCGATCATCAGACTGGCAGTTGTCTACGAGAAGTTGTCAGTTACAAATGTTTTGAAATTCAGGAACGGTTGGAGGGACGCTTCTTCTTATTGGTTGCTACGAAAAACTTGTTTTCGTGGCGACATTTTGTTACCAACTCAGATTTCATGTTTAAGAGGGAGGCATTTTAAGCAGTCAAGATACAAAGTTTTTCAGCTTAACATAGGTTGCGGCGAGATGGTTTGCCTTTGTATGCCCTTTCCCTTTTGATGATGCGCCAGTTGATCTCGTAGTCGATGTTTCCGTCCATCAAGTCCCTAATGTGTTTTGAAAGTACAGTGTCATGTGAGTGTTTTCGGTCTTTGAAAGAGAGCTTGTGGTTGTTGTATCTTGTTTTGAATTCGTGCTCTGTCATACCAATGTAGGTCATTGCGTTACCAGAGGATGTTGTGACAGTTGCTTCGTAGATAATGTTCTTGGTAAGGCATGCACCGTCAAGAGGGCAAAGGTTTTGGCTTCTACAGTTGCATTTCTTTTTGTCGGAGGTCTCGTTGTTTTCATTAAGAATTTTCTGATTATGGCTTTTGATTATATTGGCCATGCTTGTAGCGCAGCTGTAGCTGACCTTCAGGTTGTTTCTATTAAATATTTTGTGTAGCTTGTGTGACTTGAGAAATGCTTAACGATCAGGCAAAGCAATGATTTAGCGATGTTTGTTCGGACATTCTGACTGTAAGGTGGGTTAAACCAGATTATGTTTCTTGACCTGTTTTTGGATTGCTTTCTTCCTTGGCTTTCAACGTAATGTATTCGCCCATTGTATCCACTGGATTTCAGGACATCGTTGGCATAATCAGTAAACGCATCCTAGACGAGATCAACACCTCCATAATCCAAAAAACGCAAATCAATTAATGGAAAAATACATCCAGCGTTATGGAATTGTTCAGAAGCTTAGATCACATAGCAAAACTCTCATTCATATGTTTTGATCTGTGCGACTTCTATCCCTCGATTACTGAGCACAGACCCATCAGCGCCGATGAAAAGGAAATCCGTTTTCTTTCCAAGCATTCCCTGCTATTTTCCAATGATTGCCCCTGGGAGAAAAAATCTTCTACAAGCAGATTTTATGTCACAATGGGATCTTTCGACGATGCTGACACATGCAAACTGGTTCCTATCATTATCCCTACACAAAAGAATGAAACGTCCCACTCTAGGTCCACAAGAAATAAAATCATCCACCATCCATCCTAAAACACATCCTGGAAATTTCTTCCGACAAGGAACCCTTTGAAAAAGATAAAGATATCTACCAAGATGCCCTCAACAAGAGCGGCTACTATTACAATCTGTCCTACAGAAATGCTCCCCAAGAAACTAAACACCGCAAGAATAGGCCAAGAAACATCACCTGGTTTAATCCTCCGTACAGCCAAAATGTCAAAACCATAGTTGGAAAGTGCTTCCTCGCCTTAATCGACGAACATTTTCCCAAATCAAATCCTCTGCAGAGAATTTTCAATCGGAACACACTCAAACTCAGCTATAGTTGTATGAACAATGTAAAAGTCATTATCTCTAACCAAAATAAAGCCGTCATTAACAAACTCATCAAACTCGCCCGTTCAAGCTATCAACACTTGCAATTGCCGCAACAAAGGGTCCTGCCCTTTGGACGGAAAGTGCAACGAGCAGAATATCATCTATCAAGCAGAAGTCACAACACCGCACTCAAAGCAAACCTACATTGGTCTCTGCGACACATCATTCAAATCGCGTTACAGAAACCATACATGTTCCTTCAGAAATCAGGGGTACAGAAATTCCACTGAGCTTATTAAATATGTGTGGGGCTTGAAATACAAGAAAGTGGACTACCAAATTAGATGGCCGATTGTTAGGCATGCAAGATCTTATTCAAATGTTACGAAGAAGTGCAAGTTGTACCTGTGGGAGAAGTACTTTATAATTTGTAGACCGAACATGGCGACCCTGAACAACAGAAATGAACTTGTATCGAGTTGCAGACATGCCAAAAGTTTCTTCTTAACAGCGTGATCGTTTGAGCTTATAAGATTTATTTTTAGCAGTCTACTGAAAATTGTTTAACCGTTGCTATTACCGTTCGTTGTTTTTCAAAATAGCGTCTTTATTTGAGCGTCTAAGAATTATTGGTAGACGGTAGAAATAGAAGAAGTCTCGGAAGAAATATAACCTGCCCTCATGTAATTGTACTGCATACCAAAATCCCAAAACGAGGCCTTTGGAGCCTAAAAGGGCTAAAAACAACAAAATCCTTGGAGGGGCCTTTAAACAATGTGAATTATAATAAATTCCTCAGACAGGGCCTTTGAGTCCATTCATCACCTTAAAGGCTGACAAAATCCAGGAAAAGGGCCTGTGAACGAATAATCATACAAGAACGTAAGCTGAAAAAGAAAACTAATTATAACAAATTCTGTTTTTGGAATGAAATTCCTTCCTTTTATTTAAGCCATGCGGAGCTAAAGAGTACATCTGAGCACTCCAATAAGCCTCTTTTGTTATTAAAAAATCTATTGATTTCTTCCAAGTTGTTATGGGCCTGCACCTCATCGATGCATTGAAATTAGAAATCACCGTGTGTGGAATTTTGTTGACATGCACTGCCACCTCACAATTGTTTTTGTTTGTGAGCATGGCAGACTTGTGATTGCGAAACCTAATTCTGAAGTCAGTGGTGGTACACCCTACATATTGCAAGCGACATTTCCTGCTAGAGGCCAAATAAATAACGTTTTTAGAATCACAGGAAAGTCTGGAATGAATAGTGTATTTTTTGCCCGTCCGAAAACTGGAAAACAATTTGGATTCCACAAAGAAATTCTTACCAAGGTCGCATATAGTTCTATCGCATTTGAAACAACCATTGTTGTGATGACTAGTTTGGCCCTCTTCTGCCATTTT
>CM042756.1:10220874-10236824 GCA_022496165.2 Catalaphyllia jardinei
AACTTTTGTAACCAACTTTTGTAACCAACTTTTGTAACCAACTTTTGAGATTATGAAAATTATGGAAATTAAGAAAATTATTTATGAAAATTTTTAATATTCTTGTGTCCGTATGCATAGCTTGTTATTCCATCCTCATGTATATATCTTTTATCATCGAAACAGCTGAGTGATACTTTATTAATTTCATAGCTACAAAGCTTATGGTTCTCACTTCTAATTGTTTTCATTTTGTGAAACATTTGTTTATTATTGAAGAGTGTATCTTTATAGTTTTCATGTGTGATGTTTTTCTTGATGACATTCTTTTAATTCCCTTAGCAGTCTTCCCTCCTTTCTGATCATCTTTAATATAGCTATACATTTTGGATCGTAGACCGACGAATTCATTAATGGGGACTCCTGCTTCTTCATCTTTGAATTTTCCGATTACTTTTTATTTGTCTTATCAAAATACGGCGAGCTCTCGGGGTTGTCACTATTATCAAACTTATACTTATCGTTCTAAAAGTCTTGGTATACATCACCAGCTTCAATTTCATAGGTTAAGCTGTCTGTGTCTGTAAATAGCAACTTGGCTTTGCTTCCATATTTCTCTTTAATATAGTTGTAATGGAAATCATACATCAAAGTCTTACTAAGATCTAAGATGGACATCCCAATATATGCTGGCCTGTTTAGAATAAGTCTTTCTTTGATTTTATGTACATCCGCCAGATTTTCATTGAAGATCTTACTACTGGCATAGGTTGGCTTACTGGTTAATTTTAATAGTTTTTTTCTCATCAGTTACCAATCTCACATCTACTCGCTTTCTGATATTTTCCATCGTTTTTCCGAATACGCTGTTATTCATAAGCTTGAAGAAATCCTTTTCAAAAGCATTCTTAGCATTTTTCCGTTTCTCGGTATTGAAATCGATATACTCTTTTAGCCAAGGGGATTGATTGAACTTTAGTACTCGATGGACTTTAGTGACCTTCAAACCAAGATCCATATATAATTGGAGGTTCCTGTAATGTAAAACGTACTTTTCTTTTTTCTTCAAGGTTGGTATAAGTTTGTGAACCAGACCGGTTGATATATTATATTTCTCAGATATTTTTCTGCAGTAATCAGATAGCATATCATTTGTTACTTCCACCTTTTCTGCTGCTAGTGGATAATCATTATGTAGATTGTGTAATTTTTTGGGATATTTGAGATCGACTTCTAATATCAATCCTTTATTGCTGTCTTCCCCATACTTAGCCAAATCCAATTTATCAATTTGTTTTTGTGTCATCCATCTGAATCCACCTGTTGGAAGATACTGACTCATAGCCCAACCATAGAGATTATTTGCGTCAAGATACATAATATACTTGGAGGGTGCTTTCTTATTATGTTCTTTCATATATTTATTATTTGCTTTACCATAACGATTGGCAATATAACTAATACCACCACGCATACCTTTTTCAATGAACTGAAACATATGAATGTCAGTCATAAGTTCTAATTTGATATTAGTCATCTTTAGCATAGCATCCCACGAGAGACCTGGAGAGGTGAAATAATGGCATGGGTCTAATTTATAATATTCCAAACATGTTTTCCTGAAATTCTCAAATACATCTGCTAATAATAGGATCTCTGATTTCAAATATAAATTATGGTACTCTCCCATATTTTTTAGAGAGAATTTATTCCTAGCATTTTGTGCGTGTTCATAATCTTCATCAGATATATGTTCATTATTTAAAATACTGTAGAATTCTTCTTTTGATGGCAGCTGTTCTTTGAACTTATCAAAACTATCCATATAATCATAAGGATAAACTCCCTTTTTGGTCATCAGATCTGGCTCTTTACCATTGAATACTTCTGATGTATATTTCAATGGCTCTTTCAGCATATTGCTCACTAGTTTTTCAAGACTGGAGCTCATAAATTGAAAACTGTCAGGAAAGGTTAGATGATTGCCAAGCATGAAAGCCATATACTTTTCCATATTATTAGGTATGGCATTAATATTCATTTGACATTTTTCACCTTTTTTATTTATGAATGTATTATTCTTAACAATAGCTCCAATCTCTTGCATTATAAAATGGCTGTCATAACCACGGAAATTATGGAATATAACAGGTATTTTAATTTCTCCATTATTTGTTTCCAATAATTGTTTGAAATCTCTTCTAATAATCTTCTTACAATATTTAACTTCTTCTAACATGGCTTCCATGAATTTATACACAGCCTTTTCACCTCGGTATATTTTAACCGGCTTGCTATATTTATCATCATAACAACAGACCTTATAACCATATCCACAGTCTGTATGCTTCTGGTATGCCTCTGTGTATGATTTATTATTATTTGGTTGGCAACCAGATATTTTTTCTGTTAAGGCCTCAAAGTCTGCATAGATCACAAATGGCGCAGGCTTTTCTTTATTATGATTAATGTCATTGATTAATATTATTATCTTCATCAGGCATTTTTACTGCTTGTGTTCCATTAACTTGAATACAATTGTCTCTATGATTGTTCTAGACTATTTCAGAGCTGAAACATTGCAGACAGTATTTACAAAAGTGCTTCTTATGTTCATACTTAGTTTGGTTGAACATGAACCTATCAAAATATTTGATTAATACATAGTGCTTATTTTCATTTTCAGTTATTAATAATAAATCCATATGTTTGTTATATTTTTCTTTTGACACATAGATAGGATATGAATGTTTGTTTTCATATCCAAAGACATTAATATTTATTTTATTTTGTTTCTCAATTTTATTTATTTGATTGATTGTAACTGGAAATTCAATCCCAGAGTAATCAAGATTTTCAATGTATTCCTTATCTGATTTTTTGATCCTTTGTGGATCTTTATCTTGAGGATTTAAGCGTCTGATGTGACACCATTGCAAACATTTATTGTCCTCATTTTTCATGTTGATTAATCCTTTTTTAGAGTTTCTGAGTTCTGGGGGAAGTTCAATGTATGATGAGCCCTCAGTTGGCTTCCTCGGAGCTGGGACTGGTTTCTTGGTTCTTGGTAAAGGTGTTGGTTTATCCCTAAATTCTAATGGTGGATTGATCATATTGTTTTCATAATCCTGCACCATCTGTTTTACATTTTTCCTTCGTAGTGGGATTGGTTTGTAATCATTCCTGAACTCTGGTGGTGGAAGAATTATATTGTTCTTTTTGGGCTGCGGTTTCATATTTTGCTGAAACAATAGTTTTATTTTCTCATTCTGCTTCAATATTAAATTGATCAGTTGAGATTTGGTTAGTTTTGAGAGATCGCAGTTGTTCATACTAGTGCCAAATCTTTAAGACTGAACGGAAAAATGTTTTTATGAAAATATAAAGAAATTCTTATTGTCTTATAATATAATTGTCTTATATTATAGTTGTAAAAATTACAATTAACAAGTGCGTTTAAACTGCTCATCTGATTTATGAATTTTTTACTATTGAAAATAATGAAAAACAACCAACAACTATAATTATATTTATAATATTTATTTAAGATTTAATATAAATATTTTGATTTAAAGATATATTTTCTATACTATATTATAATGACATTATGATTAATGAGTGCGTTTTTTCTGTTCATCCAACGTATGACTTATATGCTTCAGATAGTAATGGAAATGTAATCAACATAATTAAGAAAGTGCCCCACAGAGGGAACAAGAAAAATAATGGTTATTTGAATGTTTGTGTTAGAAAACGTGGTCAATCAGGGCAGAAAAAGTATTATGTCCATAGATTCATCTGGGAATGCCATAATGGTATTATACCAGACGGGAAAGTGATCGACCACATCAATAATAATAAGGAAGACAATCGATTATCTAATCTACAACTTATGACACAGCGAGAAAATAACAAAAAATCAGCTAAATTGAGGCATTATACATTCGCTGCCAAAAATTTTCAAAATAAAAAATGTATAAAAGCCGCCAACAAAAATACAAATGAAATTTCATTCTTCAATAGTTTGTATTCAGTCAATCAACATTTAGGCATCAACGCTGGTTTAGTTAAAATGGCTTGTGAGGGTCTCAATAATTGTAAATCAGGTAAATCAAAGAAAGATGGTTATTATTATACATTTGAATATATTAAACAAGAAGACTTACCAGCTGATTACAAAAAATCGGCTAATATCAGACCCCGAAGATTATCAGATGAGGATAGGAAGAAACACCAATTGGAATCTATTAAAAAATGGCAAAACAAGGAATACCGATGTCCTAACTGCAACCGAGTTTATAATAATGCTTATACAAATGTTCACAAGAAACATTGCAAAAATAGTCAGAAATAATGATATTTTTGGCTATCATTAATAGCAATAATATCAGTCTTGATAACTGTAATTCGTGGTATAATATGATAATCATACTATATCGTCTTATCAATATAAGATTATATAACTTGTGTTTAAAACATTTTCATATATTCCCTAAATCCTTCATTGGAATCCAGCTGTTGAAATCATCGCCATATCCCTTCCATTAAACTAAAGCTTGTTTCTTCTTATAATCCCTACGAATGACTTTATCAATACGAAAAACATCCTGATTGGCTTTCAATAATTCAGATTCATAGAACTTCCCTTGAATATCTTCACCTCTGAGATCTCTTACTTTATAAGTTATTGGATTTGTGTATTGGATCTTATCAACTGTGAACACTTCTTCTGTCCAATTTGGTGTATAACCCTTATCAAACACATTCCGTTTATACTTGGATATTCTGATCTTATCACCTATTTTAAATTTTGGTTTCTGTTTTGATGTTTCCATATCACCATATAAATTGAAGTAAACTATACCCTCATTCTTTTTCTTTGAAGCCTCAATTGGTGTCATTTTTATGCTTGAATGTTTTGTGTTGTTGTATTGTTTTACTAGTTCAGGTAACATTTCCAGATACATTGTGTTACCTTGAACTATGAATTGTTTCCACATTTTGGATTTAATTGTCCTATTCCATCTTTCAACTACTGATGACTTCTCTTCATTCTCAGTTGAGTACATTTGTATCCCATTTTTCTCTAATAGGTCTTTCAAATGTTTGTTATGGAACTCTTTTCCCTTGTCAACCCAAATATATTGTGGTTTTCTTCCTTCTTTGAATATTGTTTTGAATGCTTCAGTGACAGATTCACCTTTCTTATCTTTCAACGGAATGATCCAACCATATTTGCTGAATACATCAATAACCATTAGAAGATATCTGTAACCCTTATTCCATTTACTAAACTGCTGCATTTCAACCAAATCACTTGCCCATATTTCATCGATATGATTTGTGATTACACGCCGCCCAGTGAAGTTGCGTTTTATGGGTGTATGTAACTCATCAGCTAATTTTTCTTGCCAGTTTTCCTCACTCGACGGCTTTTCCCGTTTTTTTGGCTTATTGACACCCATACCTAATTTGGACTTAGCTGCTATGGCGTTCCTAGCCACAGTATGACCCCACTGTCGATCTTTCCAAGAAATTGCATCAAGAGCTTTCACCATCTTACGATCAGCCTCATTCTTACACTTCACTTGATCACCTTTTGGTTTATTACCACAAACTGAGTAATCAACATCATGCTGCATACTGACTGCATCTATTCTACCTGTTGGTTGTTGATTTATCTCAAGTATCTGACCAGTGTCTAGTATCTGACCAGTGTTGGGATCATATCTCAGTTGCTCTTCAAGAGGGTTTCCAGGTCCTGTATACTTATGTCCTTATGTACAAACAAAAGTATCCACATGTGGTTGTATTTATATTTTGAATTTGATTATTTTGATGAAGCAGGGTCAAATTCTTTCTTTTCGCATGATTTACCATTTCTTGAAAAGGAGGCATACCAAAACTATCAAAATAATTTATCACACCATCATATATGATGGTTCAAGATTGTAAATAAAATAATGCTTGGTTATGATTATGTGGAACCTTACCATCTCTTGATAAAACATCATTGATTGGGATGTTGAGATATCTACACCATTTTAGCAGATCGTGATTGCTTAATGGGATGTCTTTATGGAATTTAGGTTTCACAGTATTGCTCCTAGAAGTGGAATTTGACTGAACGGGCTGTTTGGTCCTAATAGTAGACCCTTTCTTTTTTTTTTGTTTGTCTTTTTTTTTCCCATACCAACTTGGTTGTCACCCCAACTGCCAAAAAACGGTGGCGACCTATATGCACCTATTCTCGGAGCTCCCTTTCCCCCTTTTGAAGGTGATCCAATCTTGGGGGCACCCTTTCCTGTCAAAGCTTTTACAACCATTCGAATCCCAATACTGGCAAGTAAAGTACCAAGGAAACCGCCTGATTGTTTTTTTGTTGGTCTTATGTGAACACCTGAACCTGTTTGAAGAGCGTCCAATATATCTTTCTTCTGTTTAACAGTTAGTAGGTGTTTGTTTGCAATAAACTTATCAATCTTATTTTGTGGAATGAGGAAACCTCCAGTTTGTCCTTTTCCAGATATCTTTTTAACAATTTGTTGTGCTCCTGCACTGGAGGCCCCTGCTAAAGCTGCTAATCCCATTGTTTTAGCAATGGTTGGTCCAAATGCACGCACAAACTATCACCAACTTGCTTTCTGATATTAGTCTTGGAAAGTTTGATGTCCATACCTTTATTCAATTTCCGATTCTTCTCCAATCTCTTCTTCACTGTAGCTGGGACATTTAGAATGTCATTTTCATGAAGAGAGTCATTAGTTAGCCTTATGACGACTGTTTCTCTTTTACTATAAGCATCACCAATATTCTTCTTCTGATTTTCTGATAGTTTAACATTTATTGCAAAAAGTTGAGTCATTTCTTGTATATAATATATGTTATATAATTTCCTATTACAAAACATATCTGAATTTAAGAATGTCTCATTCTTACCAATGCTTTTACACTATGACCAATTCATTCCCCACCTTGTCGATGACGATAGTCTCATCATATAGGACGACGGCGTGGACACGAAAATTTGCAGCACTATTTGCGCTCAGTTTATACCTGAATATCAATTGCTTTGGGTCTCTAGTTATTTTATCCGCTTGATAGGACAGATCAAAATATATGAGGGAATAAAGAGAGTTGTAATTAGACATGTTGAGTTGGGTACCGCTATTGTAATTATGACATCCCATAGTTGAAGATCCTTACTTTTGATTCTGAATCGTATTCAGTATCTGGATAGAATACTCCATTTCCATATTCCAATCTACATGATATGAGACTGCTATTATTATTAGCCGCATTCAGTTTGAAAGTATCGAAGTGGTAAGGATTTGTATCTTCATCATTTGTTTTTTTTTTCGTTGGAGGTAAACAAAGACGGAAACAACATTGTCATTACTTGGTGAGATCTGGAAGAATCCACTGCTCCGTGTTGGATTGCAAGCTGTATACAATTCTCTTTTATACGTCCAAGATTTCTTCGACAAAAAGGATTCAATAAACTTATCATATAAAGTGTCCTTTGGTACTAGTCTCGGAACCCAAAGTAAGAATCTATTGACAACCACTCGACTAGCAGCTGCTGCAGCTACCTTATATATTAATTCTACGTCATCCTGTAACTGTAAATCGAAATGAAGTTGCATTGGGACCAACATTTTATCATATAACTCTTTAAAAAAAACCGTATCGATTAAGAGGTATAATTACATTAAAATCTTTGGCGGCATTTTCAGCTCCACCACCTTCACCAATTCTTTTCGTCAACTCCCTTCTAGCCTCAAATCCTGTATTTCCAGCAGCAGTCATGTCAGCTAAATTTGCTACATCCAGATACCAAAAACTATCTTTAGCCACCGATCTACTGAAATCATCACTGTATTCTAAGAGGTTCTTGACAAAAGTTACCTTATGCAGATTATCAGTTTCGTATACAATCTTACCAGCACTCTTTATTGTCAAATGGTTATTTAATGAATGAGCTCCATTAATAACTGTTGATCTGGTTGCATCTGGAACACCAGTACCATCAGCCAATACCTGTAACTGAAACTGCACCTCAAAATAAGCATTATACCAATCATAGAACGCAGACCTATCTTTGATTGTGAACTTATACCCATTTTTTTTCTGGTGTTGATTGTTTTGTGGGATCTCAATAACATCATTCAGTTGAAATCAAACCAACTCGTATCTTTGCAAATATTCACTTGTTCTGAATGCCATTATATTAATATATTACATAATTTTACTCTACCTCCTTCTTTTCAAACCTGATCCTGATATCAGTCTATCAATGATCATATCTGTACTTTCTTCTTGCTGTGGTGGAACTATTTTAGCTCTTTGTCCTACATCATCAATTCTCATATTCCTAAGCTTTTTCATTATCAGGTCTCCAGACTTCTCAGACGTCTTTTTACCTACCCTTTCGCCTACTGATTTTAATGCTTTCTCACCTGATTTCTTAGCGAACTTTTTTACAACAGATGATGCAGCACTCTTCATTGGTTTGAAAATATTATCAACAATAACCCCCCATCCTACATGTTTATCCACAAAAATATCGAGTTTTCGATTATGAACCCTGGTGAATTCAAATGGTTTCATTATAATATTATTCTAGCCTTTTTAGAATTAATGAAAAAGATGTATCAGTTCAATTCAGGTTAATTAATCTCCTTTTTCCATCCGTAATGTGTATCCTAATACTGTTTATATTATTCTTCTTGATTGGATTAAATGTAACTCTTCTTGGTTCAATTGCAAAGGAGCAACTAGGTTGAAGCACACTGGTTGAGAAGGAATAAACGATGTCTGTATCTTGACCGTCTACAAGTGAATCATTGATGAGGTCGCAATGAATATTAAGAATGTCTGTGTCTTGACTGAGATTAGGCACTTTTGGTCCTATATTCTGTTCATTTTTCAATATTTCTTTATTAAATCCAATTAGTTCATTAAAATTGCTTGCAGTTAAATCAAGTTGATAATTCTTGGCTAATGTGACTGTAACCCTGAATGTTGTATTATCGAATTCGAGAGTGATGGGATACTCATTATTATTAGCACCATCTTTGACAATCTTCGTTATGTCCTTGATGTATGTATCAAAGTCAGTATAGTTCCAGACTCCTGCTGGGAAAGTGATGTTGTGAACTGTTGAACCATTATCAGAGCTGTATTTTATAAGTTGATTGTTGTATGATGAATTTACATTGAACCATGTGAATGACATGTTAATGATTCGGTTCAAACCAACTACATATTGCGAATTGCTATCCAATATTATAGGCCTGTTGAATTCAGTTATAAAATTTTGAGGAGTGTTGTTTCCTTGATCTTTGACGCTGTATGATGATAAAACAATCTCGCGATCCATATATATAATAACTTTACACAATTATACTTTGAAATATTGATTATACAATTTATTATACTGCGGTGTATTGATTATTGACATTCTCAATAATGTGTCCAGTATACAAACTCCTGTATTTCTCATCTTAATTGATGTGTTGCCTGCAACGGTTTCACCAATGATCAATTCTAATTTCTTGAGAAGTTGTTTTGGATCGTTGAAAAACATAACATTCCCACCTCTCTGTTTTCTTCTTCGGCCTTTGATCCCAGAACCTTTCATTGTTTTCAGTTTAGTATTATAAACCGTTTGTTTAACAACTGCCTCTCAGCTTCCGACGTTTCCCCAGTATTGTATCTTTTTGTAACACCTGACCTATAACCTCTAAGCTGATTCCTCTTAAATTCCGCATCCTTTAATATTTTATTTAGATATAGTTCGCTTTTTCTAGGTGTCCTTTCTGGCTGATTGAGAACCTTATCAACACTCTCATAATTCGTTAGATCTAAAGAATCCAACGTTTCTCTATTTATATCTTCATCATCTATTGTATAATCAATTTCTTCATCATCATCGTATTCAGGTGGCAGCTCCGGTTCGGTTGACTGCTCTGGAAAATATTGGGGATCAACATATATCTCCTTCTTCCCTTTAATAAAATCTCAAACGATTTTTTATAGATGTCCTCCAACCATTGTTCATATGTTGGTGGTTTTGGTACTATTTGTTTCTCTTGTTGAGGTGGTACATAATCACCAAAATCAATCAGACCTTCTACATCCATGTCTTCAAATGGATCAACTTCAGGCATATAGTCAATACCAGGCTCAACTTTCTTCAGTGGTCTTTTTCTATTTTGAGGCATCCTTAAATCCAAATTACTGTCAATTACATCATCTAATTTACTTGTCACTGGTTTGAATACCTTCGCAAATGACTCTTGGCTTGCCTGTGACCGATTTTATGTTGTGTGATTAGATCGTGGACATAATTGATTTTATTCCCTAATTTTGTTTTACTTTTTGCAAGTTCTTTCCATTTAAGCAAACTCATTTTTGTTATATTATTACTTTACATAAAAATGACAAATCAAATATGAAAAACAATGTTGAGCATCGTGTTGAATAACACCATGTTGAACACCATGTTAAACACCATGTTGAAATAATATACCAATATAAAATAATGAGAATACCGAATTATGATGTTGAAGACGATGTGGTTTTAAAACTTTAGACAACTATACGATTTCATGCCTCATCAATGTTTTCGGATGCTGATTTGCGGTCCAAGTGGTTCAGGGAAAACAAACACATTAATGCATATGATCTACAATCTGCTTTATTTTGATAAAGTTTATCTGTATTCCAAAAATTTAGAACAGTCTAAGTATCAGAATATCATGAATGTCTTTCAACCGATAAGTGATGAGGTTGGTTATGATGTTATTGAAGCAAGAAATGATGAAATTATTCCAGTTCAAGATCTTGACTCTGACTCACAAAAAATCGTCATTTTTGATGATTATGTATGTGATAAAAACCAAAAACCATTAATCGACTATTTTATACAAGGAAGGCATAAAAATTGTAGTGCGATTTATCTGAGTCAAAGCTACTATAAGACGCCAAAAGACATTGAATTGTTCTCACTTCTCCATTTATGAGTTTCCAAGTGCTAATGGGAAGAGTTTAATTTGTCGTGAAAACAGTATTTCAAAAGAATCATATGCAAAAGCAATTAAGGAACCATATTCCTTTGTATATGTCGATAAGCCGCGAAAATTCTCCACCAAAAACTTCAATGAAAAAATATAATCTATTAATATAAATGAGTTATTCAAACGGACTTTTACCTTCATCATAATCAGCCATTGGTAAACGTGGACTACCTGGGTTACCAGGTGTTGGATTCAATTTAACAGATGATGGTAATTATGATATTGAAGGGAAGCGATTAACCAATATTGGTGAGTCTACTGGCGATAATGATGCAGTTAGTTTAAAAGTGTTGAAAGTACATACACAAGTTAGTCAAAATAATTATCATTTACAACAAAGTTTTCGATTTTATAAAGACTTTGGTGACGAGAGTCAATTAACTGTAGGTTCACCACCAAATACATCGCCAGACCATTTTTTTCAAAATCATAAAGCGCATAATGATGCATATATAATTGAGAAAGAAGGTGATGATACTGGTTTTAATGGAGAAGCATGGTCCAGTATAAAAATGAAAGGTAATCAATTAGAGAATGGTACTTATACCTCGGTTTTTGAAATATTTGTTATTGGTGATGCTTGTTGATGATACAATAATTTTCAATGTCCACGGTGACAGTCATTATACGATTAATACATTCGATAGTGACAAAATATCTAATCAATATACTAAATCAATTATTCAATTCACTACTGATGGAAGAGCTGGAGTAAATGATGAGATAAAATTCCAAATTAGATATTATGGTTCTCATTACAATAAAAATATAAAATTTCTATTTTATTCAAGAGTGATTAAGGGTAAACAGTCGACAAGTTTCGAGCATACTATTTTTAATGTCCGTGATGTTGTTGATAATCATATGATTCTCTATTTTGAGAATTTAAATCTCAATGGCAATCTTATTGATGGTTTAGGTGATCCTGTAGCATACGCTAATGCTGCTAATAAGAAGTATGTTGACATTCAAAACTCTCAACAAAACATTGCTATTGCTGATAAAGCCAGTAAATCTTACGTCGATGGAGAAATAGCAAAAGTCCATATAGATACTACACCATTACTTCCCAGAGATGGAAGCAGACCAATGTTTGGAGATATAAATATGGAAAACAATTATATTCTCAGTGTTAACAATGTCTCTGATCATCAACCAGATGATGAATATAGTGTTATAATAAAAGATTTGAGAAGTGTTGTCAATAAAGGATATTTGAACTCAAGTGTTATAAATTAAAAGATGAAGATGGAAAACAATACTTTAATCTCAATCAAAATATAATAAAAAATTGTGAAACCTATTATGATGGTATTTTTGATGACAACAGTTTAGTCAGTAAAGCATTTGTTGATTCTCAAATTGCTAAAATACCACATGCTGCAAATACAGACAAATTTATTCATGTTGATGGCACAGTAGCAATGAATGCAGATTTTAATGCTGGTAGGCATTTCATTGATAATGTTAAAACAATTGTTGAAGACGATGGAGAAAATTCAAATTATGAACAAATAAAACATAAAGCTGTTAATTTTGAACTTTTAAAAAGTACACGAGACTATTTAGTTCGTTTCATTTCTGAGATAGATTACTTATTAACAGATGGAAGTGAAGCAATGACTGGAAATTTAGATATGGGAAATCAAAATATAATTAATTTGAAAGAACCAGAAGATTACCAATCCACATATGCCACCAATGTAAAATTTGTCGCTAATGCAATTGTTGATAATAATACAATTATAGATGGTATAATTGATAAGAAAATAAAAGGGTCTGAAATAAATTTCATAGAATCAATCGATAAAGAAAATGTCTTCAAAAGAGTGATGGATAATGATGAATTCAAAGAAGATGATGATGATATTCATAAAATAGGAGTTCAGAATAAAGATTTCCATTTGGTAAACAAAAAGACTTATGAATTCAAGATTGATTATGATTCCAGTATTGGTTATTATAGTACCAGACTATCGATTGATTTGGTATATTTAGCAAAAGGTTCTTATACAATGGTTTATGAAATGTATGTTGAAGATGGTATTACAATTGATGAGATAAATGCATCAAGTGGAACTCTATCAGTTATCAAAATAAATTCAAAAATAAATGGAACAACCACAAGAAGCATAATACAATTATCAAAAAACATCATCTTTCCCAGTTTTGATGATTTAGATATTGACATAAGATTGAAAAGTAAAACTGATCCCCAAACTACTATTTATGTTGTTGTTTACGGTGTTGAAGGTCAAGTCAATAATGTATCATTAAATCTTTGGGATCGTCTTTATTATTATGACAATGATTCCATCAAATATGAGGTACCAATCGATATGAACTCTAAAAAGATAGTAAACCTTGCAGATGGTACTTCTGATGGTGATGCAGTCAATAAATCACAATTGGATTTATTGGATAATAAAATCAATATAAATAAGTATTTCACATATGTTGATCAATTAAAACACAACAATGAAAGGACCGTCAAATTTCCACAAACTCACATATGGAAACTATCAATATCATTTCCGTTTGAATTAGTTCCAAACAATAATACAAAATTAAGGATAAAACTTGATGGTTGGTATCATATCATTTATACTGATAATGGTAAATATGGAGGACATTTTCAAATTCATGATGATACTAATAATGTTATTATTTTCAATAATTATCTGGTTTATAGTAATTCTTTTTTACCATTTACCATTAATGCCATCTTTGAAATTGTCATTGATAAAAATCGGACAGATCATGTTGAAATAATATTAAAGATCACCAAAATAATCGTGAATACTAAAAGTCCCCAATTAGAAGGCTTAAATCAAAGCACTTTCTATATAAAATATATGGGCCCTCGAATATAAATATATAAACTAATATATATGAAAGAGTTGGGAAAAAGCATATTCAACTGGAATAACATTTCAGAGGAATTAACAGAAGAACAGGTGAATGAATTGAAATCTTACTACCAAACATATCATAAAAAGTGCTGGGCTTACAAACAAGCATTGAAACGTTTCAAAGAATGGAAATTATTAGGCAACTCATTGTCCATCATATTTTCATCCGGAGGCTTAGCAAGCAGCATAGCAACTGGCGGCATCAGTTTGATTGCAATCAGTACAGCAGCACTTTTGATTCAGGGTTGGATGTCACATAAAAACCTTGATCTTAAGATCCAAAATTGCACTTATGCTTACCAAAGCTATCAACATCTTCTGAATGGGATAAAAGATATGATGAGAAGTGGAAATTACAATTCATCTCAAATTCATAATACAATGAAGAACATTGATGATTATGTGACAGACAACAGTCCCATTATTGATAAGTATCTTTGTAAATACGATGAAAAATTTACTTGTTAATTATCAACTGGATTCTATCACCAACCGATGATAGAACATTTTTCCAAATTTTTTTATAATATCCGATTGTCCTCTTCGACCTCGTTACTTGGATATCTTTGTAAGGAAGCCCGATCATCTTGAATAATTGCTTTATACTAAATTTAATATTAATCATCCGTTTACGCTCATCATTAACCTTATGAAGAACACTATCAATCTCAATGAATACTTTGTGAGTCTGCTTCCTTTGATTATAAGTCAATTGGACATCATTCTCATAAGATATACTATTTATCACATTCTCAATATGGTGCTTTCGATGATATATTGATTTTTGTCGTATCAAATACATTTTGTTATAGAAGTTGAAGTTCTCTGTTACAAAATCACAACCATGAACTAAACCACAATTCATACAGGTATTCATACCATTTACAGTTTGCATATCCTGTTCACTACAACATGACTCAATAACTTTACAAACTTCTACTAATTGTTGATCACAAAAAGGACAATTACACTCTCCCATGTTATTTAATTCATTATGAATATTAGTGTTGCAATTCATCTTATATTATAATATGATATTATAATTCAGTACTCTCCAAATTTAATTTTACAAATCTCAGCTTTCGTTTTATTGGAAAAAATCCTTTACTTTTCAAAGTCATCTCATAATTTTTACAATCTTGAATATGTTTGAACTAACATTTCTTCATCAAACAAAAATCATCACCACACCAACAGTCAATATAATATGTTTTGCATTTCTCTTTCCAAATATCACATTTTTTTGTTTTAAACAGATTCATTATATATTATAAATAGAAAATAATTTATATTTTTTATATATTTTTATATTTTTTTCCTAATAATGATTCAAGGTTTTGGTTCCAGACTGATGTCCCGGGTTTTGGTCTGGCTCCACATTTGATTTCAATATTTTATTCCTATATTTTGATTCAAGGTTTGGTTTAGTATTTGGTTTTTGGTTTGGTTTTCCCAGCAGTTGATTAATTGTTGGAAAAATAGTTGCGAAATATAACACAAAAATCCAACGCAGAAAAATATGCTCAGAAAATCCAACGCAGAAAACAATATGGAAAAATGCGCTCGAACCGCTAACTCCTATACTACTAGCAAGCGACGATATAAAGGAAAATGAGTCTTTTTTCTCCTTCTCTACCCGTTTATCTTGCTTTTCTTGCCGTCCTTTCCCTCTTTTCCCCTTTACGTAGCTCTTATTTGGCCTAAAAGAGCAGTCAAAACAAGGTGAAATCGAGATCTTTAGCACTGTTTTCATAAATCTTGACATGAGGTAATTGGTAAGCCGCGAGGTTCCCCGGCGTTTAATCATTCAGGAACAGGAACAGGACATACATCGGATCATCTAAGGATGATTCATACGCTACCATATGATTTGCTGGTAGCCTATGAATCATCCTTGGATGATCCGATGTATGTCCTGTTCCTGTTCCTGAATGATTTCTGGATCATCAGCTAAAACCTTTGGTACTTCAAATTTCCT
>CM042756.1:10241834-10301944 GCA_022496165.2 Catalaphyllia jardinei
CGTTTGGAAAGCAACTGACAATGAACTTCCTTCCCAGGTTAGTTTTCACGTTTACGTTTGTGCCTTGGTTGTGGGTTGTACGTGAGCTTGTGTTTGTAGCCGCTCTCTTCGAGCGCTTTCTGGTGCGGCGGGATGGCATCGTCGAAATCCTTCTCGCTAGATGAGATGCTGGTAAGTCGTTTGTTGATGTTTCCTTGGATGTTCTTTAGTAGTGCGGGTGGGTGATTGCTTTGTCGGTCGACGTAGAGGATTTTGTTTTTGGGTTTCATGAAGAGTTTGTAAGATCCACTTGTTAGGTCCAGGGTTACGTCTGGGTAATTTGACAAGGCCGTATTCAAACGGAACAAAGAAATGCAATCTTTGCATACCAGAGAAATTTTATCATATGTAAACCAGGATCGGGCACCCTGAACAAAGGAAAGAACCGATGAGTGCGTGCCGGCACGCAACAAAAATACTTGTTAAAGCATGCTTAAACCATCAACTTATAAAAGGAGTGTTAGTGTTAGAGTGTTGGAGTGTTAGTTTCATGTACTTGACGAGAGAGGACCACCAGACCCTTTCGAAACAGTTCTGTAGTGCAATGTTTTAAATGTGATAAAAATAGGTGTGACTTGTGTAAGAATTTCCTACTTTATGTTTCTAAATTTCGAAGCTCGGCCACGGGTAGGCAATATCCTATCCGAGAAAAATTGTCTTGTTCATCCAAAAATGCAATTTACCTTGCAACGTACTGTAAAATTTAATCTACAATATGTGGGCTCTACATCAACTGGGTTTAAAATTAGATTTCCTAACCATAAGTCGAATATGCTTAACAATGAAAGAACATGTGAATAAGCAGTGCATTTTTATAGTTTCCGGCACGATATTTCTCAAATACGTTTTGTCATCATTGAACAAATCACATCCTTCCAAACCCTATTACACATGGACCAGCTACTACTTACCAGAGAAGCCTATTGGATGACACAATTATTCACACATAACAAAAGTCGCGAATTCCGCTCCAAAAATTGTATTAATTACAATAATTACACTGTTCTTGCTTGGAATGAATCGTAACTTGTCCAGTTATTTTATTTTATTTATTAGTTCGTTGTAAATAATTTCAATTGTTATGCGAATCACGTCTTGCTTTCATGGGCTCCGTTGAAGAATTCTATTATTTTTGTTTTTAGCGTGCTGTTCATGGGCCCGCTTCTGCAAAATTTTCCGCGAAAACGGCTTGAAAATCACAGTCGAAGCCAACATCACTAAAGTAAATGTCAGTTGAAAACAGTTGTTTTTGTATTCCACCAAAAAGCCTCTCCTTGACTAAGGGTGCTCACCTACAACAAACTTCTATTTCTGTTTTTGTTGTTATTACTTCATCATTCTATTGGCTACATACACTTGCTACAAGGTATACTAGCAACACATTTCGAGCTATTGGTGGTTACATATAACAGCCGGGGTTAAAAGCTCTCGATATCAGTTTTTACATAGTTGAGAACGATCCAGACATTCTTGGTATGACCTTCTTGATCTTGTAGGTGAACACCTATTCAAGCTCATATGGTTTTCAGTAACAATCTTTTACAACTTCGTGAAAAACTTGAAGGTGCCGCTATTATTATGGCACAAAAACAAAACACCATTTAGCTATAATTTTTGCTTGGATCTCTTATATCCAAAAAATTCAAGTAACGCAGCATTTCGATCTATTTTCAATAGCAATTAACCTGTAAACCCTTCAGTTAATTGAAAATGGTCGGGTGTAATTAACCTGTCAGTAGCGCATTCTTTTTCGATAAAAAATCAACCACGAATTTACAGATCACATTAACAAATAGGTTCCATGTTGCCGTTGCGTCTGTTTAGTAATAGATCACAGATGACGTCAAAATGTGGTAAGAACAAAAATGTGGCACACGTGGCGTAGCCAAGTGTGTCACTGATATTCTTACCACATTTTGACTTCTTCTGTGATCTATTACTGAATCAGACGCACGGCAACATGGAATCTATTTGTTTTATATAATAACAAAAAGCCTTTTTTGCTTCATGAAATTTCAAGATAACGCAAAAGCCGGCCTTTTGCCCCGCCTTTGCACGGAAAAAGCCAGTTGACGTGATCTATGACGTATACAAAATGAACCAATTTCATTGGTTTCTATGCGTGGCAAAGAATTGAGATTGGTCGATAAGAATCACGCCCTATCAAACGTGTCTCGAGTGTCACTCCTCGCTGAATGAAAACTTACAGCGAAAGCATGATTGAACTGCGAAATTTATAAATCTTGAAAAAAAATGCTGGAAAAATAAAGTCAGTTTTTGTTATCGGAGCAGCCCTGTGAGCCGAAAAGTTTGGACGTTGCCTTGAAAATTACAGGAGTTGAAAACATACCCTCGGAAAACTTGTGGTTCCGGTCAACCTAGATGCCATTTGATTCGAGTTTTGAATGAAGGGAGCATAAATGGCTGTGGAGATTTTTGTCTTCTATGGTTGGTGATTCTCAAATCAGCTTGATATAGTGTCGGAGACACATTTTAGGTGCGATACTGTTGGCCGTGAGCTGTAGTTAGCTATATTTAGCTCACTGCTGTGCCCTGAAACGGACAGGAACATTCACATTGGAAAGCAAGGTTATGTAACTTATTTTATTTTACCGATTTTAAGAAGTGATGTTTTGATGTTTCATTCCTGATACCAATCAGTGTGTCAAAATTGAAAAGTTGAATTTTTTAAACAAATTAATCGCAGAAACATTTTGCTTATTGGCTTTGTCAAATTAGAGATAAAGAAATGGTTCTCTGCTGTTTGTGCGTGGTTTAGTCTCACTCGACTGCCGACTGAGGCTGCTAGAAAATTATTTCTGTACCATTTTCTAAAAGAAACGGCTTTATCTTTTGTTTTGTTTTGTTTTGTTTGTTTTTTTATGGGGGGGGGGCTTTTCGAACCTGTTTAATGCCTCGGCGAGACTTCTACCTTATCTTCTGCCCAGTCACGTAAAATATTATCCTAATTATCAAAACTTTCCGCCCTTTTAAAACGGCAGAGGGAAAAACTTTGTAATGATGACGCCAATCGTGCATCTGACCTCTAATAGATCATAGGTGAGAACCAATCAAAATGCCAGAACTTTTGTTATTATATAAAGAGAAATGGATATCAGAGAAGACCGAGGAGTGCATAAATTGAACAATATGCAAATTATTCGTTGTAACTGGCATTACGTTAAATTAGCGATTTCGTGGCTCAAAGATCTGTCTCTCGCTTCGAGCAAAGGTGGACTTGCAGCAAGTCTACACAACGGTATAAACATAACGACATAAGGTTTGCAGTATCAACATCCACGCATTTTGACATATTAGCAGCAAAACAGCATAAACAAAACGACACAAGCGAATACTTAGGTATGTTGCTAGCGCAAACTGGGTCTAACACCAGTACAGTTCAAATATTACTTACTGATGTTCAAATCCAGTATGTTCTCCGGTTACAAATGAGCAAGGTACTGACTCCTTTGCATGCAAAGCCCCATTCAGCTGTCTGTATCCTGCGGATAGAGACACAAGCAAAGTAAGAACTACAATGTAACTGTCCCCAACGAACAGAAATGTGGTTTATTGCCAAGCGTGAGGTCATGATACCTGGATAATACTTATTTCTCTCAATGGTTTAATCTCATTTTCTTTGCACGTGCGTGAACAGATATTTCCAGAAATGCAGATTAATGAGATAAATGCTCTTTATGATAAGCATCACAAAGCTAAGTGTCCTCTTTCTCAAAAAGTCATCAAAACCCACATAATTCTGTCAAGTATGAAGTAATATGACGAGATGACACAGTGATACTTATACACAGAGCATTGAATCTCAGTAGCCTGCATTTCTGGGCATAAGTTTACATAAAAGGCAGGGGAATAACTCGGAAACCGCAAGGTTCATTTATCCTCTGGCTGGATGTAAATGTGTTTTAAGTCTTTAGATCTAGAGTGAATAAAGCATTATTATTATTATTACTATTATTATATTATTATTATTAATATTATTATTATTATTGTTATTATTACTATTATTATTAATTATGCTTACACTTATCGTTATCGTTATCGTTGTTTTTCTTACTTTCGATGTAAATGCGTTTTAAGTGTAGAGATCTTGAGTGAATAAAGCATCATTATTATCGCTATCGTTATTATAGATATTGGCCAGGTTCTTTCTTTTTTGTCTATTTATGGACCGAGACAGAGTCCAGGTCCAAAAGCTCTCCAAAAAGAACGAAGCCAATATCTAGCAATCTTGACCGAAAAAGATTGGTCATGCGATAAGACATTTATTATTTGACTTTCGGGAAAACCTTTTTCGCGGAACCAAGCAGGTAGTCTAGTGCGGGCGAGATAGCTCCGTCTTGATCGCTCATATTTGCCAATATATCTCGAGCAGATGGAAAGACTTACCAGAACTCCCTTTACACACTTTTCAATATTAATCCAAACAGCTCAAATATCCTGCTCTAATAGACGATAAGGAAAACGGTTAAAATTATATTTGTTTTCTAACCTAGCGCAATTCGCGGGTCATGCGCACTAGTTGTTTTGAATCAAATGTAAGTAATATTTCAAGCACAAGTGCAAGTATTTTACCGGGCTTTTCAACCACGAAAAAACATATGAAAGCCCGAGGCCGTTAGGCCGAGGGATTTTATTGTTTTCTAGTGTTTGGAAACCCCGGTAAAACAAGAGAACGAGTTTTTGAAATGGCTTCTCAATCGGCGCCTAATTGCAAACAAAAGCAAAAAAAGAAAACAAACGAACTGGGGAAAGCAAAAATCATATAAGCATGTGATTATTTTTGTCTTCTTTTGTTTAATCAGAGCACAGTTTGTGATGATAATGTTCGTGTTTTTTAAAACTGGAGCTTATATATTTTAAGCAGTCACAATTTGCATTCAGTGGCGTTTTGCTAGTTGCGAAACATTGACGGGTTAGCTAAAGATGAATTTTGCCGGCTTCGACCGCCCAAAAGTGTGCAAGAAGAAGATTCTTTGCTTGTACAGTCTAACCCTAAATGTACACAGTACAATGATAAGTGGACCTATGAGGATTTTAAAACTTGGCAAGCAGCGCGCGAGCAAAAATTCTGTATACTTGACCCGGGAAGTCTCTTCAATGACTATCATCTTCAACGTGTACCGAGAAGTAGGAAGACCTGTCTAGTCTTTCCCTAAACTATTGGCTTACAAAATTCGCCCGAGAAGTTGCTATCAAGAACGAAATTGTAAACAGTGCGCACGGAATGTTTACTGAGTTCACGAACGCTTTTGAATTGCACTGTAAACGTAAATGTAAGCAGCAAACAATAAAAGTAAAACTTTGTTTAGTATTGTTTTTTCTAATTGATTTCCAAACACACGTGTTTGGAAATCCAAACACATGTGTTTGGATATCCAAACACGCTGTTCTTTACCGCGGTAACAAGGTACATCCATCTGACCTAAATACGGGCACGTAATTGGTTTATCATTTGATGAATTATTAATGAGTTTGAGAATATTAGAACATCGATCCCTCGAATAATAAACCTTTTGCTGTTATAAGCGGATTCGAGACATGCACAAAACAATATCCTGTATCACTTTAACACCACATCTCATAAGTCGCCAGACATTCATTTCTCGGCAAATCAAAATAACGTACCTATTGTAACGAAACCTTCTTTTAAAGGAACTACTACAGGGTTTCGCGTTTTAAGGTAATTCCCGAGTTTTGCATTGCGCATTTTGCGCTACAAAACAGAGCAGCCCGTGTTCTGACCTACTCAAGCTATGACGTAGATGCTGGTCACCTTCTCAAACTTCTAGGGTGGAAAAACCTAGCTTGCCAGCAACGATTTCAAAGAGCTACGATGGTTTACAGGTCTCTGCACGGGTTGGCTCCAAACTATCTTAGTTCTAAATTTGAAAGGCGAGAAGTCGCATATAACCTAAGGGACTCTGAAAATAAACTCAATGTTCCATTACCGCGCGCAAACTATTACAAAAACAGCTTCAGCTATAGTGGCGCCATTCTCTGGAACAGTCTTCCTTGTAACTTAAGGGAAGCAGAGTCCCTTGGGCAATTTAAACGATTACTCAAAGAACCGTAAGGCACGGAATTCGTGGAAAGCAGCTTTTTTATTTAAATATATATATATATATATTTTTTTTTTATTTTTATATTAGTATTAGGTATTTTTAAAGCTGACGAATTTTGTACCGTGGATAAATAAAGATTTACTACTACATTCGTACTGTGCATGATTTTTGCGTCATGAGCGCGCGCACATGAGCGCGGCGTACAAAACATAAGAGATGTTCCTCAAACTAAGTTCGGTAGCGAGATAAAAGCTCTTTCTCTTAAACGAGCATGGTGATCCCCACTTTTTTTATAAATTCCATGAGAACAATATCCGCGATAACTAAGAAAAAAATTGGCAAAAATCTATGGCTACTTTTTTGGCAAATGAAATTAATACTACAGATAGACGCGTAACGGGCCCAATAGAGCAAGTCCAAATTATTTTCCCTTTAAAGGATAAAATAGCAATTGATAATGCAGGGCATTTGAAGCCATTATTTCTGGGACGTAGATGATAAGCAATCAAAGAAAGTCGGACTCTGTGTTATAAAACGAACCGCATTGAAGAATAATCGAGCTTATTTGTTGCGCGCATAAAACGTCACATAAATAAACATTTTTTGTCAGCATCGTCGCATCAAAACAAGCACGGTCAACCCCTCTTTTTATTACGTTTTTAACATCTCCTTGCGCTGTAATGACACCATACCAAGTTTCATTGGAAATCTGTGGCGGGTTCTTTTACTAGGGAATTACCTTAAGAAGTTCAGCATGAATATGTTGATTTTCGTTTGTAATCCTTGTTTATCTTCTTCATCCATGACCGTCCTTGTTTCCTTATGGTTTGTTATCATCCCTCTGTTTTTTTTTTCTATTTTATTCAGTCGCGAGTTTCTGATTACCTTCACCTTAAAGGTAATTTTGGAAATGGCTAACATAACACAAGAGAGCTGTGACAGAGCTACAGTTTAAGTTTGTGGAAATCCCATGCAAATTAATAACCGCAGTGGTAGGATTTTGCATGTCATTCCAACTGAAAATCTCTTAGAACTTATTGTGTTTGATACGTATAACAGCTACAATGGAAACAAGGAAACACAGATTCCAAAATAAAACTTCAGCTAACTGAGTTCAAAGTATAAAAATGAGAAAAAAGAAGAGAAATCTCTGTACAGTAAGTACCTCAGTTTGGTCATCGTAGAGCAGAACTCTGTGGACTAATAAAGCAGAAAACGAGTTGACGTTGCCTGCTGTCGCTCAGTATGCTTTCGTTTGCTAAAGATGTATTCTCTCGTAAATATTAAGTCAGCTACCCAGCCCAAGCACTGTCATGATTTGTCAGATTTTGGGCAGGTGGCCATGATAAGTGTGACAATGTGTTTGCGGATTTTTTCTCTAATTTGACCTTCAACTGCAGGTAATTATAAAAGACGCAGGGAGACTACTTTTTTTCTCGGATTTGTTCAACAGGGGTTTCCTCGATAGTCAAGTGTTATCTAGACTATGATCTTTTGATAATAGCAGGAGATAAAATAAAATAAAAATAAAGCAAAGTAATAACAAAGGAAATAATTTCATTTAATTCTCTTAACACTAGAAAAGAATGGGCTTTTTGAAAACTTCGACTAGGTGGGGCAATGTGAATTGCTGGAAAAGGGAGGACCTTTTTAAGCTCTCTTGACAACTAGAGTTTAACACGGTTATATTAGGGGTAGTGAACGTTAAGTGCGACACTCCACGACAAGGTGAGACCAGCATTTTTCTTTGCCAGCCAGAGACGTTTGACTTTTACATTACGAGAGAGTATTGCAGTGTTTAATGCTCTATGTCATTTATAAACACAAACAAAAAAAATCGAGCCTGGGAGACGCCCATAAAAGCTTGGAAAAATACAAAACAAAACGAAAAAACAAGAATGCTAGACCTGTGAAAAACGACGAATATTTCGTGAGACCCATGGTTTTTGAATGCCCATTCACCGACCCTTAATTCAGGTATGCTCTAACATACATTAATTAAGCGTTTCTGGGCCTAGTTTAGTGTCATGAAAAGAAAACAATTTGCTTTTCC
Organism: Catalaphyllia jardinei; assembly: GCA_022496165.2. Lineage (NCBI taxonomy): Eukaryota > Metazoa > Cnidaria > Anthozoa > Scleractinia > Caryophylliidae > Catalaphyllia > Catalaphyllia jardinei. Next base: position 10,250,010 of record CM042756.1, read on the forward strand.
CAGCTTATAGGAATGGTAACGTGGTCGACAGGAAAGATTTGCATACAGTTATTCATTGGTATAAAAAAGCATTTGGCATTTCGTTTACCATCAACAAATGGATCCGGAAAATTAGTAATTCATATTTTAATTAAAATTCATATTGACTTTATGTAGAATCTGTCGTGTTAATGACCTACAGTTTTGTTTAGTGTACATCTCAGCAGTTAGATAGAGCTGTGACGATTATATCAGTTTAATGAACTTTACCGATCGAACTAGCAGGAAATGCTTAATTGCTACAGGAAGTCTTAAAACATTTGTAAGAATTGTCTGTCGACTAAAAATTAGTGCGCTCCGGTAGAGAAATAAACGACCTATTGTTGACTCCAACGAGTGAAAATGAGTCAATAAATCGACAAATGAAAATAAATAACAAGTAAGAACTGATGGGTGAAGAGGCCAAATAGTGTAATGATTATCTTATGTTGGTTGCGAATTTAACATGTCTCATTTAACTTTGGAGCAACTTGTGGTGGGATTTTCCTGCTAAAAAGATAGACGCGTATATATCACGGCAAATCAAAAGGTGTTTCTGAACGTATCGGCTGATAACCCTTACCTCGACCTTGATTATTCTGGATATCACAATAATAACTGTTTTATTATACATTGAACGAAAACACTTGGAAGTCATGTTTCTACTTCTTCACTGACGGCAAGCAATACAAATCCGGCGAAGTTCACATGAATACCATTAGAAATCATTGCATGATTACCCGTGTCTTTGACATCATTATTGCATAATCTGCAGTTATGACGACATGGGCGCTGATTTCGAAAATTCACTGTACGCTTTCGGCCAATCAGAAAAAGAGTTGGAGAGTTCAATGTATAGTAATTTCTGTTATCACCGATACAAATGCATAAATCGGTTTTCATTACAATCTTATTGTGTTTTCTCTTTGTCGTCGATGGACAGTCAGAGCTTGCTTGAGCCATGAGAGGAAAAGATAATAAATTCACTATGTTGCTTATTTGAATAATTATAATTACGAAAGATGTAACTGGTTATCAGAGCAGCTCGTTTGTGTCTTTGCCTTGTTTTTTGTCGCCATTGTCATGTTCAGAGAACGTGCTTGATCGATTCCATCAGCGTCCACAGATAAACGCTATTGCTCCACGTGGTGCAATAAATCCAGATCAGAGCTGAACTAAAGAAGTTACTCTTGACAACTATTCGTCACTGATTGGCGACTCTTTGCCACTATCCACAGTATTCAACACTGTGGGCACTAGTCGTATATTCCTTATTGGCTATTCACTATTCACTATTTGGGTTATCCAGACACCCGATGTGCACAGAGAGAATTGTTTTCTTAGTGGCTCACAACTGGTCTGTGGACTAAAGTGAAGCTGTGGCAAAATCAGATCACAAACCTTAGGGTATATGGTGACTTTTGATATATCGACTGGTTTTTTCTATTCGAAGCTAAATAATAGGACGATAAAAATGAGAAAAAATAATAATTCAAAAAAAATCCGTTTACACTAGGTTTACACTAGAGCAGATTTTTCCGCATTCTTAAATGTTTCATTAATTTTAGAGTATTCGTATTAGAAGGCGTTTACACTTAAAGGATATTCGGATTCTTAACTATTTAAACAGGACGACAACTCCGGTAATATTCACGATAAAATGGTTAACAAGCTGTTTGTTGCCTCGACAACAAGAACCAAAATGCCGCCAGAAAAAAACAAAAAGAAACCTAGCGGTAGGTTGAGACAGTCTGAAGTTGTTTTTTTTCACTTACTATTGTTGCCCATCATGTTGTCCCATCAGGCATTCGTCCTGATCTGGTCCAGAATCATCTAGATTTTTGATTATGCCATCGTCATTGTGTAGAGGACGTCAACATTGTTTGCATCGCCTTTTTTTTCTGAGAAATATAGCATTACCCATTACAATTTAAAAGACAGCCTGGACCTGTGACAGAACTACTGGAAGCAACCAGCGACAGCCATCAATGGCCATCAATACGACTACGACTTTGGATTCCTTTGGGTTGCTGGATCCAACATTTCAGTTCCACCTCAAACTCAAATTATTGCTGGCGGAAATATATTCCGATTCGAGAAAAAGGCGTTGACACGGGAAAACCTTTCCGGATTCAAAGTTCCCACTTTAGATTCTGGATTCACAACCTCCGGAGACATGACCAAAGCGGGATTTTTTTTTTTTTTTCGCTTTCGTCCTCTTGTGTGCAAACGGCAAAACCAATCCGGGACTAAAACGTTCGGGATTCATCACGAATCCACAACAATTTCCTCTAGCGTAAACCTAGTCTTAGTCATTCCAATTAAGCAAGAAAATTAACGATAGTAATAAAAAGATGACGTTTCCACGACGTCATGTCATCATTGTCAAATGAATAATTATTAACTATCGTTAATTTTCTTGATTAAATATTTATCTGAATCGTTTTTTATCTGAGTCATTTTATATATTTTGTGTATATCTGATTAACGGTGCAGAGCAAGAACTTCACCTTTTCCAGCACGTATTGTCGTTTAATTTCGGCTCCATAAAAGGCTAGTTATTTATCTTCACTTAGGTTTCGAGTAAAATCATTTTTCAGCTAAAATTTGGAGGTTTTCGCCCAAAAAGCACGAATCAAAATTTTAATTCTCAATGGGAAAGTGGTGCTCTTTGTAACTGGCAGCTTAAATTTAAGATCTTTAAATTTGTCAATAGGCTATAGTTCGAAGATTTAGCTAGAACAGTCCTTTTTAACTCGTGAAGCGCGTTCCAGCACGAGTTATTCCGAGTTGTAGGCAAATTTGTCGCTCGATGGGCTGTAAACATTATGCAAATGAGGTACGTTCGCGGTTAACTTCTAAATTGCTGTCCATTTTTAATAAAAGTAAGTTGTTTTAAAGGTCTAAATTAAAAGTTATAATTTAAAGAACACTCGGCCACCGAAAATGAGAACATCGAGAATCAAATCGATGAGCAGCACACGTTCTCACTGGATGCGGACTTCGTAATAATGGATTTTGAAGAAACGGAAGTCGCTGAAGTACGGTTTTATGGTATGGTATATGAATATATAGCGAGCGAAATGATATGAACACAGAGCATTTATTTTTATGTATCGCTAAAAACAACGAAAACAGAAAGGAAAAAAGAAATTAAACAATCAGCCCACAACCGGAGTCGATCGCAGTTAACTTGAACAGCAGATATGGTCAGTATCATTGTGCTATGTCAACATTAAACGATCAGATGTATGGAAATAAACATGCGTATCATATCCACCATAAAACCGCAGACAACTCAGCGGGCTCGCCGTTTATACGAGGATTGTCTGTGGGTTAATTTGTCCTTTACCAAACAACTGTCAGTGAGTATATTTGGTACTTCTGGATTTTTTCTGACACTCGGAAATGCCTTTTTTAAAGCCTAGAGGTTACATCTGTTCATTCGTCGGCAAATAGAGTCGCAACGTTTGTTAAGAGGGGAGCTCCTCGTGGCTTATTTTGCACCTGGACTCTTCGCAAGCTACACACAACACAGTTAAGCCTGAACAAGATGTTTTTTTCAAGAAGCTTCATGGCGAAGGAATCGGAGCGAATCAACTTTAGTAGTTGAAGGATACATTAGTCGTCGCGATCACCAACTGGATCTAGAGAGAGTTAAACACATTATAGGCCGTTTGTGCTGGACGTTTTCGACTTGGTGAAAGAGAAGTTGTTGAGGCAATTTGTCTTGTTATTTTTGAAGAAAGACCAGGTGTCCAGCCTGAACGAGAAAGGAGTCAAAGCTGTAGTTTTGTGGCCAGGAAGTTCTGACACGGAAATGAAGGATGCTTTTGAAGGTAAATACAAAGTCCGTGTGTTTACAAAGTCGGGTCGCTGTCAAGTGGGTTTTGAATACAGATCGCGGATCCTGAACTTTACAAAACAAAAAAGGTAATTATAATGTACAGTATTACTTCCAAGTTTAATTCAAATGTTTCAACCAAGATAAGCCACGGCCGATAAAACGACTGCAAAAGCCGTCGGCAAAAAGTCAAGCTTTTGATTTAGCGTGAAGAATTAATTTGAAGGGTGTTACTAAGCAGAGTAACGAAGTAACGAGTAACTAAGTAACGGAAAAGCGAGTAACGAGAAAAAAATTCGAACGGTCAAAAATCCTCAATCTTTTTAAAAATATGTAGAATCGATTGAAATCGTTTTTTAGCACTGATATAGAAATAGGAACACGACAAAACCAATTTACAAAGCAAGTTGACGACCCATAAGCTCAAAACCTTAAAACATTGTTTCTAGATACCCGGCAGCCTGGAAGTGTTATTGAAATACTACATAACCGTAATTCTCAAATTATTCTAGAATTTCCACAGAAAACCTCATCTAATCCTTCTTAAAACTGTAGATCTTTGCTTAGAAATGTCAAGCGATTCCAATTATAATTTTGGCTTTACCTGTGGTTGCAGTTAAATTTTGGAGCTTGATGCTCATAGAATAAATTCTACAAAAATTGAAGTTGGAACCCTGAATTGAAGTTGGAGAGTATTCGATGTTTGTTCAGAAATGCGGGGCGATTCTAAATGATGTTTTGGTTTTGCACAAATTGTACGAACCTCGTGTCACTCAGGGTCACGATTTTTCAAAAACTACATACCCGGCAGTCAGAAGTTCTTCCCTCTTTCCACCAAAATGTCCTATTGAACCTGCTGAGATATCGGTGTAAAAATACCAAGCGTTTTCTGGCCTCAATAATTACCTTGGCAAACTTCAATTGTACAAATGGCTATAATAAAACGCTTGAACGTTCGGTGACGAAAGTCCAGTCTAACACTACAGTCGCGTGACAAAGGGTTTTCGCGCCAAAGGGAAGTAAGTGTTGAAAGCGCCAAAGTTCTACTGTAAGCTAAACGGCTTAGCCCTGGCAGCGACGAAGTTCTCAGTTCTCTAAGTTATTTATACTGTTAGCTAAACGGCAAACGTGTTTCCGACCAAAGATCGAGATGATCATTTTGTGCCCTTGAGTGGAGGTTTTTATAGTATGAAGAAGCTAAGGGAATTCGTCCACAACAAATGCAAAACCTTATTTATAATCGCTTCGCCTTCCTGAACAAATATCGAATACACTCGCAGGTCCAACTTTGTAGAAATTATTGTATGAGAGTTGATCAACACGAGTCAGTGACGAAACATCGAGATTTTCTAGTATGTCCAGGCACGACAATTGCCTCCACAACAAAGCCAAAATTACAACTCAAATCACTTGAGATTTCTAAACAAGATCCACAGTCTTATGAACGATTGAGTGAGTTTTTCCGTGGAAATTCTAGAACAATTTCAGACTAACGGGTAAGTAGTATTAAAAAGCTCTTTCCGGCTGCCAGGTATCTAGAAACAATGTATTTAATGAAAGCTTAGTTGAAGTAGTCTCAGAACAGCAGTGGATGACCTTCCGTCCTGAAACGTGAAATAAATTCCCATAATCATTATAACCTTGAAAACAGCCGAAAAGACTTCTTTCTACTCTTGATTATCGTAAGTTGATGTCTTCTCTGGAGACGGAACTAAGTTATTTGACCTCAGCGAACGTCAGATGATATATTTTCCCTCCACGACCTGACCTGACAAACATTATATTAATTTCAGGATTAATTCGAGCCACTGTAGCCTTGGGCATTGGACTTGAATCCTAGAGTTTTAAACTTGCAATTGTGCCGCTTTGCGTATAATTTTGACAACTTTGGCGAACGAAACAAAAAACTTTTGCTGTAGGGTCCTTTCCGTAGGCTACGGCGCGGAGTCATGATGGACATGGAATGATATAGGTGGATGTCATTTACATGAATCAAACACAAAGCGAAATGCCTTTCCGTACCATGGCAAACATGCTTCTGAGGCTTTTAACTTAATTTTTACTCTTTAAAACCATTTTACGCATTTTAAAACGATTTTTAAATTTTTGACCCTTTCAATTTTTCACCCGTTACTCGGTTTTTCGTCACTTCGTTACTCGTTACTCATTACTCGTTACTTCGTTACTCTGTTTAGTAACACCCTTAATTTGAACATGCTGTCACTATCACGCAGCGAAGCATGTTTGCGAAATTTTGACCTTTTTTTCCCTTTTAAATAGTTTTTTTTTTCTGCCTCACCTTGAATGAAAATTAATTGCTATTGATTTTCTTGTCGCATTTCTTTCATTTGGTTACATTTCTTTGGTAAATTTAGCTATTTAAATTAAAAATAATATCAGTATATTGAATTTACGGCGACCTACGTGGCCGTGTTTGTTTAGTTTATTGGCGTCGTTCAAATACATTTTTTTGAGTTTTTTTGAGCTACTACAAATTAAAAGACACATTTAGCACAGTTGAAATACTATTTATCTCAAAATATTTCAGTGCCTTTTTTGTCGTCCTTTTTTTATTTACAACTTTCATCCTTCTTTCACTACGCTGTATTATTTCTCGCACGCGAAGGAATTATCTGATTTTTTGTCTTTAAACTGTTTTTTACCAATGTCTTTTCGCTTTTATTTTCCGATGGTTTCTCTAATGTTATCCACTATAGTAAAAGAATGGAAATTTTGTTGTTTTTAGTGTCGTTTTGTCCTCCAAAGTCAATAACTAACTCGTTATGTTCTCGGCTTTTGTCGCGCAGCAAAGAAAAAAAATGTGACTTCTTGTTTTCTTATTAGTTTTAATACATCTCAAGTAGAGTTCCTTTTGTTGATTGTTTTTTAAATAAACGATGCCTTTAAATCTGATTTTATACATGACTGTGGTTACTGGGCATATGGTTTTATTTCAAGCCCTGAAATGACGTCACATTCATTTCCCAGTCTCCTGGTTTTGGTCTCGCGGTTTTCCAGCTTACCGGAACTGAAATTTCACGTTTTTGTACTTATCAGTACATTGTGGAGATTTTATCGAGCAAATAAAAGGAATCTGTCATATTCACTTTGAAGCCAATGAAACTTAAGTCTACAGTGGAACTAGATATTCTTCGCTGTGTATACTCTAGGCAACTTGTTTATTCTATATTCTTCCCCATTAGCAAACCTACATTGGTTACGTGAGCTGGAAGTCAGTTTTCTCTTTTTGTCTATTTTCTCTAACTTCCCTAGACAAAGGGAAATAACCCTCGTTTCCTCGTCGCCTTGTTGCAATTTGAGATGAAAACATCGCTTAGACTTTGCATTTCACGGAATCTTTACATCGGAAACTTCCATCGAAAACGTCTTGAACGTGTCCATAGTTAATAGAGGGGAATGGTTATGAAACTCGTCAAAGTTCTTTGTTGAATGTTATTGTTCTCATTTTTGGTCGTGACCCTGCACAAAACACAATAGTTGTTTACTGCGAACTTAGGAACTACCCAATAGAAACGTGTTGGTTACATAATTCATGCATAGTGTATGAGGGAAAAACAAAAGATTGTGCTCTGTCGTGGACCTTCAAAAATAACTCTTGGCATCTTTGTGTGCTCCTTGATGTTTGCCAGGCTCCATAACCATTCCCCTTCATTATAGGGACACAGTCAGCTTTGTTGCTACGTTGACCTGGACACTAGCTTTTCTCACTTTGAAAAAAGTTTACCTCAACCTGAAATCAAAGTTCATCTAGAAATCCACTTCATTTGCTTGATTTTCAATCGTTTACTGAAAAACCTGTTGTTGAGTGTCCTTTTGCTCATCCTATACTACTATTTTTTATCATATCTGGTTGAAAAAAAAGTATTTATCGCGTCTTTGTTATATGCAAATTAGCCATGGAATGGTTTGTAATGGGCATGTGCGCCAGCTGGCTGTGTCCCTTTAACTATGACGTGTCCTTGTACATTCTTATAAGCAGAATATAAAATTGCCATTTTTAAAGAAAACTTAGAACTTTTGTTTCTGATTGTCTCATTTGATAAAGAAAGATTGATTAATGTTTACATTAAGAATGCATTGCCTTCATTTTTTAAATATTTCCAGTGTTCACTTTTCAACCACATTTACTGCCAACTATTGGTAAACCAGAACCAAAAATGAAAAATGTTTAAAACACATGACATCGTCCACCCTTTTCAAATGTAAAAGCATGATCGTTTCAATTGTAATGCGCTCTTATCCAAACGTTACCTTGTTTCTTTGGCATGTTATTAATGAACATTGAACTACTGCTCATACTCTAAACATGAAAATCAACCACAATATTTCCTAAACCAGATAATATTAAACATAGTCCAAAAAATATTTTAATTCATTTGTTCAATTCTGTAAATCCCGTCTGCTTCACGAGTTTGCTCACAGAGCAATATTGTTTTTTTTTTTCCGACCGAGGTCGAATGTTGTTGTTTTTTTTTTCGCTGAAAATTTTCTTACGGAAATTCTTAGGTCATGCTGTATGATACTTATGTTTTTAAGTGCATTTGGTGATTGGATGGTGGTTCTGCAATATATTTTGGAACCAGTCTGGAGGAGTTAAAGCGTAATGTGACGCCCATAACTTCTAACAGAAATGTCATTAGCATCGACCACATGGTTACTGCTCGTTTTAGTTGCTATATGGCTTATTTTAACGTTTAAAGAAGGTAAGAATTTTATACGATTTCAGTTAAAACAAAAAATTGAATTGAACTTACAAAATTTCAAAACAATTTTGTATTTGAAGATCTTAGTCTCGTGCTTATTTGTAGATTATTCTTAAAATGTCTTAAATTTTGGTCTTGACATTCCGCTATAAAATATTACCAGTGGATTACATTACAAGCAACAAATGAAAAGGGATTTTTGCAAAATCGATGGCTAAAGCCTTGCTAGGATGTATGTATATTTGGTAAATTACAATAATACGGAGTGTTATAACACTAATCTGTCGTGATTAAGGAAATGAAGAATTCTACCTACCGTTTGTAGTTTGAAAATACGACACGCAATACCAAGGCTGTTAGGGAAGCGATGGCTGCCTTTCGTTTTGTCAACATAGAGTGCAAAACTGTCATGAAACCCCGATAGCACAGGCGGTAGAATATTCAAACCACGATCAATTTGATATACTGCGCTCTATATTGTTACAGTTTTCGATTTCGAAAAGATGTTTTCCTCCCACACTAAAGTGCTGGCATTTTCAAATTCCACCGTTTTTGGATGGTAAGCTAAACTGTAGACATAAAGCTGCGTTTCAAAACTTCTGCGTCATAGTATGGACGGAATCTAAACTTACTTCAGCGCTAATGCATTAGCCAATAAAGGGTGTTTTGCCAAAAACAAAACTAATATAGGTTATGTTTTTAATGAATTGTTAAAGTGAACTGAAAGTCATAACGTTATGGCATATACTAGTTTTAAACTTCCAATAATATTCTTTGAATGAATGAAAGCGAATTTAGCTTGACAAGAATACTTTTGGGGACACTATCTACGTATTAAAAATTAATCTATCTTAGTCACGCTGAGTAATACTATTTACAATATAAACCAGCAGTAATGATTCAGCTGTCACTGAAACACTTTGTGAAATTGAAAATCATCAACAGAGTCAGGCATTATGAAATTTATGTCCTGGTCGATTTTAATTTCAGATAAGGGAAGTGAGTGTAGTATTTTTTTTAATTAGCCTGCCTAGGACGAGCTATTGTTTCATGATTGATTTTAGTAGCCGTCATCCTGTCTTTGAAGTCGGTTAATTTTAATAAGAGTCTTTGGTTTTTTTTTAATTTAAAGGTCTTTTTATATCGTGATCTCCGTTTTTCTTTCCATTAGCTCCTCGCCTAGACACACTTTTATAAAACTAAAGGGATTAAACTATTTTAGAGTTTGCGAGACACAGTCGTGTTTTTTCACAGGAGGAAATGGATTTACACAGTGACTGGGTAATTCATCAAAGAGAATGTTATATCTATCATAAATATTAAATTCTTAATAATGATTTTTACAATTGTTTTGTAATAGATTATGGTAGAAGGAATTAATCTAAAAAAAAAGACGTGTGCATTATTTTTGCTCTTTTACAATCGGTTCTGCGCGAACGCATCGGGAGATTAAAAATATAGCATTCACAGTGTAAATTCATTTTTCATTTTTTGTATTACACATTATGCGCGAAATTTATTACTGTATGACGGTAGATGTAATTAATTTGAGGAATTAACACACTTGCCCCTAATGGAGTTTTAACTCTGGGACGTACGAGCTAAATCATACCCAACCGCGGCAAAAGAGTGGGGTGGATGATGGAGCCCTCTTCGCTTCTGTTAGGGCACAGATAAATATTTTTGTTGATTAGACAGCCTTGAGCTTTAGCTACAAGCTGATACCACTTATTGTTACTTATGACGTCAAATTACAATTTTCTTAAAAATTCAAGAGAGTGGAGAATGATTTAAAAGGAGGCCAGAATGCTTATAAAATGTATTAATTCGTGATGTTCTGCAACTGATGAATAACACTGGAAAAAGCTTATGTCGATTTTTAATAGTAACTCAAATAAGACAGACACACAATTGACATATAAAAATTTCCTCAGAAACTACAAAAAAAACTGCTACTGGTAGTTTCAGTTCCTTAGAGTAAGTTATGTTTTTGAAAATCTGAAAAAACTCCTTTGGATGGGGGGGGGGGGGGGTGATCTCCACCTTGTGTATCCGAAAGTTGAAACAACCCAAAAACAAATACCTGGATAAATACTTCTATTCTGGTTTTATCAATTTAATAAATTAAGAGAAACATTTTTGGTATGAAAGGTAAGTGTTTGTCTCTGTAACATTTGGTTCTTCTGCACCGTATCAAAGCTTTATCAGGAAAGGAAATTTTGATGACCACTTAGAGCACTTAAGACAACCCAACAACACATATCCAGCAGAAACATATTTGCATATATATGTTTTTTATCTTCTGGTGTTTCCTTTTCTTTGTGTTTCTTTTTGATTACAGGCCGATTCTATTAAAATATACTGCCAATAAAAGGATTCTTTAAATTACCCAATTCCGCCACCAGGTAAAGAAACACAAAAAGGTACTGTCTAGGAATTATGAAACAATATGTTGTATGTTCTTTCCTAAAAAAAACATATGATAAGATAGGATCACGGGCATTTTTCAACCTTAGCTACACCCCTGAAAGGCTGTTTCCATGCAAACGATCACAATTATACTTCTGACATAAAGATAGATTTTCGTTACTCAAGTTGTTGCCCTTTTCAAGATCTTTTTGCCTCAGTTCTAGGGTAAATGCCTTTAAATTTAATTTATAATACGCGCGCTCTGATTGGGTGAAACAGCGTGCTTGATCAGAGATCAGGGAACGGGCTGATGACATTTAGCTGGCTTTCAAATTTTTGATTCGGAATTTTGATAAATTTGACTCAAATTGAACATCCCCTATGGGACTAAGACAAAGTCACTTTTTATCACTTTTTTTTATTATTGTCCTCTCCTCTCGGACGAGCTGTGTCTTAGGAATTGAAAGCTAGATACGAAGTGGAGGAGCAGGAAAACGAAAAACCGGTTAGAAAACTCAAGGACTGCTTTGGATGGTAAACTCAAGGACTGCTTTGGATGGTAAACTCATTATCTAAACACAAGGTTCCCACGAGTGTTTAAAGCCGTTTTTACAGTAGTCGTTAGCGAGAATGTACTTTTTAAGGTATGGTTGTTCTATTAAAACCAGTTTTTTATTTTACTTTCTTAAATGCTTCATGTTTATAAGAGCAAAACACTGGCCTCGATCCGGCGATTGAAAATCGTATAATTTTTTGGACCTTTATTTTTGAAGCTGAGGAAAGCAAAGCGGAAGGAAGCATTTCATACAATTACAGATTTCACATTGTTACAGGTCGTAACTCCAAATAACCGATGTAATTTGTTCTCAATGCTTGCTGTGAAATTCGTCGGATGTAACAGGATGTATTCCCTAAGCGGTCTGTAGATAATATTACACGATCCACATATTTTCGACACTATTGCACAGAATTTTTGTCGAACTGCTGTCTTCCAAACCTTCGAAAAAATCTGTGAGTCTAACAAGTTCGTTATCATGTAATTTTAAAGGATTAGTCTTCGACCTTTCTCTGAATCAAAAAAGAAATAAGTGTTGGCTGGCGGCGTATAGCTAGTTGCGACTTATTTAAATATTAGTAAGCTTATATCGGTCGTAATTCTTTGTAATTGATCGCACGGCTGTGCCGGATATTGTATAAAAATGTGCGATTAGAAGGTATAGGTTGTCGTTGGTATCTCTACAAATTGCTCGTGGGCTTTTAGCATAAGAATTTGAAAATAGCATTTAAAAGTCTGCGGAACAAATTCTACTAATTGTTCTTCAATGGTTCTCGCAGAGTTAGTTCGCTTGTTCGATAATTCGCCAAAATCAACGATCGCTTATATTTTTTATCGTCCTATTGACCGATCATCGCCATTAAATTGTACAGTATATCTTTCTGTAAATCTGGTGCATTGCTACAACAGCCGATAGCACCTCTGAAAGGCGTTACTGCGAACTTTTCGAATATGTTTTTCATTATCCTCAAGGAAATGAGAGGACGAGAGATATTCGATCTTCCTGGGTAGACGTCACAACAGCTGCTGGACCCAGTGTCCTCATACTCGGTCGTGCAACAAAAATGTCGGTGTTTTAGAGATATTTTCGAGATTTCGTCGGGGCATAGAAAATCGAGGATTTATCCGAATCAAAGAATTTTTACGCAGAAGTATTTCAAATAACAAGTAGATTCGTTTTAGGGAGAAAAAAAGGTTGAGGTCCGGTGCAGTTATATAGAGTTTCCTCTATTCATCATGGCAGAGACTTTCGATGTAATGTAATAGGAACTCAAGCAATTTCAGTCTTAGTGGCCAAAAATCCTGTACTCAGAATAATTTTAAGGATATTGCTATCCTATTTACATTTCCTGAAAGCTTAAGTAGTTAGTTGCTTTAATATACAACAGGAACAATTTTTATACACAAATAAATTTTAATCATCAATGTCATTTTATCATAAGAATCATGGTCCAATACCAAGCTTACTTAGACAGGAGTTAAAGCTGGCCTGCCAAAACAACTGTCCTTCTTCGCTCCCGGATCGAGTGGCGTTTCCCGGAAAGGACGTGTGCGATTTACCGCCGAAAATTCCATACTGATGACGTAAGCGTGAACTTTGTAATTGTGCATAAAAGTGCCAAATATCGATAAATCATAATTTGCTCTCAAAGTACTGCACTGGGCGCCTTTTTTCTTTGCAGAAGAGGCACTGAACGTCTTTTTAAACATTAGCAATGATTAAAAACCTTGATAAATCATTTTAGTTTGACTGTAGACACCTAAAATGATGTTCTGATTAACATAAAGTAAATATATCATATGCTGCTGTTTTCACCATAAAAAAGATACAAATTCAATAAAGCATAATATAAATATTTTTTTTCTAATGGCGGCTTCTTTCCTTTAATTTAAAGTTCATTTAAAGTTATTTGTCGCTGTGGCGTGCAACGGTGAAATAAAAGTGATCGAGACTTGCGATAACTCTCAGTGTTGTTCAAAACGAATGATTACGGAAGTTATCAAATGATTTTAAGACTAAATAATCTTTTAGTTTTTAATTTTACTAGCTGAGCACGGACTCTACTAATTGAGGAGACTAATGAAACCAAATTAACCAATCAAATCAGTTCAAATCAAATGAAATTATATGTTGGTTTTTTGGGAAAGGAGAAAACCAAAGTACCCGAAGAGAAACCTCTCGGAGCAAAGGAATTGACACTACATGTGCGTGTAAGTTGATATAAAAATAATTCTTTTCCAATGCCAATCAAGATTAATATATTTTATATTAAAATATATAAGCAGTCTTTATAAACAGATGTAATTTGACTTTTGGCTTCTTGCCAGGTCAAACTGCGCATGTACTACTCAGGAATGAGTTTTCAAAAAGCCTTTCAAAAGACTATTTAAAAATTTTGAATTACAAACTACTTATAGATCAAGGAAACGTATGAAAGCCATGTGGTCACGACTTCTTCATAGTTTCCTTCCATTATTATTTATGTGAAATATTTCATTAAATGTTTGTCCTTATAAGAATTATTAGCGCTTAAACATTCCGCCGATGAGTTGATCAGGGTGTTTAAAGTGATTTAGTTATGGATTTATACCTGGCCCTACAGGCTTCATTTACGTTAATTTATCTTATAAGGAATTAAGCAATTTTCTGCGCTTTAAGCCTGCTTTCATTAGAGGCACAAGTACGCGCATTTGGTATCTTAAAACTGAAACAAAGTGTTCACGGAATTTAACTGTACCTATTTTTGTTCTGTTTTTAAACGGCAATGGGAAGGAAAAGATGAGGAAAGAAAATTTCTATCCCTGTAAAGGCCGACCGAACTAATGTCCCTGTTTTTGAATTCTTGCCGTGCGAAAATTTTGAGAAGATCAAAATAGTCTCAAAGGCGCTTGCTAATTCTAGTTTTAAGCACGACCTCACGGTAAGCTTTTGCAAATTTGAAAATTCCTAATGTTTTTAGTATCTACTTTTTCAAAGTAAGTTTTTTCATGTACCTGTATTATAATGATGCTTTACCTATTTCCTTTACTCAAATATTTCAAACTTAAAACCAGATTCATCAATATTCAGCAAGATACTCTGACTATTACCGACCTCATACCTGTAGAACCAATATTAAAAAAAAAATCGATCCTGTTTTAAGGATCTAGAATATGGCTTTCATTACCGATTTACATCAAAAATGCCCCGTCTTTTAGCATATTCAAGCGTGTGATCAAACCTTTTTTAAGGGTCAGACAGAATGCAACAAAAATACCTTAACACCTTATATCATTATTTTCCTCTAAACACATTTATATACCTAAATAATCGCCTTTTTTTATTTCTTAAAATGCCGCCTAGTAATAAATTGCCCATAGGAGGAAATCTCCATTCCTCATAAGCTCGGCCTCTCGGAGATTTTCCCGCTAAAGTCACTCCTCCCAAGTAATCTACAAATTTTAAATTTAATGCTAATTAACCTATATATCTTAGACTTTATTCTGGTTGTAACTTATTCTGTGTGGCAAAAGAGCGTTCATGAGTCTAATTCTGGTAGAATAAAATAAAGGTAGCGATAAGGTATCCCATATCATATCAGTTTTTAAAAGGCAAAAAAAATGTGTTGTAATTCAATTGGTTTTAATTCCTGATGCACCCTTAGTTGGGTGCTACTAGTTTTAAACAAAAAGGTTATTGGAAAAAAGGTAATAATGAATTTATCAGCTAAAAGTGTATTGCTCTCTTAATAAGGCAAGGAAATAATTGCGAAGCAGTATTGACAATGAATATTAACCTATAACAAAAAAAAAATGTTTCGGGCTTTACCTTTGCAGGTATAGAACCACAGTGTTTTCAATGTTCACCGCGAAAATATTCCTCTCATAGAGCAAATCCCAATGTTGGATTTAGTCTGATTCCATTACCCTTTGGTCGGTGTTTTTAACGTTTCCAGGCAAGCTGGCAGTAAGTGAGCACGGCAATGTACTCCGACATAATCTTTTTCCAATCTGTTGCCACCGATTATAGTTTGATCCACACACTGCACAACATGTAACCGCATAGAAATCGTAGAGTTGTGACGGCGTCATGGCTTTGAACTGCGATTAAAAACCTAATGCACTTAATTGCTGAATATATTTTAAACAACATTGTATAAATTATATAGTAAGTGACCCTATTTAGAAGAACAGAGGAATAATAAACATGTATGGCACTGCGTACGCTTCAATAAAATAAAAAAAAAATGCAAATCTATAAGGCAAAAGCTATGCATCATTTACTGCAGGGTCAAATTTGTTACTGCTAAGATAGCTATATCCGACATATTTATTTTTATTACCAAAAATTTGAAAAAAGAAAGCAATGCCTACCTTAATTGAATCTGAAAAGCGGAGGCTGTAATAATAACAATGTTTAAAGACTGGGCGTTCATTAAATGGATCAGAAATTATTATCCAGGCTAGCGTCAAGTTGGATTAAAGCTTTTCCCAACAATTAATGTACCATGCTTTTAAGATTGTATGCTATTCGGCTGCTGTATTATTTGGAAGTAGCGGTTAGCAAAAAAATAACAAAAACAAAAATCAAAATTAAGAGAAATTAAAATGCAAAACTAGCGCAAATGCAATACATACGCGAATTCGGTAATTTAATACATGATTGATAACACATCGGATAAAGGCAAAATATTTTTGATAAACGCTAACTAAATACATTTAAGTTACTTTTTCATCGACTAGAAACGAAAGAGTCAGTTCTTATATTCTGTTTCTTTGTCTTTTATTTTTACTTTTTTATTTATTCAGTCAACTAATCCATTACAGGAAAGCAAGGAAAATGAACATTAGCAATGATTAAAAATCTTGACAAGTTATTTTAGTTTGATTGTAGACACCTAAAACGACGTTCTGATTAAGATAAAGTAAATATCATATGCTGCTGTTTTCACCATAAAAAGGGTGCAAATTTAATAAAGTATAAGGTAAATATATATTTTTTCTGTTGGCGGCTTCTTTCATCAACGAAATAAAAGCGATCAAGACGATAACTCGCAGTGTTGTTGAAAGCGAATGATTACGGAAGGAATCAAATGATTTTAAGACAAAATAATCATTTAGTTTTTTTAATTTTACTAGCTGAGCACGGACTCTACTAATTGGGGAAACTAATAAAACCAAATCAACCAATCAAATCAGTTCAAATCAAATGAAATTATATATTGGTTTTTGGGGAGGGGAGAAAACCAAAGTACCGAGCGAGAAACCTCTCCGAGAAGAGTAGAGAACAAACAAACTCAACCCAGTTGTGACGCCAGACCCGCAAATCGAACCCGCGCCACATTCAGGAAAGGCGAGCTCTATTAGCAATGGGTCATCCCTGCTCCCCTAGAAAAGAACGGTTACAAAACATAAATAAATTAAACGACAAGAACATTTTAGGTCTAGCAATAATAGCATGCAAATGCTTTTATTGTAAGTCAAATATAAAAATTTATTTTACATTATACAATAACCAAATCAATACGCGCGCTCTGATTGGTCAATCAGCTGTGGGTTATTTTGCCGGTAAACCCACGGAAAAATCGCGCGTTTTCTGAATTATTATATAAAAGCAATAGACCAAAAGTTTTCTATGGGTTATAGGCTGATAAACCACTTGGGATGTCGGTAGAACACTCGAAGAATTCGTAAAACACTCGCCTGCGACTCGTGGTTTACAAATTTTTATCGTGTTCTACCAACATCCCGCGTGGTTTATCAGCTTATAACCCACAGAAACTTGTGGTCTATTGCTTAATTATTTGGCTCGCCACACTACCCATTCTGCCTCTCTAGATATATATTTTGTTGTTTTTGTGTTGCGATTTTTTTGTGGATTTTCTTTTTTTGGGAACGGCCTTAAGATGAAGGAGGGTCGTAAGATGCAATCAATTAGGCAATTGTTTTAGAATATTAGCTTGTATTACTAACCATTGCGATGATTCTTATATTTGGGGTTTTACAGTTGTGATACGGGGGTATGTTAAAACAAAACTATTGAGCGATCCCGGTGAGAAAATGAGAAAATGGCTTTTTCAATGTTATTCTCGTTGAGGGCTAGTTAATACTAAGAATGAAAGGAAAGTGAAACGCGTAAAGGGCAGGGTTCCCCTCTTGTTCTTATTTCTCCTTTTCTGTGGAGACACCATAATTGAAAAGTGGCACCAACAAGACTTTTGATGCTAACAACTCAGCCATTCTTACAGTCCCTTCGTAGGGGGAATCGTTTTTATTTATGCTAATTTGCTCTACCACAAATTGCATTTCGTCTTCGCCGAAATGTTGCTTTTCGTCTAGGACGCAGCTAGATTATTGAATGTCATACCTTTAGATGTTTTGCAGCTATTTAAGCACTTTAAGTTTGCTTCGAAACATCGAGGTTAAAACAAGTCCTCCATACCACATGATATCTTAATGTCAGTGCCAGTGTTTCTGTCAAAGTCGCTCATCCGTCATTTTCTGCGGAAGCTTTTTAGTAAATCGGCGAAAGTATACTTAGGAAATGTTTTCAAATAGATCTAATCGGTTGTAAATAATCTCTCCTTAAATGGAATGGAATACTTTATTTTAGGGAAACGTTTTTAACAAACGAGGAAGCTAGACGGGATTTACATTAAATTCAATTCACGCAATAACAAATTTACAAGAATTGCATGAAACAGGTGTCTTTTTTTTTTGGCGCAAGCGGTGGTAGATTTTCTTTTAACCGTAATCATTCTAATGTTTTTTTTTCTTGGTCGAGCAAACTGACATTGGGTAATCAACGTTTATCAAAAACACGCAAAAATGTCACAAAAGGAATAGCTAGAGAACAGCTTTGGTTGGCTAGACATAAAATTGCAATTGAAATGCCTGATCTCAATTTTAAAAATAGGTCTGCAATGCGTACATGTGTCTAGTGTTGGGTAATTGAGTAATATGTATATGGTTATAGAGGATTGCGTTATACTTCGTGAACGCAATAATGATTTCTCCGTCGTTGAGTACAGTTGTGGAGGCTGGGGTATAATGTGAAGCTCCAACAGTGTAGGGAAGAAATATGGCTAAAACTAACAAACGTGTTGAAGAGGATACCGAAAGATAGGAGTATAGGTTGGTCTGCTTTGTTAGGTGTGCTTGAAATTATTGCAGACATTTTGCGAACATTAATGAATTTGTTATTTTTAACATCACAGTGGTAACGATGAAATAAATTGAACACAACTTTATTATAAGGCAACTAGTTATAAAAGAAAAGTTTGTGTATTTTTTTTTAAGTTACTTAAAGAAGCATGTTCATACATATGGGCTAAAAGCAAATGCAAAATTCATAAGAATAATTAAATGACGGTCTACTGACTAACTTTAACTATCTACTAAATCAGCTTTAAGTTGTAAAAGGATGGAAAAGTAAACAGTGTAGATTCTAAGTCTTAAAACTTCTTAAAACTTTAGCAGCATAGCCAGTTACCTTAGCGATTTGGTGTATACCATCTGATAAATGATGTTAAAGCAAGAGAAAATAAGGTGAGAGGACATATCCCCATGTCCTATGTTAATCTTTTTCAATCTATTTTAAGCTTCGCGTCATGCTGTCGAAGTTATTTTTAGTCTAGGCACCCGATCACGCAAGCAATGCCCACAGTTATCAGGTTGTGTTCATCCAAATAAGAAATTGAAAATTTAGCGGGCTAAGAGAGAGAAAAAAAAAATCATTTTGTTCAGTTGAACTGCCGCACTGTTAGCTTTAGAAATCATTTTCAGAGCTGGGCAGAGAAAGTATACGTACGTGCTTCTCCGAAGCCGTAAAATAGAATTCCTGTCATTCCGCAGCACGAATAATGAATGATAAACACAAAGTGCCAAGACTCGAATTTCTAACCTGATTGAAAGTCTTTTCTCTGAAAGTGCCGAAAGGATTGAAGCGAAAAGCATCTCTTTCCAAAGGTATTTTAAAGCGCAGGACAGCTAAAATATCTGTTTAGCGTATGTTAGAACTTTCACTCCAAAAAAAGAAACGTTGCAATTTTTTGTTTATTTAATATCGGAAGTGCTGTGTAATATTTACTACTGACTAGAATTGCATTGCTGGTCTCGTGTTAAAGTAAGATTCATTGATATGCTATTCTTGTCTTGCGAGTCTACTTGTAAATAACAGTTTGTGTAACTTCAGCTAATAGCCTTTATCCAACTTGTGAAAGGACAAAACAAAATAAGGAACTTATATCAATAATAACATGACAGTTTACTGACTTACATTTTCAACTACCTTGCTTCGTCAGTTATAAGTTATATAGATGCGTGGCCAAGTAAACAGAATACTGTTACTCTGCTTGAGTAAGACCTTTCACTACGACAGTGTCGCTAGTAAGCTTAGCAATTTGGCGAATAGCACCTTCAAGTAAAGTAAGATCCATTGTATCATCATTTGTGTCTTCACACATTCTATAAAAGCATTACTGGGATGAACCTTTTTATTGCACTTGCACCAGGACAGATAGGAAGAGATTGTTTCTCCATTAACAGTGGTACTTTCAAGGACTGTAAAAATGGGAAATTGTGGGGCGGATTCAACTGTGGAGCCAGATTTAGCAGTGTTTAGGCAGATTTCATGGCTCATCGTATCCTTATGTACACAGATATCACAGAAGGTGTACGTGTCACCTTGCTTAATGCTACCAACAAAGTTTTCCCATAATAATCTGATTTTCTGATGGATCAGCAATAATGGCACGTTGGAATTGTAGGTTTTTGGAACCAACAGTCTTTGAAGGATACAAATAGGTAACTTTGGCAGTTACTGTAACTATTTGGCCAGGACACACAGATTTGATCAGTGCGGGCAATAGACAATTTTGTCTATATGATGATATCATCAAAATGGCGTCCTGGTACAATTCTCATTATACCCGCCCCCAAATTTTGTCCCAGCATTTTTGTCTACGGTTGTTTGGTCCCCTGAGTCCCAGTTCCCCTGAAAGAGGACCGACAGAGCTTTCATTCAAATCAATCAGTAATGGCATCGGCTGCAATGTGTACATTGGGGAGCTTAGGCACGTGCGTGGACGCGGACGGCAACTGGAAGAGAACATTACGTGTGCTAGGAAAGTATTGTCTCCTAGATTTTTATACTGCTCATTTCTAATGAAGAAAAGATACTTAGCAATGTGAATGTGGTTGTGTGGAGGAAAGTTAAGAGAGAAAACAGCTCACTTCCGGTTGCCGCCGCGTCTCAAAAACGCGAGTGCTTAAGCTACCTACATAAATATATTTCGAAGTCGAACTGGGGCACCTAAATTGAGCTCAGGAAAGCTCACATGCTACGAAGCAAAAGGAAATTTGAGGTAGGTAAGGTTTTTTTAGTAAAAAGTAAAAATACTGTAGTATTCTCTGATAATTGGGCTTCAAATATATCGAAGCAGAATTCAAGTGCACGGTGGTTTAGTTCAAGTGCACGGCATTTGAAGTGTGACCCGTAGTATTGGCCTTCGCCGCTATTCACTGGAAAAATTTTCCAGTTTCCATCCATGTTTTTTGTGGTCTTTTCACGGTTTTTCTGTGGTATTTTCATGGTTTTCCTGTGGTTCACCATAAAGTACCACATGTGGTAAAAGTTCCCTTTTTCCACCTGTGGTTATTGTGTGAATCCACACATGGTTATAGAGTTTTCCAAACATGGAAATTCTTTTCTGTACACATCAATGTGAAAGGTGGAAATTTAAATTGCCAACTTGCTCAAGTTATCAACCATTGAAAGGTTGGGTGCATAACCAGCCTATACAGAATTTCTTGGCTCTGCTTTGAAATAAAGAATGTAAAAAATGCTGCACTAAGAGTTTGCACAAGCTACTTATTGAAAATCAATAGAAAAACAGGCAAAATAAAATACAGAGAAATTATTTCCAATTAATTTGTAAAAGCTCCTATCCTAAAAATTAGGCAGATCTGAGCAAAAATCAAAAAAATGTGACCTATTTTAAACATGGGCTGGCTATGCACCCAGATACAAATTCACTAAGGTATTTCTAAGGAAATCCTGCAAAGTTCTGTATAAAAGCAGGTTTTCTCAGAAGCAACTTTGGATGATTTACCTTTATTTAGGCATATCCCTTTTAAGAACGGACCATTTTGCTCTCGAGGGGAGGGGAGGAGGGGTTGGGCAATTACCAAAAAGTACAGTATCCTGCACAAGAACAAGCGCCGAAAAAAGAAAAAAATAGGGACCTTTAGCACCGAGAGTTTTCATGACGGCGACGGCGCCCGGAACTGCAGTTTTATTTCCGCTTGACGCGACGACGTCAAAAGACTTGTTTTCACGGTGTGTAGAAAACGTGAGTAGATACGAACCTTTTGTCCGCTTATACTCGTTTTTGTTCCCAACTTAAGAAAACATATTTTCGTAATTTACTTGAACAGCTTTTGACATAAAACGTATTTTATTCATCGCATTTTAAAAGGACAGCTGTTTACTGAATATGGCGCCATCTGCTAATCAAGTGCAAAAATCCAAGTGAGTAAATTAAGCTACTTGACCAAGGGGTTAGCTTCTTTGATTCTTCATTCTTATCAAAAAATGCATTATGTTTTACCTCCCGGACTAGTGGAGCGAAGAACATGATGGGCTTTTTCTGGGCGAAATGCTTGAAAGAAATATTTTTGGAGCAAAGAAAGAAGTCCCGCTCGTGAACTGGCGTGGGAAGCGATAGTCGACAGTCTGAATGAAATCAACCCTCCAAAATTCCAACTGAAGGATAAAAATGCTGAGAGCGGTGGAGCCTCCTCCGAAAAAGGTTCTGCAAAAATATGAGCAAGGAAGAGAAGGCAAGTGGGATTTCTGTGGAAGAATAAACGGAGAAAGAATCACTGGTCGAGGAGTTAGTTGATAGAGAAGATACCATAACAAGCAAAGACTGAATCAGCATCGAAACAGCAATTCAATGACAGCCCAGAATGCAGAAGATATCAGGATAAAAGCGATGGAGCGCCTTAAAGAGACCAAGAAACGCAATTCAGACGAAGGTGGACCTTTTCCGAAACGTCGTAAATCGAGACGTGCAGAACCACTGGTCGACTTTTTGCGAGAGAAAGCAGCGGCTGACCGCGAAATTAGACAGCAGGAGTTACGACAAAGAAAGTTGTTCCATTATACGACTGTTATCGTTCAAAAAATCCAGATTTCGGCTTTCAACCGTACGATGCTTTCGATCTAGCAAACATGAATTCAGCTGACTACAAAGCAGTTAAAAAGGCAGACCTTCCTCGACTTACAGATACCTTATTACCGCAGTGTTAAATTCCAAAAAGAGAAGCATTTGTGAAATGCCATAACTTGTTTTAATGGCAATCAGACGTCTGAGTTTTTTGACCTGTAGCCGCCAACTCGAGATCTAGAGGCATATTTACAGTAACCGATTTAAAAGGAAACAAAATAAACATTGAAAACATTTATTCTTCAATGTATACTTATGAACATTGGGCTTCCAATTTAGTCCAAGATGCAATCTTAAAAGTTCTGAAATAGATGTAAATATTAAAGTTAAGGATCTGAACAGAAAGGTAATGCTTTATCCATTTAAACCTGGAAAATTTGCCCTTGTGGATCCAATAAGAGCAAGAGTACCAATTCCAATTCCAATCCTCTTGGTTCACATCTTCGTTGGCTCAGAAGCATCTTTAATCGTCTTTTATTATTATTACTTGGCTCCTGTCCGCCTGAGAATCATCACTTGTGATTGATCTGAAGATGTTCAATACAATTCCTATCGTTAGCCTTTTATCCAAGACTTGGAACAAACTAACCAGATACCAACATCGCTTGACTTTTCTTAAGAATTGCCGTAAACATAACGTCATTCCTAAAGCTTTTCAACTGAAATTTAATTTGGCACTCAACACGAACAATCCAGAACTGAATTTGCATTGTAGTCGTCTACTTTTTAATTCATCTCAGGAACTTTGCAACATTGGGCTTAAGTCCACGGAAGAAAAAGTAAAACATTTGTAAAGGGAACTGTACAACTGTAGAGTAAGTCTTTTCAGCCAGCTCCACTATTTTCAGGCCTACTATGGGACCTTAAGTCGCCTTAAGTCGATTAAAGTCAACTTAGGTCGATATTGGTTACACAATGTTATAAGGGTTCCCCCCTTTTAAATTGTACCCATAAGGAGGATATTAAGCTGGCCAATCGCTTAACTCAGCTCCAATCATAAGTATCAGAGGAGGAGGCATGAGAGCCAAATAATTAAGAAGTCCTATTTTCCCCTAGCAGGGATCACCCACTGTGTTCTTGGGTAAGATACTGTACTCTCGCAATGCCCTTCCCCCTCTCCCAGATGTAAAACTAGGCGGTGGTTGGGGGGGAGGAAACCCTGCAATGGAATACCGAGTTGATATGAGGTAGGAAATGGCTTCCACATACATGGAAACCCCATGTTATAACAGTTGTGCACCTGTCAAACCACCATGTGTTAAACAGCATGATTGATTCCTGCAAACATTACTGAATTAGGGAATGTCTCTGTGACAATGTATACTCCTTCTTAATTTGTGTTTTGTATTTCATTGAGTTGATCAAAAGGTTAACACTGTGTGTTATCACCAGGAAATGAATAAAAATATGATTGATAGCAAAAAAAGCAAATTACTGTGGCTGCAATAATTTATTTATATTACTGAATCAGATCAAACTTACAGTTCTGGGTCATGAAAATAAAAACAAAAAATAAATAGAAAGGTATTCTGGAGAAAAGCTACATTTTTGCCAGTCACTTTTACATTGGGTAGTACAAATGCGGCAATCCAAAGTCAGTTAAACTGAACTGAAGCTGAAGTTTAGACACTTTACTTACCCAGAGCAAAAGAGTGACAAAAGTGGGCCAATTCTCCAGCATAAACTTGCACTACAAGCTTCCACCACCGTATTCGACTAATTGTGCATGTTCTAACTTTGCAACTCAACGAACCTACTAAAGGCATAAATATCTATCTAACATAAGGCTTTGACAGTTTCTCCGTATATATCGTTAGTTTGATGTTCAACATAGATGAATGAACCTCTCCTATTCCGAGAAAAACTTTCAGCAGCAAACATGGCCGCCGGTCCAACATTTGAGCACGTGACTTAGTTTGTTTGGACTGACGTACCCACGAGACCACTCGTACTCACGTGCTTTTCCCTCGTGGAGTAGATCATGCTGGCCTGCAATCTTTGAAGTCTACACCCACAGAGACAGTCCACCTTCTTTCTATTAACTGGCTACCTGCTTGTATTGTGGAAAGAAAAATCGTCTCGGCGACACAATTCGAGGTAAAGTAAATAATTGCTTTCGCTATAGCAGATAGTATGGCCGTACTTGGCGGGAGAGCTCGAATTTTCCGCGGTACGGGCGAAAAGGAGGGAAACTCGCGAGGTGTCCCGCTCCTCACTTCGAAGCATAGAAACTAGGATAGCGGCGCAAAGGTTATTGGGAGAATTAAAATGACGGAAGGCAGTGTTCGTAGTGCAAGCATCGGTTTGTTTAATTTCGTTGTCACTCAGTAATTTCTGGACAGCTGCAAGGTATTTTAATTAGCTCTATTTTATAATTCTTGTGTCAAAGTGAGCCTGATACTGGTAGTTAGTTTCTGCTGACTAAATAAATGCAGCTTAATACTGTCACAAGCCCAAACACAAAACTTTAAACTTAAGTGTTATATCATTTTTGTAGGTCAAACACTGCGGGGCTGAACCAAGTCAAAGCTTGGAACTTGATCCTGGTGACCCGATCAGCGAAAGTAGTGATCTTCCAACAAAATTCGCTT
Source organism: Catalaphyllia jardinei (assembly GCA_022496165.2). NCBI lineage: Eukaryota > Metazoa > Cnidaria > Anthozoa > Scleractinia > Caryophylliidae > Catalaphyllia > Catalaphyllia jardinei. The sequence goes on from CM042756.1 coordinate 10,275,362, forward strand.
CTCTGTAAGTGAGACATCAAAGTTTTATGGAGCCATAAATTGGTTGGGAAGACAGGAAAGGAAGTCTTCTTACCAAGGACCAGAAGTTATCACGTGGTTGGCAAAATGGTATTGGGGTGTTTTCTCTGACAAAGGCAGGAGAACAACAAATTAGTTGGGTCCCTGAAAAGGATCAATGAACTATGGATGCTGTTGGAAAGGCATGTGATTTCCCTAACTTCTATGCCGAAATCGACAATACAAGTACCAAAAATATTGGAGACAATTTTACCAAAGTAACAATTTTTGTAATAATTATAATAATAAAAATAATTAGAAAAATTGTTACCTTGCTAAAGTTAATTGTGAAGGCTCCTTGGTGTAGAAGACATAGGACAGCACAGGACACATCACAATAGAACGCCTCACTAACCTATTTTGTTCATTGTTGTTTTTTTGTCCTTTTGTTTTCTTTTGTTGTACGCCAACTGTGTCTTCTACAGAGAGCTCCAAAGTAACAAAGCTTTGTGAAATAAAACTTAATACAGGCAAAGAATCTTGTGTAACTTTAATTATTTTGTGGAAAATTAATTAGTTTTCTGTAAATCATCTCCATTTTCTTAAACTTAAAAGTTATGTCACTATTTACATATTTTTATAGTATTGTTATATGTTGCTTCGTATTTTGATATAATTACTTTAGGCATATACCAGTCGCCATGTTGATTTCTGGCTATTTATTGAACAGCTTGGACTATATAATTGAACAATAACTGTTGTGGTAATTCTCTAACCATTTTTAGCTAAAATGGTTTGAAACTGGGATACTTGAGACTATGGTGACTTATAGCAATACAAAAGTAAGCAAGATATTATCATAATATATGTATTAGGTAAAATTGGTTTATTGTGAGGGATTCTGTGAATATTTTTCAATTTTATGGTTTTTTGCTAACTTTCAGTTTTATTACTTGAGTCAAATGAAATCGCTTTAAGTCGCCTTAAGTCGCCTTAAGTCGCCTTAAATCGCCTTAAGTCACCTTAAATCGCCTAAAGTCGCAATGATTTTTTTTCGCGAATTTTGCTTAAGTCGCCTTAAGTCGCCTTAAATCAGCCAAAGTCGCCTTAAGTTACGGCGACTTTAGGTCCCAGAGTAGGCCTATTTTCTCGCCTATCGAATTTGGAAATCGCCAGAACATGAAAACTGCATCCTGCATAACGACTTGAAAGTAATTGAAAAGAGGAAAATGAGGAAAACAATTCAATTGCCAGCACCACCTGATCATGACAATTCCAGGAATACGACGCATAGAAAGCACACTAGACGTTACGACAAGTCCCGTAGACTTCAAAGGAAGAACGAACAATTTCGCACGAAACATAGATCCACGCCTTTTGCTGTTGATGATAACTAGCTTTAACACCTGGATCCGGTTAACCTCTCTGAGCACATTCTAAGTGAGGACCAGACCAAGCTACTGCGTAAAGGACCTTCCTTTTGTCCAGCACCACGGGACATCAATTGGCAGGACGTTCATGACGGCTTAGAAGCCTTCAAGCCCAGGCTTAGAACTGCTGTGTTCTTCATGGAAAAGGATACCGAGGAGCTAGCTTCCAACGAGCAAAGCCAGAATCATCTACCACCGATACCAGGTAAAAAAGGTTGGAAACCTCCAATTTCTATATTCCTTGAACTTTTTTTTATCTAACGTTAGGAAAGACATTCTTAATCCTCGAGACATTAGAAACTCGGAAGATAATTTATCCAGAGGGGAGCGTTCCGCGCTCAGGGAACTGAAGAATTCTGACGTTACCATTAGAATACAAGATAAGGGCTCTCGATTCCAATGAATTTAATGATAAAATGCTTGGCCAACTTAAATAACCCTTTGCATTACAAAATCTTAAAATCAGATCCAACTACCAAGCACTTAGGTTTAGTAGAGCAGTGGTGTGCTAAATGGTTGCAAAGGGGCGAGATTTCACCACAAATCGCTTCTTGGATTGTGAACAGAAAGGCTATGCCTGGGGTAGCGTTTGGAAACATCAAAACGCATAAGAATGACAACCCCTTAGTCTTATTCCTTCTTGCTATTGAAAACCTGCCAGCCTTCACTGAATTTTATCTACAACCATTAGCTAGAAAACAACCATCTTTCATTAAGGACACCACTGACATGCTGAACAGGATACAAAAGTTTAATGAAAAAGGTCCATTTCCCGAGGGCACCCTCCTAGTTTCTTGGGACGTAGTTTCTATGTTCCCTAATATTGATAATGAATTGGGATTGGGAGCGGTCAGTAAAGCATTCGATACTAAAGAACAATTGTTACTATCCACTGATTGCATTCTGGAAGCTGTAGAAATTTGCCTTAAAAGTAATCACTCGGTAATCACCTTCAGATTCATGGCACTGCTATGGGACCTAAAATGCCTGTAGCTATGCTGATATAGCCATGGGGGAGATAGACCACAAGGCCACGCATTGTGGCTCTATCAAGCCCTCACAATGGTGGAGATATCGCCATGATATCTTTGACCTTTGGCAACAGGGTCTCGCTGCACTAAATTATTTCACTGAATACATTAATTCGCTGTATCCAACGATTAAATTTGAATTGGTCTATTCTGAAAGAAAACTTAATGTATTAGACGTTACACTCCATTTGGTCGATGGCTTTATCCAGACTGATGTTTACTCAAAACCTACTGATAGCCGTATGTATCTTCCTCCATCCAGTGCCCACCCAAAGCATGTTTTCAAAGCGAAACCCATTTGGGGTCGCTTCGAGACTGCGTAGAAACTGTTCTGAGGACATTTTTCTCAACAAAAGGCTGGAGGCGTACAAGGGCTACCTTGTCGACCAGGGATGTCAAACAGAATTGGTCTCACGTGAATTTTCTAGAATAAATAGCGAGTACTCCAACAAATGACCTACTTAAAGCCAAAATCAGAGAGTCCAGATTTTTCCTTTTGTTCTTACCGCCTATGAATGGGTTAATTAAAAAGCATTTTCATTTTTTCTCCAAAACTTAAGGAGCTCTTTCCACCAAAATCTATCATTTCAGCGTTTCGTAGGTCTACGAATCTGAAAGAAATTTTGGCACCTTCCAAGTGCAGAAAGGGCCCCTCTCAGTCAGATGTGTATTACTAATTGTGGCTAAATAATAAACTGAACTGAACTGAGTTCCAACAGCGGGGTGTTTCACTTGAAATAAAACCAGATGCGATCTTTGTAAGAACTTCTTTGTCAACTCTCAAACGTTTTCTAGGGCACAAACCGGTAAAACGTATTTTGTTCGACAGAAACTTTCTTGTAATTCATCGAAGGTGATTTATTTGGCTCATTGCAAGAAATGTAATCTCCAATATGTCGGCTCCAGCACCACGGAATTTAAGGTTAGATTTAGGAATCACAAATCCTCTATGAAAACGAACAAAAAAACTTGCGAAGCCGCCATACACGTTGAAAGAACTCCGCATCTGTTATCGGACTTTACATTTCAATCTATTGATCAAATTCAAACCATCACGTCCGAAAACATGATAATTTACTAATCCCGAAAGAAGCAATACACTGGAGTACGCAGTTATTTTCCCTATAACCTTTTGGACTCAATAAAAGACAATAATTTCATTCAAAGATTCGCATTCACTATACTTAATTTTAGCGGACTTCTAGCGATATGTTTTCTTAGGCGAATTTTTTAACTAGTCATTTTGTATATACTCACTTTTAAATGATTCTTCTCCATAATTGCGGTTGTTTCAGCACTCAGGGGCCTCTTTGGAGGATTTCTGTTTAAGCTGATTCATTCAAAGGATCTTAGTTGGTAGATTATTAGGTATTGTTTAATAGCTCTTCGTTGGGATTTTGTTAGGTTTCAGAGGCCATCAGCCGTAAACAACACAGTAAACAACCTAATATTAGACAGGGGAAATTCTGAAAACTTGCACAAAAAGTTTAGGTTTGCTAACGTGGTTTTCATAATTTCAGGTTTATATCTCAATTGATTGAGTTCCTCAAGTCCAAGTGTGTTGTTTGCAAAGCAAAATGAAGCAGAATCGAGTCACTTTTAAGCTGCAAACACATTTCAGGCGATAGCTTTTTGTCTTGCCTGATATTTCAATGCTACATGGAAATCTGCCACCACTCTACAATAACCTTAGAGCACATGCAAAGAATATGAGGCTGGCTACAACTAGAAAAGTGCTTTTTCATAGCACATGAGCTCGCCGAGAAAGAAAATGCATGTACGAGTGAGGAAGTTTTTAGTAACTAAGTACGTAAGTAGGAGTATTTTGCGACGCGTCACTTTCAAAAATAGATAAGTCGTCCTTCGCCCGATTGTCCAAATATTTTAGAGCCTTGTTATGAGTGTCCCAAAACTCCTCTTCTACTTTGTGCATTTGACCGGCCGGTTAGCTTTTTGTTTCTTGAGATAATTCTTCCTTAGTTCTCACTGTGCCCTCTTACAAACCGTCTTGAATTTCCGCCGACTCGAATAATCTTCTCCAGACCCCACAATCTGTTCTTGATCCTGCTGAAGGTCAATTGATTATTCGCATTTTGCTTCATTAAACTTTAGATGCAGTCTTCTTAATCGTCCATTACTTTACAATACACTGACATTATTTAAAATCTCACTGTGCTTCCATCAAATGTTCACCAGATAAACGTTTATTCGATCACACGATTACAGGGCCCAAATTTTAAAACGATTATTTAATTTGCATTCTCGATGGACAGCAAAATCGATAAGATAACTGAGACATAAAATCGTAAAAAATTATATGCTAATTAAGATCAGATTTACTTCTACTGACTATTGTAATATTTTATTCCACATCTGTAAAGACAAAGCCTTTAGTAGTTGTCCGCTGACTAAAATATTTCTATCTGTTATCGGGATAGTGAAATGCTTTGTTCGGTTGCTCTCTTGGAGCACTCCTTCCCTTTGAAACATTTTTCAACTAAGAGACAAAAGACACTGGTTAAACTACTGGTAATGAACAGCCTTAAAGGAATGGGAATACACGCCATGTCCGGTGTGTGCGACAACTCTTTTGGCCGGGAGTTTGTAAGATGCTGCTATCGACACAACTCTACATTTAATAGCACCCAATCACAGCAAATATTCATGACAACAAGTATTATTAGTTATGAAATAAAACAAAACAGGAGCCCTGGACGAAAGTAAGTTTGATAACAACAAACTAACTTTTTGAAATAGGGAAATATGCAAACTTTTAATACCTTTTGCAATTTAGCCTCCGTTTTGATTTTGCAGATGGAAAAAATATAAACTACTTAAATCCAACACGCAGATGTTGGCGATGTCAAGTTCTTCGCTGAGCTCTTTTCGCTCCAAGAGAAAGGAATGGCCGTCAAACTGTCGATGCGAATAACTTAGTCACATCTAAAACTACCTTTGTAGACCAACATATGACTTACTTACTTACTTAAGAGAATGAGTAAAGATCGACGTTGTGATTTTGCCGAATGAAAAATAAAATTAAGTTCACCGCTCGGTACATTTATCGTTGTGGGCGTCATTTCCATGTTCTTTGCCAATTATTTTCACTAGCAGGACTTCCAAAAATTTCCAAATGTCGGCCGAAAAAACCCAGTCAAATGCCGAGCTAACATTTTAGCCAAACATTGAACGCATTGGACTCCAATAACGAATGGGTCAATGCCTTCGCTTCGACGCAGACCCTCTTTGGCTGCATGACGCTGCCCAAGCCATGTACACATTCCTCCTCCTTTTTTACTGGCGTCCCAATGAACGCTGCTAACTTAGGACCCAGTTCAAGTTTGTAAAGACATTTCAACGGTTACCAGCGTAACCTTTCACTTATCTGGACATTTAATATAATCGGTCGATTTAGATACCTTCCCGATCAAAAAGAAGCTGCAAAATATTTGATACGCGAGGAAAAAGATCGCTATGTTCGTACGTGAACATCTATTTGCATTTCTGGTTTCTATCAAATTCTGGCTGAAATGCTGTTACCTTGCATGAAGTCTGCTTAGAACTGAAATGATCGCAAAAAGGAAATAAACACTAGCGTGTCTTTTCATTGAGCGTGTGAGACAGTTACGATAATCTATTTAAGGTACAGTGAAAAAGATCAAGTCTCTGTAAATCTACGGAAGCAGAAGGAATTAGAAAAGCTGCATATTTAATTTGAACATTGACGTTGTTTATGCAGCAACATGGGAGCCTGTAGCTGTCTATTACACAATAGAAAGGCGCCGATTGGCTCTAGAGAAATTTTTAGATGATCTCCAGTTGATCTTAGGGTCTAGAGTCCAGAAAAAAAAAACAAACAAACAAAGGGAAAAGAATGTGCCGTTACCTTCATGCAGGGATAACTTCATTGCATCTTTCGACCTTCGACAGAATTGTCCAAGAAAAATTACTCTACCACTATACTACCATACTACTACATGTTCGCTTTCAGCGGGAAGTTCTTTGTAGTCTCGTTTAAGTTGAAGAACAAACTGTTATTTACATGTTTGTTTTTAGCAATGAGTTTTTTTTATGCAGAAATCGCTTCGAATGGAGAAGGAACTGTTAATTTACAATCTGGTTTCCAATATGGAATTCTTTTTGGAACTCGCTCTGCTTCGTCTGGAAGTAGTTAACGTTGGTTGTCGTCGACCAGGGAGTACCTCGCGGTGGCATCGGATCATGGTTTTGAAAGCTGCTTTCATATTTCCGTTCAGACCAATATACAACCACGGGTTTATGGCGCTGTTAGCATGGCCAAGCCAATATAAAATGTAGACAATTACAGGACGATCCCAACTCACCCCAGCACTTCTCACGACTATGCTTATACCATCGTCTATTTGATACACGTGCACTGGACGCCAGCAGATTGCAAACACAACCACGACAATGATGAGCATTCGGATGACTTTTTTTCTTGGGGATTTCCTGTTTTCTTTGATTTTCACTGATGTTATGATCCACAGGCACCTCATGCAGCCACAACTTTCAAGCAACGAGGGTGTACAGAACTGAGATGACAGTGAGGGGCAGAAGGAAGCCGGCAGTAAAAAAATAAGCATAGAATGGAAAAAGTAGAGATTTCTCAAGTCCACACTTGCTTTGGACGAGTTTAGAGGCAACTGGTACAATTGACATCGAGGCTATGGATGAGATCCAAATAATTGGAGTGATGATTGTAGGCTTCCTGAACCAAATGTTCCGCCGGAAAGGCTGCACGACGGCAAAGTATCGATCAAATGCCATCACCGTTAGGCAGAAAATGGACGCGATTATCGAGACATAAACAGCATAGTAAAGAAACCTGCATTTCAAAGTCCCGTTTGAATCAGAGCCTTCAAGGACATAAAAGTGGCTAGCACTGATAGGCATCTGAAACACAGCAACCATCAAGTCAGCCACCGCCATGTTAACAAACAGGAAACTTGTCAAATTTCTTGTTTTAGGTTTCTTCCACACAATGTAGATCAGCAGTGTGTTACCAGAGTAGTGTCGTAATGGGGGTTCCCAGCCCACCATTTAAAATGGGATATAAAAAAATAGAGGAGAGGAGCCGACCCTTTTAAAAGGGTAAAAAAAATTGAGGATAGGAGCGCAACCCAGCTCCCAGCCCACCCCAGCCCAACCCACAGCCCACCCTTTTAAAAAGGGATAGAAGAGCGCACCCCAGCCCACCCTTTTAAAAAAGGATAGAGGAGGCCTGCCCAGCCCACCCAATTCGGCCAGTTTGAACCTTATAATAACCCCTCTTTATTGTTGCCTCTTCTTTTGGATCCATATAATATAATTAGGATACTCATTTTTTACTATCTACTATACTTTTTCCAATAATATTTTTCATACCTGCCAACAGGAGGGCACATATCAACAAAGAAATTATCTAAATTAGCTATATCACCAATAAGATCTGTATTATTAAAGCTACCTAGCCTTAATGCACTTTTTATTCGGATTAGCATATGAGCATAGCTTTGAAAAGCATACTTGCAGTTATTCGTGTTTTCATTAACGTTCTTGTATTTAAGCAAACATTCAATTAGCATAGAACCACCAAGAGAAATAATAGTCAAAATAGATCCTGAGATAATAGCTGATGCAATACCGCCTCCGGCAATGGCACCTGAAAACAATCTTGCTGCATATTTAATATTTCTGTAATACCTATGAGCTTTCTTATATAAAAACCATTTTCGATGAATGGTTTTTTAATAACCCATCAATTCATCTATTTGATCGCTATTCAAGTCTTGTGAAATGTGATTGAACCCGCAAATTTTTCTTCTCATATTTATAAATAATTAGGAGAAAATTATTTATAAATGCGAAGAGCTGCTGCATTGATTATGAATAATGCATTCCTGAGCGCCCTAGAAAAAACTCCAGCAGGTTTTGTAATATAATATTCGTTTCCTACTTCATTGCCATTTACAATTACTGCTACTATAATTAATTCAGGAGCGTTATTGTTTAAAGTAGATGACAAAGCACTATATAAAATTGTAGGAATTGGAAAGCCATAGTTTTGACCAGTTGCTCCATTTCCGAAAGACCATTCAAAAGCATTGAGAGAGAGGTCCATTTTCTTCGGCATGGATCGCGATTTTTGGTTTCGGAAAGGTAATATAGTCATTTATATTAGCAATTAGAGCGTTAAAATCTGCACTGTCTGTTTTGTTTCTCTCGAGTGAATCTATTGTATTAGATAGGGTTGTTATGTCTGAAGCATTTCCTTTCAGATTTATAGCTGTGTTAAAATCTGTTAAGTTAACTTTACCCGCTAATTGATTATCAACATAGCTCTTTTCAGCTTTATTGTTTTGATGCATAGTTAAAGTGTTATTTATAATCTTCAGATCGCTCGCTTCTAACTTATCTCCTAAGGCTGTCTGAACGTCTGCTTTATTGGCCTTTTGAGCTAACTCATTGTTTACATATGTAGTTCCGGCTTTATTTTTTAATAAATCCGTGACGAATTTTTTAGTGGTCGCGTCACTGTTATCTACTGGAGCCGATACATTAGTTAATCTCCGGTTTTTAATATGGAAATGCTGGTCGGCTGTTAGAGAGAAACCAATACCTCTATCTCCCTTTTCACCCTTAACTGCTTTTACCTCTACTTTTTGTTCTCCATTAGTGAAACCCATATATTATAACTATAAATAATATTCTTAAATTATTGTTCCTTCACTCTCTTCATATTTAGTAACATCAGGATAAGCATCGCTACCAGTATTATATAAATTTTTAGTTATTAAAGCTCTCTCAATAGTAAAAGGAGAATCTGACACATAGATAAGCCAAAAATTTTGATTTTGACTCTGGAAACATGGATGTGTTACAGTGATTGCCTTTGTTATTCCACTAAAAATAAAATTCATAGTTTCTCTTTCAACAATTAACCAAAAATAGAATTTTTTTCCTCTGGCGTTAATTGGAATATTAATACTTCTTAAACTTGGCTCATTCATTAAGGGATTTCTGGAAACTACTAGTCTATCTTTACTAATAAAAATAAAGATGGGATAAGAGCCCCCTCTCCAATGTAAAGTTATTATCATACTCCCACTTGTACTAGCTTTATGTAGAAAGCTAAAATAAAAAGTGACAACTCCCTCGTTATCCCCATTTGTCTGATATGAATAATTATTTTGAGTTTTCGATGCAGTAGAATCAGGGAAATAAATCCCTTTTATTAATGAAAATCTTCCATCATTTCTTATTAAATTTCTATATATAGCTTTAATTAAATTACCATTTTTGTCTAATTGTGTTTGTAGATCAGAATGGACTGTCCCTATAGAACTCTGCAAATTTGCGACTGAAGTTTGGAAAGAATTTTTAAAATCATTTAACTGACGGAGATTGATAGCATCACTATCTTCATTTCCTTCTGGAAGGTTTTTAATACTTTTATTATTCATGTCAATTGGAGCTTCAAAAATTACCACATCATTATCAAAGTAATACAATCGGTCCCAGAGATGAATCGAAACATCATTCTGGTAACCTCGGACACCATAGACTACCACATAAATATCGATCTGTTTTAGGGTCTGACCTACCTTTAAGACGAATATCAATATCTAAATCATCAAAACTAGGATTGATAATACCCTTATTAAAATGTATCACACTTCTTGTGTTATTATTTACTATTTTGCTATTAATTTTACTGACATAGAGAGTGCCACTAGATGCATTAATTTCATCAACAGAGAGTCCATCACTAATATATATTTCATAAACTATAGTATAATTTCCGATTGGTAAATAAACTACATCAATACTTAGTCGAGTACTATAATAACCTAGACTTGAGTCATAATCAATTTGAAAATGGTATGTTTTTTATTTATTTTATGATAATCTTTATTTATGGCCCAATTTTATGAATATCACTATCATCCTCTTTGAAAAGGTCATCATCCATTACTTTTTGGAAGACATTTTCCGCGTCAATAGACTCAATACTTCTCTCTTCTGACTCATTTATTTTTGTGTCAATGATACCTGAAATGATACTATTACTATCATTAATAGTCTTATTGACGAAATTAACTGATGCCGCATAATTGTTATTATTTGGTAATGGATCTTTGAGCCCGATAATACTCTTACTATTCATGTCTAAATTACCTTCCATCTTTTCACTACCATCTTTTGGTAATAGGTCATCTTCAGTCCTTGCTATTAATCGAACGAGATAGTCACGATTTGATTTTAACAATTGGAAATTCACTGCTTGATGTTTGATTTGATCATAATTTGGTGTCTCTCCATCATCTTCAACAATAGTTTTTAAACCATCAATAAGGAATCCGCCCATATTTAGATTACCTTGCATTGCACGATCACCTAATAATGGAAAATAAGTCGCTTTAGCACCACCAACTGTTAGGGCGGCATTATCAACAGAAGAACTTTTAATTCCAGTAATAGTATGATCACCCATGTTTAAGTTACCACTCATCACTCTTGAGCCATCTAATTTGAGCAAATCTGATGTATCAACTATTTTTTTTATCAACATATGCTTTAGAGACAAGATCATTATCAGAGAATAAATTATCAGAATATGGCTCTGTGTTCTGAACTTTTATACCCCTTAAATCAAAAGCCTTAGTTCCATCAGCATTGCTCTTTAACTTAATAAAATTTTCATTGAGATATTCTTTATTTACTGCGCTATATAAATCTTTTTTCTTAACGGCTAATGAGTCAGTATCTATGTGATCATCTACGTTTTTTATCCCTAGAATATGGTGTGTATCCATTTGGAGATCACCTGTCATAGGCCTACTACCATCTAACTTTAGTAGATTTGAAGTGTCTACTGATGGGATTTTAGCTATTTCATCATCAACATATTTCTTTCTCACCCCATCATTTTCGTTTACTGGATTACCGACACCAACTAATTTATTTAAATTTAAATCTATTACACTATTTCCATTTCTTTTCATAACTAATTTACCGCAATCTTCTATTCTATTATTATCCATATCAATATGCCCCTTCATTGTTCCTCCAGAGAGAGGTAATAGTTTATCAGTCTCAATCCTTAAATTTCTTTTATTGACTGCATCACTATCGTATGATGGATAAGCCAAACCTTCAATCCTATTCTCATTCATATTGATATTTTCAAAGTAGAGAATCTCATGGTTATCATTTTCATCTGAAACTTTAAATATATCATCAGAGAAACTAGTTCCATGTGAACCTTTTAATACTCTTGTTAGGAACTGGAATTCAATAAGTGGAGTTTTTTAAATAATTTCAATCTGTAAACTAATATCAACTCTATTTCCATCTGATCTTAACTTAATAAAAGCTCTTGTAATTTCTCCGGAGTGTTTTGAAGAATAATTTAAACTACCCTTTACATTGAATATGTGAGTATAATCGGTGGCAAAACTATTGCCCTCTCGGCATTTTATTCTAAAAATAGAAGTATAAACACCACTGCTTAGATTATCATTAATCAGCCCTAAATTGAGAAATGTCTGACCGCCAAAGTCATTATCCACTCCAGATGCGCCTCTCTTGTATAAATCTTTAAAACCATCACTATCAGTTGGGTTTAATTCTGTTGATCCCTCATAAACTCGGAAACTTGGTTGTAAATAATAATTTACAATATGAGAGTCAACAGCATCATCAATATAAGCTTTTGTAGCTGCATCATTATCATGAGCGGGTGCTCCAACATCTGTTAGTCTCCTCTCATCAATGTCGAAATTTCCATCATCTGTAAGGTGGAAGCCAATTCCTGGAAGACCTCTATCTCCCTTTTCTCCCTTTCCACCTTTTGCTTCAATTTGTTCTAATAATCCATTATATACTATATCCCATATATATAGTAATAGATATACTTTTTTTTAATTTAATGAGAAGATTGTGAAGATTGAGAAGATTCTTCGAATGAATATTGAGATTGTGAAGATTGAGATTGTAAAGATTGAGATTGTGAAGATTGAGATTGTGAAGATTGAGATTGTGAAGAAGATTGAGAAGGATAGTAGTCACTATCTTCTGAGTCTGAGCTCTCGAGTGGGGCGTTTAGGAGAAAATCTTTGTAATCTTTGTGGGAATCAGACATATATAAATTAAATATAAATTTTTTTTTAGATATTTTCGTTAAAATTTTTCCTAATACTCTTATTTATCTTGTCAATATATGCAAAGCTGTAAGGTTGAGAAGTTGCCTTGAGGAATTTAGCTTTTGGAATATTAACTTCTCTGCACATTCTAGCGGTTTCTGCTGCAGAGGGTGAGTCAAAGATGCAAAAGTGAGAGCAATTAAGCCGTATATCTTTTGGAGTGAGATAATAAGATTGAGAGAGATAAATAACACTACAACCCTTATGACGACCACCAATAAAGTATTCAACAAGAGGCTTCTGATTCTTTTCACATAAGAAGTCATCAAATATGACTATTTTTTGGTTATCACCATCTAGTTCAGATAGAGGTATTATTTCGTCATTAGAGGCTTGGATAACATCATAACCTACCTCATCGGAGATAGGTTGGAATTTCTCCATTAATTTTTGATACTTAGATTGTTCTAGATTTTTTGAGAAGAGGTAAGTCTTATCAAAGTATAAGAGATTGTAGAGCATATGCATAAGGGTATTTGTTTTACCACAACCACTAGGCCCACATATAAGCATCCGGAAAGTGCTTGAAGGCATAAAGGGTTTTATCCTCTTATATTCCTTCTTAGAGTTTGATGCTGAGTCATAGTTTGGAATTTTCATCTATAATTTATATGGATATATTCTTTTTCAATTAATATTACATTACATTGTATGATTTATAAAAATATAAATTATGTTAATATATGAGTCTATCAAAATGGAAAGAATTAGCTGAACGGAGGACCCGGACAGGAAGGGCAAAGAGAGGTCTCTTCAATGAAATAACAGAAGAGAGGATAAAGAGTAAAAGCACGGAACAAAGGATTGCAAAGACTTTTAGGTTAGATAAGCTTGATCAAATAGCTGAACAGACTAAACCTCGGAAGAGAGTGCGAATTCAGGTACCCAGAGCGAATAGAGAGGGTGGTATTGATTATGCACCCGAAGTAGATCCCTATGAAGATATGGATGTGGACGGATTGTTAAATCTAGAAGATTATGTAGCACCTCAAGCTGAAAAACAAATAGCTAAGATACCCGGAAAACCACCCCAATATGAAATGGATCCAAATCTTTGGCAAATTCCTGATGGTCCCCCTCCAGAATATGAACTGCCTCCAGCATATGAAGATCCCCTACCAATTGAAGGGACTCCTGAGGAAGAAAAAGAAGAAGAGGAATATTATGAAGAAATAAAAGGGGGTTTAGAAGCTGATAAGATTTTAGACGAATTAGATTTACCAAATTATATTGATGTAAATGCGAGATTATCTCAACCAGATATGACAAGTAAAAAGAGCAGAAATTATTTAAATAAGGTTGTAAAAGACGCAGAGACTCGGAGAAGACAAGTAATTGCTCTTAAATCATCAGCAACAAAAAAAAATTAATAAAGGGGAAATAAGCGCAGAACAGAGAGATATTACTCATAAGAGATCTGACAAATTGATAAAGTAGGAGATCAGCTTGTTATTGTATAAGTACCGCGCCGGGGCTAAAGAATAAAACAAGTGTGTGAATGAAAATAAAAATTTTTAATTTAGAAAAAAATATATTTATATAGTATATAGAATGAAAAACGAAAGAAAAAACCAGTTTGAAATCGTTAATTTTACTGATATTGATGTAAATGAGATTACTTTTGGAAAACCGAAAGAAAACAAACATAGTGGGAGTCAAATACCAATTCTATATAAAGGCCGGACTATGTATGTCAGATATGAAGGTATTTCACCTTTTGGTGTTAAGGAAAATTATGATAAGGATGATAATTATCTTGGCACAAGTATGCAGATTAATTTAGAAGGAAAATATCTAGATAAAGCTAAAGACCTAGACGTTTTTTTATTAACTCTTTTTACCGGCATTAATGGTCACTAGCTAAAAATATTCCAAAGAGCAATATTGAAGGTTATGATGAGCATGGTATGGATGGTTTATGGAAAAGAGTTTGCAAGAAATCTTATAAAGTAAATGCCCTAACAAAAGAGAGAGAGTATAATGATTACCCAAGTAAGATGGAATTTTCCTTATTTTATAAAAATGATAGACTGCAGACAACCTTTTCCCATTGGGATAAGACAAAAGTAGAAGGTTATAACAACATTGGACCAAGGTCAGAGGTTAAGTTTATTGCGGCATGGTTTTCATTATGTTGCGGGACATTTGGATTAACTCTAAAGCCAAAACTAATGCAAGTTATGTATAAACCAGAGGAGTCTGTATTTAATAAGTGCCTTTTGGAAAGTGATGAGGCAGAAAGGGTTATCTCTCTAAACCCAGAAGATTGTTTCGATCTTAGTGATTAGTTTTTGTTTTTTTTTCCTGTCATAAAGAAAATTATGAGTTAAAAAAATTTAATTCATAATTAATATAATGAGCAGTAAAACTGAATTACACCCAATAAATGTCCATCTTTCAGACGGCCAACTCCGAAAACTCAGGAGCGCCTACAGAAATAGAGAAGAAATAGGTATAAGATTAAAGAACGGAGCTTTAACTGGGAGTCACACTCTTCTCGTGCCTCAAGCTGTAGTCAATAGAGTAGAGAAGGCAAAAGCCCGTGGCACTGGGGCTCTCGTTAAGATTTCAAAGACAAATATCAGAAAGCAATCTGGATCAGGTATTTTCTCTTCTGTAGCTAAAAGCCTAATGCCTATGTTAAGAAATTATGGTCCTATGCTTGCTAAAACAGCTGGTTTAGCTTCTCTTGCTGGTTTAGCCTCTGAGGGAACAAGACAGATTGTTAAAAAAATAACTGGTGGGACAGTTTTCCAGGTTCCAAATAATGCACTCTATCAGCTTGCAGAAATGAGTGATTTACTCACCAAGGCCCAAATCAGAGATTTAGCTGATGCTTATAGTAATGGGAGCGATATGAAATTTAAAATCACCCAGAAGCAAGTTGGTAATGGTATTGGAACTATATTAGCCTCTATTGGAATACCAATGATCCTAGATATGATCCGTGGAAAAGGCGTCTCAAAAACAGGTAAAGGTGGGCCTCAAATAGGATTGCCACCTGTGCCACCACCATTCTTTGGTACTTGGGGTGAGGGTGGTCCAAGAATTAGTTCTATTCCCCGTAGTAAAGGGGGAGGTAAAAAAAAAAGTCCCCAAAAACAATCTAGGTTTAAAATTTAAGGGGACAGTCCCAATGAGTAATTTTGATCTCTTAGAATGGTGTGAATATTTAGGTATACCTATCAGAGATGTATTAAGTAGAGATGTCTTTGTCCCTCACAATCATAAATTAGGCCTTTTTATCTATAATTTAGAGCCATCTTACTTACTACATCTTAATTATTTTGATAGCTTTGGTATGCCTCCCTTTCAGAGAATAGTCGATCATGCTAAGATGAAAAAATTAACTGTTTTTCCTTCAAAACATGCAAATTCAAAACTTATATACTACAACATGCGGGTATTTCTGCCTATACTTTCTCCATGAGATGCACCGTGGCATTGATTATTGGGATTTACTCTCCCCTTTTCGTATAGATACAAAACAAAATGAGAAACTTATTGCAATCTATTTTCGCAATCTCGTCTAAGCCTCTTCTTTGCGTCTATTAGATCTTTTGTCTTCATTTTATTATACTTTATTGAGCTTGTGTCTCTGCATAGGCAAAGCCGATACTTTAGATATAACCTCTTATAGCGGCGGTAATCCTTCTCTAACTTCTCTATTTCACGTCCTAAATCCAAAAATAGATTATAGTTAGCTATTTTCTCCTCCGTTATATAAAGATTAAATTATTATTTTTTTAATATATAATGAGCGATATTTTTCAACCACACCCTATTTTCAATACATACGAATCAAATAGTGAAGGAATAGTAAGAAACATTAGAAATAAGCGAGATATTGGAACTTTAGATCGGAATGGTTACCTTGGGGTTAATATGTGGTTTAATGGGGATCACATACATCATAGAAAACATAGATTTATCTATGAATGTTTTAATGGAGTAATTGAGGATAAAAAGCTTGTTATTGACCATATAAATAGTAATAGAAGTGATAATAGGCTAGGAAATTTACAATTAATAACCCAAAGTGAAAATCTAAAGAAGAGAAATATTGATTACCGAAACAATAAACCTATTTCTGTCCGAGCTACTAAAGAAAACTCTGACGTTTCATTTGATTATGGCAGCATGATTAAATGTGGAAAAGACTTAGGTATTGTCCGAGCATCAGTATCTAGAGTATTAAATGGTCTACAAAAGACTGCAACCAGTAAAATAGATGGTGATAAATATTATTTCCAGAAAATATAAGGAGTTAAAATATTATTCTCATTACTATTATATATGAAATATTTTTGTGTCAAACAGAAAAAAACAGACTGAGTGCGTTCCAGGTAGTGAGCAGAGAGTTGTCACTAAAAATGGCAGAAATGCCATGAGGTGTAAATGCGCTGAATGTGGTATTACAAAGTTCCCTTTCATTTGTGGCAGTGGTGTTCCGAGAGCTAAAAGAAAGAAAAGGGGAAAGGGTCTACTATTAGGCCCAAATAGTCCATTTAATAGAATACCACTCTTAGGTGCAATTTTATAATTAAAGATATTTTCTCACCCTAATTTATATATGCAAATATTTTGTGTTAAAGAGAGAAAACATACTGGTAACGTACCCGGCTCAGAAGAATATTCAATGACATCTAATAACCGACATGGTGTCCGAGTAAAATGCGCAGAGTGTGGTAGTAGTAAGTTTAAGTTTCTATCTAAAGGGGAAATAAATGATTTGAGAGAAAAATATGGATCAGGATTTGATGAAGCCATTATTAAAGGTGTAGCAGCAGGAGCTAAAGGATTATTCAACTTAGGAAGAAAAGGTGCCGCTGAAGCAATCCGGTCTGACACAGTTAAGTCTAAATTACGTCAGACAGGTCGAAAGTATTTATATGAGGCTATTGATTCACTTACTGATGATGTATCTAAAAAGGTAGCTGGAAAAGGAGTAGATGTTCACAAAGCTATTGCTAAGCTTCCAAAACCAAAAGGTGGTTGGACTCTTCCTGGCCATAAGTATACAGGACCTTATAATGATTTGGATAAACAACTCAAATTTGATAAGGAGACTGGTAAAATATTAGAGATAAATGATAAACCAACAGGAAAGACTGATGCAATTGCAATGCAGCATGATGTTCACTATAGTGTTTGTGGTGATGATAAGACTTGATGTCGTTCCATGGAATGAGAGACAATGGGGACATTGGATGGCTAGAAATATGATTGATAAAAAACAAAAGCTTGGTTTGGGGGCTATAACGGTAAAAAAAGACCAAAATTTAAGGTGGAGAGAAAAATTAGCAGATGAGTTACATAAACCTATAAAACGTAATTTCAATAAGAGAAGAGTTATAGTTCACAATGTTGACCAAATTTGGTGTTCTGATTTAGTAGATATGCAAAAGCTTAGTAAATGGAATAAAGGTTTTAAATATCCTCTTATGGTCTTAGACCTTTTTAGTAAATATGGTTGGATTCTACCTTTAAAGAGTAAATCTGGTTTAGAAGTATCTAAAGCTTTCGAAACCATTTTACAAAAGGCAAAGCCAAAAAAGTTATGGGTTGATAAAGGTAAAGAATATTATAATAAAAATTTTCTCGATTTATTAGATAAAAATAATATAGAAATTTATTCTACTCAAAATGAAGTCAGCTGTCTGTGAGAGATGGAACAGAACTATTAAAGAGAAAATGTATAAGATGTTTACAATCAGAAATAATACTGTTTACATTGATATTTTGGATGAAATACTCTCTTCTTACAATAATAGTAAAAATATAAGCATAGGTATGACTCCAACTGAAGCTAGAAAGAAACAAAACTATGGAAAAGTTTATCTAAAAATTAATACCGGGGGTAGGGAAATTGATAGCAAACCTATATTCAAAGTGATACTGTTCGCATAAGCAAATATAAAAGAAAAACTTTCGATAAAGAATACACTCCAAATTGGACAGAAGAAGTATTCGTTATAGATAGAATTTTGCCCACAATTCCTATAACTTACAAAATAAAAGATTTAGAGGGTGAAGAAATAAAAGGATCTTTTTATACAGAAGAGCTGCAAAAGACAGATCAAACTGTTTTCAGAATAGAAAAAGTCATTAGGAAAAAAGGTTACAAAGCTTTAGTCAAATGGAAAGGTTACCCAGAAAAATTCAACAGTTGGATAGATATAAAAGATTTAGAAGATTTATCCTAAATTTTGTAATGACCATATGCATAACTACTATGCCCATCATCCCATATATATCTCTTATCATCATAACAAGATAGGCTTGTTTTATTTACTTCATAAGTAAAAATTTGATGGTCGGAACGGATACTTTTCATTTTAGTCCTCATCAGTCCATTATCATTGAGAGTTCTCCTAAAATCAGAATAATTTAAGTATCTCTCATTTGGGTGATTATTATCTATTAAATAGTTTTTTACTCCTTTTGCCTTTAGTACTTCTACTTCCACTATTTTACCATCTTTATCCTTTACCTCTTTCACATATGAATACATTTTGCTTTTTAAACCTGTAAATGAAATTATAGGATAGCTATTGGCTTCATCTTTAAATTTCCCAATTACCTTTGCGTTAGAATTAAAATAGTATTTTGAATCCTTAGGGTAATCACAATTATCAAACATATCCCTATGTTTATCGAGATCTCTATATATATCTTCAGTCTTTATGTGATAGAGTAATGAGTCAGTGCCAGTTAATAAAAGCTGAGAACTATCCCCATATAGTCTTTTAATAAAATTATAGTGAAATCATACATAAGTGTTTTTGAAATATCAAGAATACACATTCCAACATAAGATGGCTTATTCATCTTGATTGTTTTCCTTCTCATATTTACTGCAACCAAATCTTCTGAAAATATTTTGCACCCTTTATAATTTGGTTCTGATGTAAGCTTTAGAAAATGGTCATAATCTGTCTCTAAACTCATATTACATCTTTTCCTTACAGTTTCCATTGTCTTACCAAATACACTATTATTCATAAGTTTGTATAAATCTTTTTCAAATTTAGTCTTCGCTTCTTTTCTCTTCTCTGTATTAAAGTTAATGTACTCTTGCAGCCAAGGTTTCTCATTAAACTGCAGAATTCTATGGATTTTCTTCAGTCGGAGGCCTAAGCTTAGATATAGCTCTAGATTCTTTTCATGAAGAACATATTTCTCTCTATTTCTTAATGTTGGGATTAACTTATTTACATTTCCGTTTGAAATATTATATAACTTTTTTATTTCTCTGCAAAAGTTTGATAGCATCTCATCTTTTACTCTAATTTTTTCTGCAGCACATGGATAGTCATTATGTAAATCATGTAGCTCTTCTGGATATTCTAAATCAACTTCATAGATTCTACCCATTCCCTCCTCTTTCGGTAAAATAGTTTGAGATGGTGTTATTCATTTAAAGCCAGAATATGGTAGCGGATGAATCATCGCCCAACCATAGAGATTATTAGCATCAAGATATATTATATAACTCTTCTCCTTATCTTTATCGTAGTTTTTCATATATGGATTATTAGCTTCAGCACTACGATGTGAAATATAGCTTATTCCTCCTCTCATACCAGATTCAATAAAGAGAAGCATATCATAATCAGTTATTAATTCTAATGTTATTCCAGTCATTTTAAGAGCTGCATCCCAAGCAAAATGTGGTAGTGATATATAATATGCAGGATCAAGGCCATAGTCTGAAGGTAAGAGGCATTTTCGTCTAAAGTTTTCAAATACATCAGTTAATAATAAGACATCAGTCTTTAAATACAAATCTTGGTATTCCCCCTCTCTTTGGACTAAGTCATTACGAAAATCTCTCTTTGAGGGTAAACTACTATAATTAAATTTCTCGAATGAATCCATGAAATTATACGGGTAAAAACCTTTCTTTTTCATCAATGAAAATTCTGCCTCTGATTTATAGTAAGATCTAGTGTATTCTAAATCACTATCTTTTAAACCCTTAGCTAATGCATCTAAGCTGCCCTTTAAAAATTCTAGGCTGTCAATAAATGCTAAATGTTTTCAAAGATAAAATGCTTTATATTTCTCATTATCACATGGCACAACATTTATATCCATAGGTGAAATCTTTTTCTTTTTTCTTTCTCTTTTTGCATTTTCAGCTTCTATTTTCATATTTTTTTCTTCTATCTTTTTATTTACACATTTGATAATTTTCCCTACTTCTATCATTATATGGTGAGCATCATATGTTTAAGATTATGATAAACTACAGGTATTTTTAGATCTCTTATACTAATTCTATATTTTAAATTGCAAGAATTGTGGGCAGCACCGCCATATTTACCAGTTATATGACAATGATCTCTTACTGCTCTATTACTATCACTAAAAATTCCTTTACAAATATGGCAAATTGTTGCATTTTGAAACTCCTTTTCCTCATTGATAGTTAAAATTAATGGTTTATTAAATTCAGTTTCGATTATCTTTTTGCAGTATTCCACTTCATCTAATAAACTATATAGAAATTTAGATATTGCATCAGCTTCGCGATAAATGACAACATCTTTGCTGTATTTCTTATCATAAAAACAAACTACATTATAACCAAAACTGCATGGTGTGTGTTTATGAGTCTTTTCAGTATAAGATTTAGATTCATATTGGGATACGCTACTAATCTTCTCTAATATTGATTCAAAATCAGCATATATAATAAATGGTAATGGCAATCCATTCTGCTCATTTATAAAATTTATTTTTGGTATTATCTCTTTACCATCCTTATTGACATATTTTTCTGGCATTATAGGAACAGCTAAGTCATCTAATTTATAACAATAGTCTTTATGATTTTCAAGAGCACTCTCTGTTGAAAAACAGTGTAAGCATTTTATACAAAAATGCTTTTTACAGTTATGCTTTGTCTTGTTCAACATTAATTTATCAAAATCAGGTATAAGCACAAAATGAAACTTTTTATTATCATCTTTATCCTTTATCCTTAAAACATTGACAATAATAGAATTGCTACTTTTACTAAGATTTAGTGGGTATACTCCATTATCATAATAAAAAATATTTATGCTAATTTTAAAAATGAGTTCTAACTTTGGTATTTCATTTAGATTTGTTGGAGAACTGATAAGAGAAAGATCAAATTGGTTTATAAATTGTCTATCTGAGTCTTTTATTCTCTGTGGATTGTTAGATGTTGGATTAAGTGCTCTAGATATACACCAAAGGAGACATTTTAAATCTTTATTTTGTAAGTTTATTAAACCTTTGTTTTTTAACTCTTTAGGAAGAGGAATATAAGATCCAACCTTTAGTGGAAGATATATAACAACATTAACAAAATGTTCTAATACATCCTCAATTATCCAACCAGAACCCTCAGATAACCAGACGGCTATAGCATTTTCTATTTCCTCTCTGCCCTTATCTAGGTTATCTAGAATTTTTTCTAAATTGATTATGGTAAAAATTCTAGTATTAAAGTAAACATCTTTAAATTCAAAATAACTCTCACCATTCTCACCAGTTTGCTCTTTTTTTTAATGTAATTTTTAAGGTTACCCCTACTTTTAATCCTCTATCCTCTCTCAATAAGCTCTCTAATTTGCGGGCAACGTCTATTGCAGTTAAATACAATTGGTTATCAGGATCTTTATTATCTAAAATTAATATTTTATATGATTTTGCAGCCCCTTTGAGTGCTCTTTTGTTTTCGCTAACTATTTCTTTATGGTTTTTCTTGAAGGATAAATCTTTTTGAAATTCTCTTATAGATTCTGGTGTGTAAAATGGGGTGATTGTTTCAATAAACTTTTTTACATCCTCACGTATCTGTCTTGGAGGTTGACTTCTTGGGGCGGGAATTGGCCTTTTTTGTCTCGGTTTTGGAGTTGGTTTTGGTGAAACATATTTTGTTGGTATTAAAGGTGGTGGTAATCTATTTGGAGAGCCTCTCATAATGGTCCTACCACTAATAGACTTTTTAGGCCTAAAACTAATTCTAATGTTAGGCCTATCTAAAATACTCTTATTCTCAAATGATTTTAAATATTTCTTAAACATTTTCATAGTATATATTGATTGTCGATTTTTTTTAAGATTTAAAATTATAATTAAAGTTTTATTAATGGATGCAAATTATAATAGTTTCGCTCATGTTTTTTTGTACCCAAATGAGACCATTTACCACCAAGCCTATAGTTCTTACCGTTCTTGCAAATATCACAATACCATTCTGTGTTCTTTAGCTGCGCATTACAATATAGCTTTCTATATTCTCTATAGTTTTCTTTTTTAAGTTTTTTTCATTTCGGGTGAGTCTTTGTTAAATTCCATTTATATTAATATTTATATTAATATTTTTTTTTTAATATGCTAAACCTCTCCTTTAAAAGGGTGGGCTGGGGTGGGCTGGGCAGGCCTCCTCTATCCTTTTTTTAAAAGCGTGGGCTGGGGTGCGCTCTTCTATCCCTTTTTAAAAGGGCGGGCTGTGGGTTGGGCTGGGGTGGGCTGGGAGCTGGGTTGCGCTCCTATCCTCATTTTTTTTTTACCCTTTTAAAAGGGTGGGCTCCTCTCCTCTATTTTTTTATCCCATTTTAAATGGTGGGCTGGGAACCCCCATTACGACACCACTTACCAGCCAAAGCTACAATCATTGTCATCACATAAAGTACGGTCATGGAGAGTACGATAGTGTCATGGTCTGCCATGTTCTGTAAAATGGAAATATATATATATATATATATAGTATTAAATTACCGTTGTCATTTTTGAATTCGTGATTTTGATTGGCGATATTATCATTTCCTATCTGCTGAGAGTCAACGGGTGCGCATCGGTGCACATCGCGCGTCACGTTTGAATGTGATGAATTTATTATAAAATCAGTTGCAGAATCGCTAAATATCACGAATTTATAATGTAGACCCATACGTAAATATGGGACAAATTACTTGCATGGATAGAGCCACATTATACTTCATCGCAGCTAAGAGGGCAAGTTTATACACTAGATATAGGCCATGTAAATAAAATAGGTTATGTATAGCAATAGTGCCAAATAGCTCTTACTCAGGAAATGAGCAAACTTCAAATAGGTTTTGTATTTCAGCTTCTGTTGTGATTTTGCAGATCAAAAAAATTATAAGCTGCTTAAGGTCCGGTAATACATGCAACATTTTTCTTCGACTTGTCTCGCAAAATTGTTGCATTGCAAGTTGAAACCCTCTCTTCTGCGCATTACCAAGTTTGTGACCAACTTGTCTTGCAGCAAAACGCAGTGTTGCAAGTCTGCGGAACTTTGCACGTGTAGTTGGTCAATTTTGTGCAATTAAGGACAGTTCTTTCTTTCATACAATTTAACGTTTCGATAAATTTCCTCTTCGACTTGTGACCGTCATTTTCTTCTAATTTCCAGTGCCAGCAATGTTCTCTCAGTATGAAGCCGCCTAAGTTTCGTTTCACATAGTTGTATTTTAGAGACAGATCTTTCAACCTCTTTTATTTTTTGCCGCTTGTTTTGAAGGGACAAACAAGGTGTTCCAAACACTATAATAGCCCTCGCGGTCTTTGTACAGCAAATTAAGATTTTAATATACGAGAGTTGAAGAGCAAATTGATGACTTTAATTTCCGAGCTTTACTGGTCTACCTCGAATTCAGGCTGTCTTCATGTTTTTTGTCCGCCATGATTTTTTTATTATTATTTGCTGTGTTACTGGGCCTCGCGAAAGCCAATCACGAGCGTTGAATTCAAATCTGTTGCGAGACAAGTTGAAGTTTCAGTGGTAACACGAGCAGCAAAACTAAAATTTGTTGCAGAAAGTAGAACTCAAGTCTACTTTGCCCAACATGTTGCCTCAACTTGCAACACTGTATTTTGTTGCGAGACAAGTTGGTCAAAACATGGCAATACACGCAACAATGTGTTTTACCTTGCAATGCAACAATGTTGCCAGACAAGTTGAAGAAAAATGTTGAACGTATTTCAGCACGTAATTCAGCGCGCAGACGTTGATGTCAAGTTCTTCACAGATTTTTTTCGCTTTACGAGAAGGGAATAACCGCCAAACTGTCGATGGGAATAACTCAATCAAATCCAAAACTACCTTTGTAGGCCAACATACGACGTACTTAACTCTAAGCGAATGAGTAATTACCTACGTTGATATTTAACCGAATGAAAAATAAAATTAAGTTCACAGCGGGGACCAAATATTTTTTTTGGTGGTCGACATTTCCATTTTCTTTGCCAATTATTTTTACTGCCAGAACTTTAAAAAATTCTCCAACCGTCGACCGGAGAAACCCAGCCGAATGTAGAGCTTACCTTTTAGCCAAACATTGAACGCATTGGACTCCAATACCGAATGTGTCAATGCCTTCGCTGTGAGCTTTGCTGATCCACGGCACGCGAGCTCAATATTTGACCTTCGAGAATGATATCAAGATATGATTGATCACCGTAGTTACAAACCCAAGTTATGCAGTTATACAGATCTCGGAGGGTGTTATTCACCAAGCTCAAGCCTTTGGCTTTGGCGGATAACCCCCTCGATCTGCATAACTCTTCATATCATACTCAGCCTCATGCAATAATTGCTCAGTAACTATACAGTAGTCGGTTCAAGGCAGCTCAAGCGAAATCGTTGGATTTCTGGCTTATTCATAGTAATTAAAGGTTGATATCAGTAATATAACTTAACATTCTATGATATTTCAGTCTCGTGGTGGTAAATTTTAGACCCGATAGCAAGATCACTGAAGATGTGGGAAAAAATTAATAGTTCTATCGTTACAATAGCATTATCCGCCACTTTAGGAAAATTGAATAGAAATCCCCAAGCATGCCCCCCCCATTCCCCTTCCCCGGCCCCTAAAAAAAATTCCTTCACGCATTCTTCTTTAGCCCCCCCCCCCCACTTCAAAACTTGCTGCGCTGTCCCTGTTCGATACTTTTAACCCATTAACTACTGTGCCTGCCGTAGCCAGCCCTGACGAGCGTTGTCCTTTGTTTCACATCTGACGTTATCATCAATGATCAAAATTGGTATTTTCTGTACTCGCGTACTGCAGGAGGAAACCATCATTCCAATAATACCCAGATCATAGTGATCGGCTGGATAGAGCCTGAGATGTGCTCGGTAATGCTCAGAAATTTTGGGTGAAAACGTAAAGGAAAACTGCCTGAGACTACTCGTAGCTGTTCCATTGTAAAGTTTGCGCGTCTCGATAATGATGTCTCGAAGATTTTTGTATTAGAAGCAAGCCCAGAGATGATCAATCACTGCAGCAAAAAAAGATAAGGAAAGGAAAAAAAAGGAAAGGGGCAAAAACAGGAAAAAGAAAAGAAATAATACAAAAAAGCCTAAAGTCGCTTTCTCGTTGTTTTATGCGCTTGCCCGAGTAAAACAGTCGTAAAATGTGATGGTGGAGAGAAAGACAGGAATGAATGAATATGTATTTATTTACCGCACATATCACATATCGTCTCGTGGTGGTATACAATTCTTATTATTGAGTAAGCTCAAACCTCAGCTTGTCATGTTGCAAATGCCTTTTTGAGTAGATCGAAATTAAATTGCCCATTTCCAGGCTGAAAATCTCTAAGATGTCTAAAGAATGCGTTCTAAAGGAGAAAAGCTCCAGAGGTCAGTGAGTTAGGAGCAAGGGAAAACAATGTGGTGGATTATCATTGATTGAACGTCTGATAAGATGATGATGTAACGTGTGTCAATGGTTATGGCGAGGCATTCTGAATACATGTACATTAGTTATTTTAATGTAATATCTTACAGAAAGTGGACTAAACATTCACTCTCTGCTATAGTTAAAGTTGAAACACCGAGGAAATAAAATGCAAGAAGACATTTTTAAGTTCAAGTTTATGGCATCCATAAACTGATGTTAATGAGACCTG